>JBAMBS010000690.1:0-167967 GCA_037044455.1 Zygothrica quintamaculata
GAAAGATGGTTTAACCATAATTAAATAAAATTTAGCGTAAAACCAGTTGCATCTCTGACGCAGATTGTAACAAAACCTTTAAGCCCTGCATAAAACCAGCACACTGAGAGAAATCTGTACCAAATGCGATGCGCGTATGTACTTCAAGAGCATTTGCATAGTCGGCTATCTGGATATACTGCACAATTTGATTAAGAAGTTGCACTGTTGTTGATGTCAACTACAGAGGCAAAGGATTAGTATATGGTTAAATCTACAGTTATTATATCCATATCTATTAACTTACCCTGCCATCGCGTAAGCAATCATATAGATTTTCCAAGCGTTTTACCACATCCACAAATTTCCGTTTAGTGCGCTGTAATGAAAGGTTGATTTAGAAGTCAGTGGATAATCAACATAAATAATAGATTTCATTTATACCGGATCATTAGTTGCACTTAAGCATTGATTCTTCAGCTCCTCCAGTACAGTTTGCAAATAAATGTATTCCTCAGGAAGTGGTGGTTTCTCCTTGGGTGGCTCTGGCTGACGCTGTTCTTGTAATTAGCAGTGATTACCTGATATTGGTTGGGATCCATGTAGGTATTTTGATTTTGATTAGGATCAGCGCCATATAGTGGATGTAATATAGGTGCCGCAGTTGGTTCCACTGTTGGCCTTGGCTTTGGCTTAAAATATACATTAAATTCATTCAAAATACCGCTATTAAAACAGTTATTAAATAAATGCTTACCACACGTGAAGATTTCAATGCTGGTGGATCGTTCCAACCAGGTGGTGGCGTAGGGTTACGCTGTATATTCTGCAAAAGTGGTGCCGGTTGTGCAGGAGGCTGCATTGTATCGAGCGGTGAAACTCCTGATAAATAATTATTTTGTGAAGCTCCAGTAAATGCATTTGGATTAAATTGTTGAGCTGGCAGTAGTGGATTTGGATTATATGATTGTGGTATATTAGCAGGCTGTGCGATGGGAGCTATCGAGCCAGAAAAAGGAATTGCTGCTGCAGGTGGCATTGGATTGTATGCCATACCATAAGCACTCGTCGGGGCTGCAACGGAAGGATCTAAAACATATTTAGAACGAGAATGTAAGCCGGAACCACCAGCTGGTGCCCCCGACGGACCACCTGTTGAGCTGGCATTACTGTGTGGTCTTGGAGGATGCGTTAGTGGTTCGGTTTTCATTTGTGGAGGATTATATATTTGTGTAGGTGGCTGAGCTGCCTGATAAGGTGCCGTTGTCATAGGAATTGTTGGAGGTGCTGCTGGTTGTTGCCAGCTGCCATTTGTTGGCGGATTATATAAATTATGGGGCTGTCCATATGCTAAGGTGCTAGCTGGTTTAGAGAAGGAGCCACGTGGCTCTTGTCGCATATAACCGATAGATGTTCCAGTAGCAGCAGCTGGCTGAACATGATCCACATTAACAGCGTTGCTTAAACGTTCACGTAATGCATTCAAATTCTCACTTTCTGCATTGGTTTTACTTAATGTTGTTATATATTGAAGAGCAGCTGTAAGTGCACCCTGGGATGCCAGTAATCCACTATACTCGGATATAAAACTAGCAAAGCGTCCAGCTAAGTCTATAGCAACACCCTGTTGTTCCAGCGACTTGCTCAACAACATTACTACCTCTGCCAGTTCCTGCAACTCAATCGTATTAAGTTTGTAATTTTGATTCTGTTGCTCCATTTGCTTCAACTGGTACCAGGCAGTGACTAGCTTATCAACGCTTCCAGCACAAATATAGCATAACATGGCATTTCGTGTCAGTTCAATATTGTTTGAGCTTTCATTTAACAAGCGATCACCGAATCTTGCGCAGAATATGAGCCACTTTCCGTTCGCTATGCTTAAGTGCAGCGACAAGCTGTGTATCGGACAGCTTGATAATCTGCTGACTTTTGCGTAAGTCCCATATAACACAGCGTGTGCTGAACACCGATGCTAATATATGCTGCACTTGCTTATTCCATGCTACATTCTTAACATCCTCTAGTGGTTGTGTCTTTGCACCTGGATTAAGTGGACTTGCTGGGTTGTTCAGGTCCCAAATGTAGATCTCAGATTCCGAAGCACAGGACGCAAGCAAATTGTGTAAGAATGGATTAAAATCCAAGCCGCAAACTGCACCAGTATGCTTATCCTGCCGTGCTAACAGGGATTCTTCATTAGCCAACATCTTAGCTGCCGAATATACATTGATATGTCCCGCTTCACAGCCGCCCACAATCAATCCATTTGCATGCGCCCCATTTATACCAACTGGACTCCAAATGAGCTTTTGGAATCTGTTAAATAGTTGTTTAAATACGAGTTAAATGGTTTTTAATTTATCAACAAAACTTACTTGAATTCACTGGGCACGCTTGCCTTTAGTTCCAAATCATAGCTTGCATCACCAATACTCGGCGAGTAAATCTCCAAAGTCGGATTCGAGTTCGAATCGAATTGTTGTGCTGCGGTACCGGCTGCAAGGAAAATTTGTTGTTCCTGAGCTGGTGACCAAGCAATGTTTACAGTCTTTAAGTTCTTTAATCTTCATCCTGATGGTTTTAACTGCAATCTGAATGTAAATTGAGATTCTTGACTGAAATTCAATATATTTGGTGTTCTATTTACTTTGTGTACAAACTTTATAATCAAAGCTATAAAATTTCAAAATCTTCCAGGCATTGTAGTTCCATTCATGTATAGAAACTTTTTTTTTTTGATTATAAAGTTTGTACACAAAGTAAATATATATAATTATAACAATACAAAAGAAATATTTATTATAATTAATAGAACACCAAATATATTGAATTTCAAAAATTTTGTTTATAGGTGCTTAATTCAAAGAAAAATATTTTTAATTCAATTTGTTGTAAAAGTTTGTTTTTGTTACATCTCTTACAGTGTGACCAGCCTGATGTTTACACAACTATAGCAACCCGCGAAATTTAAATTACAGTATACATAGGGGATGTCTTTTGATACATCGATACATAAATTGGCTACCGAAATGTATCGTTGCTGCCGATAATACCATCGATTGTGGCACAGCTCATAATTCTTAATTAGAGTACGAAAAACAATAAATGTTTTAAATTTTCATTTAATTATACAAAGTACAATATTGTTGAAGCAGTTACCAAAAATTAATTGCTTGTAAGTTATGTTTAATAATAATTATTTGTATCTGTAAATTATTGAAAGCACCGTTTCGAGCCACGCCAATATTCCCGACCGAAAAAAAAGTGATGACGAGGCGAGCTCCAATTGGACGTGACACCATTTGATTAAGAATCAAGTAAGAATCTCAAATTTGCATTTCAGATTGCAGTTAAAATTCCATCAGGATGAAGATTAAAGAACTTCAGAAGACTGTAAACATTGCTTGGTCACCAGCTCAGGAACAACAAATTTTCCTTGCAGCCGGTACCGCAGCACAACAATTCGATTCGAACTCGAATCCGACTTTGGAGATTTACTCGCCGAGTATTGGTGATGCAAGCTATGATTTGGAACTAAAGGCAAGCGTGCCCAGTGAATTCAAGTAAGTTTTGTTGATAAATTAAAAACCATTTAACTCGTATTTAAACAACTATTTAACAGATTCCAAAAGCTCATTTGGAGTCCAGTTGGTATAAATGGGGCGCATGCAAATGGATTGATTGTGGGCGGCTGTGAAGCGGGACATATCAATGTATATTCGGCAGCTAAGATGTTGGCTAATGAAGAATCCCTGTTAGCACGGCAGGATAAGCATACTGGTGCAGTTTGCGGCTTGGATTTTAATCCATTCTTACACAATTTGCTTGCGTCCTGTGCTTCGGAATCTGAGATCTACATTTGGGACCTGAACAACCCAGCAAGTCCACTTAATCCAGGTGCAAAGACACAACCACTAGAGGATGTTAAGAATGTAGCATGGAATAAGCAAGTGCAGCATATATTAGCATCGGTGTTCAGCACACGCTGTGTTATATGGGACTTACGCAAAAGTCAGCAGATTATCAAGCTGTCCGATACACAGTCGCGTGTGAGATGGCATGCTATCGAATGGCATCCAGAGGTAGCTACTCAGGTTTGGTTGGCATCTGAAGATGATCAGGCACCTGTAGTTCAACTGTGGGATTTGCGTTACGCTACAGCACCGGCTAAAACCTATCAGATACACGAACGTGGTGTACTTGGCATGTCTTGGTGCATGCAAGATACTGATCTAATGGTTTCATGTAGCAAAGATTACCGCATTTATTGCTGGAATCCAAATACCAAAATACCAGAGGGTGAGATTCTATCAGAGGTAGCTACGACAGCTTCATGGTATTCGGATGTACAATTCTGTCCACGTAATCCAGCTTTGATTGCAAGTGCCAGCTTAGAGGGATCTGTTTCGATATACTCTCTCAACGGTGGCACGCGCCATTTGGTACAAACTTCCAAAAAGATAGCCGACTCCTTTCCAGGCATGGATCAATTTGCTCAAGCTCCTCCACCACAACAGGCTATGCAAGTTGTCTATCACGATTTAAAAACTGCACCTAAATGGATGAAACGTCCGTGTGGTGTGGCATTTGGTGTAAGTAACATTAATCAGTTCCATTCTAAATATATTACTAATAATAAAGTTCATTCGCAGTTTGGCGGTAAACTTGTTAGCTTTAATAACACATCGAAAACTGTAAAAGTATCACAGCTAACTACCGAACCAGGAATCGTTGAGCGTGCCAATGCTTTAGAGCACTCATTAGTTGAAGCCAACTATGCTGAGTATTGTCGCCAGAGAGCAGATAAATCAACGGATCAGCATGGCCGCTACATTTGGTACTTCATCAAAGCAAACTTTGAACTTGATCCAAAAGAAGAAATGCTCAATCTCTTAGGTAAGCAACTAGTAACATGCAACAGCCAAACGAAAATAAATTAAATTTCTATGTTTATATATATTTACTATTTTATAGGGTATAATAAGGATGATATCGATGGCAAGTTTACAAAGTTTATCAAAGAGACTGAGTCTGACGTGGACACGCTTACAACCCGTATCTCAACTCTAACACATGTGAGTTTCCGCTTGTTGCTCTCTAGTTAATTAAGTAATTCTTATCTCTTAAGAGAACCAAACACATCAACATAAAAAACATATTTCATAGTTCATGTTATCAATACACGTACTGTACATCGGTTTTGGTTGTTCATCTTTCCTTGTATATTTTTCTGATAACAAATTTTCATGCTTGCCAAACATTGCGGTGCTTTATATGCTGTGTAGAGCGATTCTTCTGAAGTTGAGTGCGATCAAAGCACCAACTCGAGCACTGATATTTCGGTAAGAAATCAGATGCACTAAATCCATAAGCATTTAAACATTTGCAGCTTTAATATCAACATGATTTTTACCACATATATGGACTTTATAATTTTTTACTATCTATATTTTATATCCATTTAGCAATCCGCTGAAGCTAAGAATGGATATGATGGCAGTGGAATCGATACGCAGAATCTTAACGACTTTGGATCAGCTCCACGACCACAATTTAAAATACCAAGCGGAGATCGTAAGTTTATTTTAGCAATATAATTGGTGCTATTAAATCTATTCACTCTTTTCTGAATTAAGATGCTGATAGTCTCATAACGGAGGCGATACTCACTGGTAATACAGAAGCAGCCGTGGAACTGTGTCTTGAATCACAGCGTATACCGGAGGCACTTATTATAGCTTCTACGGCCAGTATTGATACACTTGTACGTGCTCAGACTCGCTATTTGCTGCAGCAGAAGAATGAACTGTCCAATGTTATATCTGCATTGGTATCAAGAGATTGGTTGGACTTTGTCAACCGTTGCACTGTGGACTCTTGGAAAGAGGCACTTGTCGCTGCACTTAAGCATAGCGAACGGAAAGTGGCTGATATCTGCGAAAGATTGGGTGATCGCTTGTTAAATGAAAGCTCAAACAATATTGAACTGACACGAAATGCCATGTTATGCTATATTTGTGCTGGAAGCGTTGATAAGCTAGTCACTGCCTGGTACCAGTTGAAGCAAATGGAGCAACAGAATCAAAATTACAAACTTAATACGATTGAGTTGCAGGAACTGGCAGAGGTAGTAATGTTGTTGAGCAAGTCGCTGGAACAACAGGGTGTTGCTATAGACTTAGCTGGACGCTTTGCTAGTTTTATATCCGAGTATAGTGGATTACTGGCATCCCAGGGTGCACTTACAGCTGCTCTTCAATATATAACAACATTAAGTAAAACCAATGCAGAAAGTGAGAATTTGAATGCATTACGTGAACGTTTAAGCAACGCTGTTAATGTGGATCATGTTCAGCCAGCTGCTGCTACTGGAACATCTATCGGTTATATGCGACAAGAGCCACGTGGCTCCTTCTCTAAACCAGCTAGCACCTTAGCATATGGACAGCCCCATAATTTATATAATCCGCCAACAAATGGCAGCTGGCAACAACCAGCAGCACCTCCAACAATTCCTATGACAACGGCACCTTATCAGGCAGCTCAGCCACCTACACAAATATATAATCCTCCACAAATGAAAACCGAACCACTAACGCATCCTCCAAGACCACACAGTAATGCCAGCTCAACAGGTGGTCCGTCGGGGGCACCAGCTGGTGGTTCCGGCTTACATTCTCGTTCTAAATATGTTTTAGATCCTTCCGTTGCAGCCCCGACGAGTGCTTATGGTATGGCATACAATCCAATGCCACCTGCAGCAGCAATTCCTTTTTCTGGCTCGATAGCTCCCATCGCACAGCCTGCTAATATACCACAATCATATAATCCAAATCCACTACTGCCAGCTCAACAATTTAATCCAAATGCATTTACTGGAGCTTCACAAAATAATTATTTATCAGGAGTTTCACCGCTCGATACAATGCAGCCTCCTGCACAACCGGCACCACTTTTGCAGAATATACAGCGTAACCCTACGCCACCACCTGGTTGGAACGATCCACCAGCATTGAAATCTTCACGTGTGGTAAGCATTTATTTAATAACTGTTTTAATAGCGGTATTTTGAATGAATTTAATGTATATTTTAAGCCAAAGCCAAGGCCAACAGTGGAACCAACTGCGGCACCTATATTACATCCACTATATGGCGCTGATCCTAATCAAAATCAAAATACCTACATGGATCCCAACCAATATCAGGTAATCACTGCTAATTATGGTCAATTTTACCTGTATTCAAATTGTTTTTTGTTACCCCTACAGAATGTGCAACCCGCTGGTAGTAATGCTTTTTACAATCAAGCGGCAAATAACAATCAACAAGGATTTGCACCACAACAGCAGTTGAACTATCAACCAACAGCAGTGCCTAGTCAACAGCAACAGTTTTGGCAGGGTCAGCCACAACAACAAGCTTTTGGTTATACCGAACAGCCAGCACCCATACAAGAACAGCGTCAGCCAGAGCCACCCAAGGAGAAACCACCACTTCCTGAGGAATACATTTATTTGCAAACTGTACTGGAGGAGCTGAAGAATCAATGCTTAAGTGCAACTAATGATCCGGTATAAATGAAATCTATTATTTATGGTGATTATCCACTGACTTCTAAATCAACCTTTCATTACAGCGCACTAAACGGAAATTTGTGGATGTGGTAAAACGCTTGGAAAATCTATATGATTGCTTACGCGATGGCAGGGTAAGTTAATAGATATGGATATAATAACTGTAGATTTAACCATATACTAATCCTTTGCCTCTGTAGTTGACATCAACAACAGTGCAACTTCTTAATCAAATTGTGCAGTATATCCAGATAGCCGACTATGCAAATGCTCTTGAAGTACATACGCGCATCGCATTTGGTACAGATTTCTCTCAGTGTGCTGGTTTTATGCAGGGCTTAAAGGTTTTGTTACAATCTGCGTCAGAGATGCAACTGGTTTTACGCTAAATTTTATTTAATTATGGTTAAACCATCTTTCGTTTTGCCCAATTAAAATCCATTTATACAATTATTATGTGTCGAAATCAAAATTGAGTTTCTGTTGAATGTTTTTTGTGCTCTTAAATGTTTTTTAATACCGCTAAATATACATATACATATATATATATATATATACAAAAGTTTTCAAAATCATTTCTAAAACGAATTGTGAAACCTAAATCTACGAATATATATATATATAATGGACATTACATACTCATTTATAGAAGCTTAGGTTGATTACGTATGTTCTCGAGATCCAGCATAGGACTCTGACATTGTGGTGATCCTGCACGTTGCATTTTACGCATTGCTTTCGGTGATGACATATGTTGATCATAAGCCATTTGTTCTTCGGGAAGTAAACGGTACTTTTTCAAATATTTATAAGATGCATTTGACATATTGGTTGGACTTGGTGTAAAATTATCCATTTGACGTAATGGCCCTGAATTTGTTCCTGTATTGTGCGCAACATCATTAGGTGTCGTGGGTGAAAGATGTAGTTCATCCATTAGCTCGTTAATTTGCCTTTGTGGTAGATACTTTAGAGCCAGTTCACTCATTACTAAGCTTTTTTCAGTACTCGGTTTGGGTACAACAGCTCCAGCTGCAGGTACATTGGGTGTCGTCTTTATACACTGCGGTGTTCCTCGGTATCTGGTTGACTGGGCTATTGGTGATGCAGCATGTGGCGATTGAAATTGTGGAAGTGTTCGGACAGGAATTTCATATACCGCAGCCGTTTCGTCTTCTTCAATTATATAATCGTGAACTTTAGGAGCAATCCGCTTGACAGTACCACAACCTATAAACGACAGTTTGTTAAGAAATTTTTTTAACTTTTATTTGACACTTACCACTGGTTGTATCTAAGATATCGCACTGGGAACCTGTTTCTCTTAGAGTTTTTAGAGTTGTTGGATGCTGTTGCTGTATCAAAGATTCACATAAGCGTCTTAGGTGCTGCTGTTCCTGCCTCATTGTTTCCAACATAGTGAGCACCTCAGCAAGATCGTTCTTATCAGCCAAATTAGTAAAATCAAAGGTGGAACCTCGAACACTAGTTACTGTTTCTCTAGTCGGAGATAAAGTTTCGGGTTCAGTTTGGGTGCTTGCACAGATTGTAAGCACATCACCTTTGGCTGTATTGACAGTGGGCAATCGCGGTGATGGAATAATAGTCTCGCGAGTGTAATGACTGGGTACAGACTGCGCATATCCAACATTCGAATTGGAACCCGTTGGCGATGACCGCTCATTATCAAAAGCTCTACTCCGTGGAAGAAAATTATAATCACTATTTGCGGGGACGGTACTTAAGCCAGCCGACGATGAAACTGGTGGCGATCGTGGCGCTAATTCTGTAGTCAGAACAGGAGAAAAGTTCACACGCGGCAGTATTTGTTTCTTCCATGATGCAAAACTGCTTACTGGTTGTTTTACCGATGATGCTTGTTGTTGTTGTGGTTGTTGGGGTGGTTCTCCAAACAATAATGAAAGTTCGGGTACCGTGGGTTTTAAAATCTCATCGGTATGTCCCAACGGAACTGGTGCACAAGGTCTGGGAGCTGCCCGTGGCAGCATATCTTCTGTTTCAGGCATAAACATCACTTACAATTTATGTTAAAATTGAATTCCGGCGCGAGTTATAATTTTACTGCGCAAGCGAACAGACGTGCTATAAATCAGGGATGGAATAAAAAAAATATAATTGTTAACGTTAAATATTAACATACTGTTCAATAATAATACAATGCAACCCTAGCAGCTGACAGAGCTATGACACAGACCGTCAAACATAAAGAAAGGAACTAAATTTGTTAGCTATAACCGCGAGGCGACCATAAAATAATAAATATATATTAAAAATGCCAACTTCAGAGAATATTAACGCCATGGAAGTTAACAAACCACCAGCTCCAGTAGTTGAAGCAGAGGAGCCACAACAAAATCAGCCAACTCGCGAATTAACTCAAACAGATCACCTCAATAAACGTTTGTTAAAGTCATTACTGGACTCCATGAAATTAGAGGCACCACAAAATGAGTCAGTGGATTCTGAACCAAACAGTGATTTTGACGATTAGAGATTTTATATTTACAATTAAAATACATTTTAAAGTCAAGGATTTGGTCATGGTCATTCTACTACTAATAAAAACTAATTGTTATTAAAATTTGAAGCAATTTCAACATCCTTTATATGCGACGACGCTTACTGCTCTGCATCGGTGGCGGTGTTGTAGATGGACTAATAGATTCATTTGACATAGAGCCGCGAGTACGTTTGGCTGGTCTCTTTGAATATTCTAAGGCTTTTGCAGACGCCTTCTTTTCGGTGTCTTTTCCAGCGTTTGACTGTAGCACTGCAGACTTTGATCCTATAATTTGGCATAGAGCAGTGAAAAACTTTAAAGATGTAAACAAACATTTGAAGTTGAAATACTTTACCTTTAGTACTACTTTCTGCAGGCGCGGCGACTACCGGCGTTCCAGTGTGTACCTGAGGTTCAGAGATTTCGTCGCTTACATTGGAAGTAGTTTTTTTGCTTAAGAACGTAGCGTAATCCTGCTCTGGCAAGCTAAATTCGCGTTCCTCATTAGGAAATGGTAAGCACTCAAGATCATCTAGCTCTTTAAGCTTGTACATCGTGCCCAAGTGTCGCCATATTAAATCACTGGGCATTTCGCGATTAAGAGATTTCGATAAACGTTCCGCAATACATGACATATAGAAGTGTTTGTTTATGCCGACTGGACGTAAGCCTTCCATTGCGTGGAAGAGCTGTAATTCCTCTTCTGCAGACCATTCTTCCTTAGCCATCATTATTGCACCAGAATCGTGCATCCAGGGATGGTTGCTTATATACGCAACTTACATACATTTCGATAACATTATCGATAAGAAAAATAAAACTGACTTACAGCCAACTTCGTGTTTAATTGGTTTTGGGTGTGTATCTTTTTGTTCAAGTTAAGCGAACTTGAACTTATTTTTTCGGACGCATCAAATTATAATTAATATAAAGCTGGTAAATAGTTAAATGGTTTATTTATTTAAAATGTAGTTGTGCTTGTGTGTGTTGAAAATTTAAAAATATTGATGTATTCTACGTAAAAAAAAACATGGTTGAGTATATATGTGTATATGTATGGGAAAACGTATATATGTATGTATGTATGTGTGTTTTTGCATACAAATTTGTGTGAATCAAAATCAATTGGAATTTGAAGAGCCCGAAGTCGTAATTAACTAAACCAATAAATATTTTTATCTTCCAAAACACGAAAATCAAACCTTTTTGTCAGCAATTATTTTAAATTAAATTACAGTCTGTATTAACCAACTGTGAATGATTAATGAATATTTACATACCTACATATATATGGTAACGCGGAAAATTACTTTGACTTATTTTAGTACTTTTAATTAAATATGCACACACATACATACATCAGCGTATAAGTACACGTGAGTGTAAAGTTTTGCTTTGATTTAGGTGCAAAGCAATTTAACGATCAAATGAAACTATACTATAACTATATCTTTTCTATACTAAATATAATTCTTTCTTATATCTATACTTCCTGTCAAGCTGTAACTTTCTTTTCATAAAGTCTATGTCGTTTTTTCGATGTCGTGTCCTTTTCGTGTCAAATCACGAATTATTTATAAGTTAAAAAATTGTTTTTAACAATTATTTTGTTACATTTACAGCGTTCCTCCTTTAAGATTCATCCAAAAACAGCACCCTTATTACAAAAACAAAAATTCAATACAAATTTAAAAGCATTTTAAGCATTGAAAGCACACAACCATCACAACTACATACTATTGTATTTGCTTATCGTATCTGAGTATTGAGAACATTTTCAACCATAGGCCTATCCGAGACAGCCGTAATGGACGTAATGTCATCATCTCTGCAACAGCAGCGCGTTATTGTCGATCAGCTGCGTCGAGAGGCAGCCATCGATCGGCAAACTGTATCAGAATCATGCGCCAAAATGATGAAATATATAACGGAGCATGAACAGGAGGATTACCTATTGACTGGATTTACCAGTCAAAAGGTAAATCCTTTCCGTGAGAAGTCCTCTTGCGTTGCTCTTTAAAGCATTAATACATGGATAAATGACAAGGAGATATATATTTATTTCTTTATTAAGCTTCTTAATTGCACCTACTTAAATAGAATTGAATAACGAACAATAACATGATTCGACACCACCAGCATAAAAATTATATTGTGAAAAAATCTTACAAATAAACAAATATCAAACCAACACAAAAGTAAATAAAAAAAACAACAATGTTTAGATATAGCCCATATATACGGGCTATAAAATATCAAAAATACAACAATATATATACAAAATAATATTGCGAAAATTTTGGCATTTATTCGGAATCTATATCAAAAAGTTTTGTTTTGAATTTATTAATGCCTACAGTGTACACGAATATCCCAACTTAATGGACAATTAATGTGCGAACTATAGCAACAACTACCTAAACTATAAATGAAAATGATACCTATATCAATATATCAAACTTATATATTTAGTAAAAAGAAAAGAAACAAAAAAAATATTAAAAAAAAACCACAGTGAACACACAAATAAAAATCAGAACAAAACCAAACACATATTTTGCCTACTTATTTCAAAAATAATCAGTTTCAAGTTGTTAAACGTACTCAATTCTATACATATATAGATATATATATATATATGAGTGTATGTATAATTATAATATATATTTATATATAAAATATCACGAATATACTTTATATTAATTCCAACTAAGTGGATTATAGCCACATATATGATTACTTTAAAAAGCTTTAAATTTGAGGCAGGAATGCTAAGCACATAAAGTTAGTTTAATCTAAGTGCGTTTATTATCAAAGTTTTTCTTAGCAAAATATTTAATCGCAGGCAACAATATATTAAAACAAAGTGTAGTTTCCACGTTTAAATTACTTATATTACACACAACAAAAACAATGGCTGATGCCAATAAATGATAATATAAATAATTATTGAACGATAATTTATTTTAATAAAATTTAAATCATAAATGAAACTTGATATGAACGCGAAAATTGTTTATTCAAAAAAATTAAATAATGTACAAAGAATGTGTGAGTCTCTGACAAACAAACAAATAAACAAATCTACTATATAATGAATCATAGTAAATATATAACTATTCATCCTATAACTAAACTACTCTTCGGTATATCGACAATGGCAATCCCATTATAAATACACCGAATAGTGAGGAGAGTCTGCGGTTGAGCCTATATTTTTGTAAGGAAAATTGTTTAAACAAATTGTATTTGGCATGAGTGTAAAAGAATATTATAGCTGAGTTATTTTTTTACACTCAAATAATGATCATGGGCATATATACATTGTATTGGCATGAAACAAATTGGTTCACCCAGAAGAGAGGCTTCATCAGACACACATGATATCATCTAATAAAGCAATATAAACAAACTCATCATTCACTTTGTCGATATACCCAATATAACGGTAACTATATATTTCATTTGTTCTTCCATTTTTAATATATATATATATAACTATTTATATACTTATTTCAAATATAAATCTAATTATATGTATACTATTTGTATACCTAAGAATCACATGTTCTTTAACAAAAAGTATTTGTGTTAAATAATTTAAACTAGATTTAGAACTTTATTCTGCTGTCGTGAGCATTCAGTAGAAAATTGTTCAAAATCTATAATATAATAAAACTTTTTTGAAATTTCAAAACCAATACTGCAGATGGTTTTAAAAATTATTGAAAAAAAATTAATTTCTAATCAAATAATTTTCGATTTATTCAAGTTTCATTAGTGGAATTAAAAGTATTTTAATTTAAAGTGTTTTCTGTTTAAAACAATTTAATTTTTATATAAAAACGCGAATTGCTGATGAAACAATTGAATTATCCAATGGAGCACGGATAGCTTCTCTTGTTATCATCGGCAACTGTTTTAAATTTGCAACTGCAATATAAACTATTTAAAGTTACAAAACATATAAAATATATATATAACTATTTAAAAAGCACGAAATACCAAATATTGACATAACACTTTAAAAACTTTATTAACTTCAATTCAAAATATAAAGACAACGATATCGTATTTTATTCGAACAATATACTCGTATTGAATTGTATCTGCGTATACGCATTTCAAATATGTATTGTACTCAAAAAAAAATAAAAAGAACAAATTAATCGTTTGCTTGAATTTCAAAAATAAAAAGCTTAGATGAGTTATCTAGCTCTAGCGGAGAAAACACCTATATAATCGTTTAATTTGGTATGGTGGTGCTTCAGGGGAATAAGCAAAGGTTATTGCAATAATAAAGACTTACCTATCGTTTGTTACGCCTCTCAAACCCAAACAAAATTTAAATAAATAAACTGTTATTTGTTTTTGTAAGTTTAGTTTATTAATACAAGAAGCAGTGTGTGTGTGTGAGAATTTGTATATGTGTTGTGTGTGTGTTAATGAAATTTATAATTTTCATGTGTAACTACTCATATATGAAAATACACATTAAGAATTCTTCGCCTGGGCTACTAAAATTACCATGTTATACATTTTTGTGAATTATTAAATGCTTTTGTGAATCTAACTTTCATCATCACTGCCAGCAGCCTGACGTGGCTTTGGACCACCAGCGCGCTTGGCCATTATAATTTGATCCACCTTTAATATGGTAGCAGCAACGCTCACGGCATATTTGAGACCCCAGAATTTGGCTTGATATAGATCAAAGACTTTGGCTTCAGAAACATCAACTGTCGTTGCAGTTTCTGCTTCAATATCAAATCCAATATTTTTACCTTTCTCTGAATTGTGTGCAAGATACAATTGATTAACGATATCTGTACCATTCGAACCAGAGTTTTCTGCAAGAGCCTTTGGGAACACTTCCAGAGCATTGGCGAACTTGCGTACAGCATATTGTTCGAGTCCTGGCAATGTATCAGCATATGCGGCCAATTGTATAGCCAATTCAATTTCAACAGCACCTGCGCCTGGCAGATAACGACCATCACGAGTCAAGCATTTAAAATTGTTGACACCATCATCTACAGCACGCTCTATATCATCCATAAAATTATCTGTGGATCCACGTATAACAATGGTTGCAACACGTGAGTCTTTACCGTCATTCCTGCGAGTGTAAACATATACAAATCAAGAAATTGTAAAGATAAAATATATTTATTTTACGTACCTAAAGGCTACAATTGCGGTATCGCCCAATTCCTCAATGCAGACTTTGTCACAGTAGCCCAATTCCTCCTGACTGGGTGTAGTAATGCGAGGCAGTACTGTGGCATTTACTGAACGACTTAAACGGCGCAAATCAAATTTGGAATTCAGACGAACCGCCATCAGGCCATATTTATTCAAGTAATGCAGAGCCATGTCACCAACTTTACCACCAGATACTACAACTTTCACGCCAGTATCTGCAATAGCTTTGATTTGGGATTCCAATAGGCTCTCTTCACCAGATGAAAAATTCATTAGCTCATCAGCAGATTTTATCAGGACTGTGCCCTTAGTTTCCGTTTGTATAATATCGACGGGGCAAGAGAATATAACAATTTTAGCCTTTTCAGCAGAGGTTATATCACCTTCCACAAATCGCTTGAATACCATGCCACGAACAACTTCAGATTTAGTCAAACCACTGCCCAAAATCTTGCATACGCGAATATTGTCCACATTGAAAGTACCCTCATCAGGCAAAATGGAGACACAGGCTTTGCTCACCAGGTCATTCAGGAAATCTTCTTGTCCGTACTGTTTCGACATAATTGCAGAACGCAATACTTCTTTGACTTTATTTATGTCGCGATAGTCCTCGATTTTATGGCAAACCAGTTTTGGTAGTATTTCCAAAGCTTTTGTCAAAGCTAATTCATACCCATCGGCTATTTCAGCTGTTGTGATGCCCAAACGGAGCAGCTCCTCTGCTGATTCAAGAAGTGCACCAGCAAAGACGACCACAAAATTGGTGCCATCACCGACCTCAGCGTCTTGCATTTGACTTGCCATTACAATAAGTTTAGCGGCTGGATGTTCAACATCTAATTCTCGCATGATGGTGCCAGCATCGCTTGTAACAAATTGCTTTTCAATATGATTAATAATCATTTTGTTCATACCGTTAGGACCATAGGCAGAGCGCATGGTCTGTGCAAATTCCTTACAGGCTGTGATGTTGCGATACACTGCCTCTTCTAGGCCAGAATACATCTGAAATACATAAATATATAATAGAAAAAACGACTACAAAGGAGCATATGGGATGACTAATCACGCGCTTCCATAGACCGCCGCCTGTTTTTCACAAAATTTCAATAAAACCGGCCATCTAAATAACTAATAATTGGATTTTTATAAATATTTCACTTACACGAGAGCCATCCTTCAGCATCTGCGCCAATCCTGGTGCTTTGGGAACAGATAAAGCCATTTTAATGCACAGGTATTAAATAAAACGAGCAGCTACTAAAGCAAGGCAATCAGTCGGTGAAATAGTTTAACCTCAAAATTGGAAGAACGAAACTTCTGGACTGAATGCACACTGGCTGTAAACAAAAAAATACTAGTATCGCTTTAGTGAAAATACCGCAAAATGAATTTTCTTGTCTTTTTAAAAAAAAAAAAAAAAAAAAGGAAGAAGAAAATTAATAATACATGCCTGACATAAATGTATACGTTTAGAAATAATAATACTTCTTTCATTCAAGTATCATGTGTAAATAATAGAATACGAATGTATTTTAGTATGTGAATTTTCCCGCGAGTTGATTAAAGCATTTTTTAAAATATTAATATGTATGTTAATATTTTAAAAAATATATCTTTAAGATTACTTTTAATTAATATTATATTTGTTATTATTTTAAACTGTAAATAATGCATGCTTACCACCTTTAAAAAATACTATAAATATTTTAACAGTATTTTTGTTTAGCAACACTAGGTATAATTATTTTTCGTTAAGCAGCACTAGTGTGAATCCATTCTTATGTCTAACTGCTTTGTGCCTATAAACTTCAAGAGATGCCCGCATTCAAGAAGCACGTGTTAGGATTTTCACCGAACGGTGGGAAGCTTTTTGCTTTGGTTGACGAGCAGAGTACGCTTCGAATATGGGACACCGAATCAAATACGCTAAAGCAGGAGTTTAAGCCAAATTTATTAATAAATGGGGCATGCACTGCGCTCACATGGATTGAAGGTTCGCGCCCAAAGGCGCCCCACTCGCAAGAGACAAATAATTCTAAAGCGAATAATTTACTGTATATAGCAATGTGTACAAAGAAGGGATCTATTTTGCTGTATTCACTAGCTGAGGGAAACGTTCGTATTACATTGAAACCTCTTAAATCTAGTTAGAAAAATCTAATGTTTGCTTTTTTTAGATTGAACGCACGCTAAAAGACGATGATGGAGCTATAACATCAATAGCATATGATAACAATGGCCATCTGTATACTGTTGGTCCGGCTGGCAGGGTAGCTGTTTGGTCTATTGCCGAAGAACGCTGCATTAGCCAATGGTCGGTTGGACCAGAGAAACCAACAATGATAGCTTTTCTTGCAGAAAGCAAAGCATTGGCGGTTGCCTCTCGAGAAATAAAGATCTATGATGTTGATACAAAGGAGCTGGTGGAAACTTGCACAGGCCATTCGAGTGAAATAAATGCAATTAGCAGTTTTGCGACCAGCAATAAGGTTGAATATATTATAACCACGGCAAAGATGGAACGAGTTATCTCTTTTTGGAAAATTGATAAAAAAGGTAGGAACAAAGCATCAACATGTACACTGCTGATGGAGGATGTGGCACACAATTTGGCTTGCGAAGTGCGCAGTGACGGAACTTTACGTGTAGCCAGTGTAACGCGTAATGGAAATATACATATATATTTACTTAGTACTGATAGGTAATAGCACATATCATTAACTTAAATAATTATCCTCAATTTAAACTGTTACATTTTTTACATATTTCAGTTTGTCCACTGAGAAATGCATTAAGCCCAAAGTTTCTCTGCAAATAGCTTCAGATGGTGCCAACACAGTTGAACCCATTCATGCAATGGCTACGGATTTTGTTAAGGATGCTCAACGAGCTAATGAAATACTCTTTGGCTATGGCACCTTTAGTATATTACAGTTTGAAAGATACACTCCAAACTATGCTGAGAAATTAAATGTTATAGTGCGTACCGATCCCAAAAAATTATATAAAAAGAAACAAGGTGAAAAAAGCGGTAGTTTAGCAGCGCTTAAGCTTGAATTACCTAATATTTACAAGGACGTTGAGTATAACAGCGCATTACCATTATCCAAGAAGGTGGTACAGAACGATGTTCCTATGGAAGCTCGTCTGCAAAAGTTAACACTTGAACCATCAAACGTAACTAATCCCGTTTTAAAAGCTCCGAGTAGTACGCATCTTTTAATGCAGGCATTACACTCAGGAGATAAAGAGTAAGTTTTTATTTTTTATTTGTAATTCAATTATCATAACGTATTTCGTTCCAAAGAATATTAAGAACTGTTATGGACACCACTAAGTCAAAAGAAATAAATGCGACATTGAATCGCCTACCGCTGGAGTACATCGGTCCTTTGATAAACGAAATATCTATTCTATTGCAAGGAAAAGTAGACTCGTAAGTATAAATAATTAAAAAAAATAATAATTTAATATATCTTTTTAATAATAATAATATATATCTAAATATTTAAGTTTGGATATTGGATTACGCTGGCTGAAAGTTTTGGCCAAAACACGTGCAAGTGTCTTAATGTCTGAGGACAAGGAAGAATTACGCGATAAGCTAGGAATTTGTCTTGGTATAGCACAACAAAGAATGCAATGCATGGCTGAAGCAATTCAGTAAGTAGCCAAGTTTTTATTTAATTACTTTTATTACTTATTTTTGAAGTTCGTCCACTTGATGGTTTATTTTGTTTATTAAATTTCACATTTTTCTTTGGATTTTCTACTGTACCATGACGACACTCACTAACTTGCGTATAGAAACTTAATTTGGTATGCAAGATTGTATCAATGTAAAATCTTTGAAAACTATTTGAACAAATCGCTCGATCACCCAATGTATAATATAGGGTATGGTATCCTTCGAAACGATATGTAATCATCACCGGATAAAAATTTTGAAGTACATTCGAGACAGTTATAATAAAACGAACTTTGGCTGTTGCCAACGGGTTAGGACAACGAGGGGTGGGTCGTGAAAAATGCGCATCGACATAGTGAATATATCCCTTTATCGGAATATCATGACGCTTCTGATTTGTAAGCACCACACATTTTGTGTCCGGTGAAAGTTCCCAATGACCAATAAAGTCACGTATCGCAGCAATCATATTATTGTATTCAAATTCACCAATTTTTATCCAATGTCGTACAGCTTCACTTGTTATTGAATTCTCGCTTGGAACCTGCGTCTGGTCTAGTAGATCAGGAGTTTTTGGATACTTATAACAAAATAATCCCCTAGGATCGGATTCAATTATTTTGACAGCTTCACATAACGTTGCGTTTACCATATTTGTAACGCATTCCAAATCAGCATCATCACACAACGGTTTATTGCAAAACCCAAGGGATTCAAAGAGATATCCTCTATCTGTCAGGGGTACTATATCAAATTTGTCAATTTTCTTAGTGTCTACATTTTTTTCGTATAGATTGACGGGTTGCGAGAGGTCCGCATTAGAAAATGACGTTTTTTTAATCATTCTGTTTATTTCAATGCACAAATTTAGAATATAGAAAAGTTTTTAATTTGAAAATGTGGAAAATATTTGTAGCTGTATTATTAGACAACTAAAATTTTTGAATAAAAAGTTTTATTAAAATATTTTTAAAATTTGTAGGTTGGCTGGACGAATGGATTTTATTATTAGTCAAATGAAGCTCGATACGGATGATGGAATAGATGAAGACCAAGCGATAATTACTGATGAAGAGAATACTAAAACAATAGAAAGGACTTGGAGTGATTTGGAGGATGAAAGTGATACAGATAATGATAAAAACAAAGCCGATGAAGATATCGCAGCGGATGACGAAGATGTTATAATGTCACAAAGCTCTGACGATGAAGAAAACAAGCATGAAAATAAAGATGACGATGACGATGAAGATAACAATGATGATGACGATGACAATAACAGTGTAAATGACAGTGACGGTGACGGTGAATATGATATAGAACAGACTAAACGTAAACGCAGAAATGTGACAGATTCAGACTCCGATGCATAAACAGTTCTTGTTAATATGTGAAAAAGTGTACCTTACTTAGGGATATTAAAGTTCGTTTTCCATCGTTCCTACCAAAAAAAAAAAACAATACTTATTTTCAATTACATTTCATTTTTAATTTCATGCATTAACACGTATCTGCTACTTCCAACAATAACATCAATATAATATTTCAACTACCAAGATAGTAGATGTGATAGAGATTTGCCAATTTTTTTTAACAAAATGCTTTACATAGTATTTCAATAATAATGCCAATATATAGTTTATAAAGTGAATATTTAAGTTACATATAATTTTGTGCCATCAAGTGATTTTGTAGTTTTTTGATCGGTAAACATTTTTATTGAGCCAATATGTAAATACATTTAAAAATGTTTACTTCCAATTGGCTTTAATGAAATTAATTAGGCCGTTTGTGGAACTATCATGTGAACATGCTTCTTCACAATTATCAAGCTCCGGTTCAATGACCTTAGCTAACTGTTTACCTAGTTCAACGCCCCATTGATCAAATGAATTGATATCCCAAATTATACCCTGTACAAAGATTTTGTGTTCATAGAGTGCTGTAAATTAAATGTGAGAAAAGTTATAAGTTATAAGTGTTAAGTTTAAATTTACTTACCAATCAATGCGCCCAATGTAAAAGGTGAAAATTTCTTCACGATAATTGAGTTTGTTGGCCGATTGCCAACGAACACCTTATGTGGCAACAAATTCTCCAATTCATTGCCACATACTCCTGCCTTGGTTAACTCTTGACGTGCTTGGTCAACAGTTTTGCCCATCATTAATGCTTCGGTCTGCGCAAGGAAATTTGAAAGCAAAATCTTATGATGTTTGCCACCGGCAATCGGATTATGCGTTTGTGCAGGCGCAATAAAATCGCATGGAATAAGACGAGTGCCTTGATGGATAAGCTGATAAAATGCATGTTGGCCATTTGTACCAGGCTCTCCCCAAACAATTGGCCCAGTATTGTAGGAAACTTTTTGGCCTGATTTAGTTACAAATTTGCCATTGCTCTCCATATCTCCTTGCTGGAAGTATGCAGCAAACCTATGTAGATATTGATCATATGGCAGTAGAGCATGTGTCTCCGCGTTATAAAAATTCGTATACCAAACACCCAACAGAGCCAAAATAACAGGTGCCTATGAACATAGATTAAACTTATGAATGTAAATATAAATACTGATGTATTCTTACATTTTTAGGAAGTGGTGCAGATTTAAAATGATTATCCATAAAGTGTGCACCTTCGAGGAGTTGTTCAAAGTTATCAAAGCCAATAGATAAGCAAATGGATAACCCAATAGCCGACCACAAAGAGTACCGACCACCCACCCAATCCCAGAAGCCGAACATGTTTGCACTATCAATGCCAAATGCCGTAACTTTTTCCTTGTTGGTTGACAAAGCAATGAAATGTTTGGCAACGGCATCATCCTGCAATAATGTAAATCAAAAACCTATTTGATATAGACACAAATTTGCAAACTAAGTTTATTCTTCTACTTACATCCTTAGCATGTTCCAATAACCAAGTCTTGGCTGATGTGGCGTTTGTGATAGTTTCTTGTGTAGTAAATGTCTTTGATGCTATAATGAACAATGTGGTCTCATAGCATACGGATTTTAAAACTTCAGCCATATGGGTCCCATCGATGTTTGAGACGAAATGGGAATGTAATCCTTTTCCGTAAGGCTTTAATGCTTCGGTGACCATCAGTGGCCCCAAGTCAGATCCGCCAATACCAATGTTAACCACATCAGTGATTTGCTTGCCGGTACAACCCCGCCAAACACCAGATATAACCTTGTTAGTAAACTCCTTCATATGCGTCAGTTCAGCACGGACATCAACCATCACATCCTGACCATCGAACATCACCGGCTCCTGGCTACGATTACGCAATGCTGTATGAAGGACAGCACGGTTCTCAGTAATATTGATGTGCTGTCCACAGAACATTGCATCTCGAGCTTCCTCGACCCGGCGAACTTTCGCCAATTCCAACAGCATTGGCATTACATCTTCATTGACACGATTCTTCGAGTAATCCAACAGAATTTCACCATCGGTAGGCGTTTGGAGGCGCAAGCTAACAAATAAATTTGCTTATTAAAAGTTGACAGTCAATTTTATTGACCTTAAGCAACTATCAATTGTCATTCAAAGTGAGTGAAACAAAATGAAAAGGTCATTGCTTTGACCTTACGCAAGGACAAATATGTTTACCAAAATTTTGTGAGTATAAAAGCTGATGTAAAACTGATATAGTACTGATACAATCATTCAATTATCATTAATAATTAGTAAACTTTTCAATCGGCATTCACCTTTTCCCTTTTGCCCTTAACTTCTCTTACTCAATTTAAGGGCATCTACAAGTACTTGTGCGGTTCGATTTGGTCGTCTACGAAATATGTACATGGATATATTTGTAATACATAAATATAATGGTATATATACGGATATATATATGGTATTTGTAGTACCCAATTTTTTATGAAAGTTTAAATTATAACTGACCTGTATTTAGAAAACCGTTTGCTATCACTTGCAAATAAGTCCTTAATTACAAGATCCTTGTTTTTGGCATTAAAATAATCCTGAATCTTTTTGTAGATGGGTTCTTGATTTAACGGAGGAAGTGTACCAGCCATTTTCCTTATGAAAGCAACGTTAAAATAACTTCACACAAACAAAGTCTAAATAAATCTGCTCTCGCAACACACTACACTTTACTTAAATATGAAAATAACGTTCTCTGGCTTAACACAGCACAATTTCTTCGTTAAACTCAAACGGGCAGCTTGGCCCACTCTGTATATCCACAAATTCGCCGTTGTTATACTAATTGCGTGAATGTTGGTACCGCAATGGTAGTCCTTTTCCACCCACCAGCTGGAATTTCTTGCGCTTTCAATGTCAAATGAAAAACAAATGTCAGTGTTGCCACGTAATAAATTTTGGTAAGTACAATTTAAAATTTAGTCATTATTACAAATATTTAAATTTAAAATTGATATGTTACTTTTACGAAAAAGTATATGTATACTTCAAAACTTTAGAAATATATAAATTTTAATTATCATTTTTTTGTCAAAGTGGCAGCACATAGTGAATAGTGCTGCCAGTCTTGTAAACAAAGTAGTATTGAAGTAGTATTTGTTTATAAAGTTGTTAACTATATTATTTGGTTTGAATTATTATTAATTATTAACATATATATTCTTCGTTTACTAAGTGAAATAAAACTAATTTTTTATCAAGTTAATTTTGAAAAATATTGTCATATACAGCGAAACGGCTAATCATTCATGCCGTAGCGTGTATGGGACCGCTGCAGCATATGAACAACTCAACACTACAAAGATGGCGACGCGCTCGCTACTTGTTAATTAACAGTGCCAGTTGTTTTTTTTCAGAAAGTTTCAAGTATTACAATAAATGATGTAAACAAAATATACAAGAGTCTGCATTTAAAAAATGTACAAAATAAATTCATAATGAACTGCGCAACCGTACGAGCTGCTTTGAAATCAAAAACTAAGAGTGAAGTGAAACTAATACACACATTACAAAAGCAAAGGTAAATGAGCAACAAGTGCCCAAGATATTCAAACTAATGTTTGCTCACAAATAGCCAAATAATATCATATAAATGCCCATTAAAAAGTTCCATTGTTACTTTAACAACAAACAAAAAGAAAAATTCGTTTCATTAAATTTTAAAATAAATGCTGGCTTCACACTGCACACGTAACCTTGTGAATGCGCGTAATTCGGTAGCAGTAGCAATGGCAGTAGCTGGGCATGTATGACAGTAGCTGGCGTTCGTTGAATATTGGCTGATATGGTTATAAATGTGAAATAAAACATGTGCGTTATAAATTTATTTGCAGCGCGCAAAAAAAATAAGATCAACACAGTTCAAGGACGTCGGGTACGTCAGCGATAAAGAGGAGCTCATCATGGACACAGCAACTGGGAGTAGTAGCAGTTCGAGCAGCAACAGTAGCACCAGTGCCACTAACAGTAGCAGTAATAATAGTAATGGTAATGGATGCCCTTGCTCAGCGCCCAACACAGGTATTTCCAATCATCACAACGAACAGCCGCAAACGAAGAGACAAAAAATAGATAAACAAATTCGATTGGTAGGCGCAAAGTCTCCGCCAGATATACACGATGCAGGTGATGTTATGGATGCAAACGGCAACAATAAGAATCACCATTTGTGCTCATCATTGTCCTCTTCGTGTTCAACGCATTCGCTGTCAAGCAGCACAAATAACTCACCCACAGCGACGCCGTGTAATTCGCGTGCGGCCTCTTATGCGCAGCTCTTGGGTGGCGTACAAAATTTAGTCAACAACATCTTGCCACAAAAATGTGATGCCAAGGACGAAGTGGATCGTGCATCACAGTTGTCAGAATTATTGGTTACATCAAAAGAAGTCTCTGCGTCAGTACAGAATATGAGTAGCGGCAGTGTGACTGCAACTGGAACAGGTTGCACATCCTCAACAATATCAATAGCTGGCATCGATGATATGTTGGAGTTTGAACAATCCCTAACTCGTCAGTGTCTGTGCGGTGTGTCGGAGCGTACATTAAGAAAGCCGTTTCAGTCCCACTACTCACACGACTCGAATGGCCAAAAGCGTATCGCATATCTGCGTGAATGGCCCACAAATAAACTATTGCAATTCCTGTCCAATCTTCAGCTGCTCTTTGACATATATTTAAAACAAAATGCCAAGGGCTTCATTTGTACACGCATCATGGACGTGTGCGATGCTTTAATACGCAACGATCATAAATTGATCGATGAGATTATCGTGTTAGCCGGATACAATAATTCCTATGTGCAATTTCTGGCAGGACGTGTGCTAGCCGCATTTCTAGTTATTGCCAAGCAGGAGTTGAATGATGAATGGCTACAGAAGATTGTTGATCAGCTTTTTAACTATGAGCAGTTGGATACGGCTGCAGTACAGAAGATACACTTTAGTTTAGATATAATTAAGCGTATTGTTGAATGGAAAGACATTGAATTGCATCCGTTAGATGATGACTACGCAGCGGCAAGTTCTGTATCAGGTGCATTAGCAGCTGATGCGTCAGTCAATTATATGCATTTTCCTGTTCAAGATCAACCGCTGGCAAATAACTACTTTGCACTACAGTATCAAGATGCAGCGGATACAGGAGATCTGGACGAAAGACGGCAATATAACGATCTGTATGATAACAGCAGTGCCACTACTAATAATTCATCCGCCAATTACTTACCACCAAATGGTTGTCATGTCGTTGCTCTTACCGATTCGGAAAGTTTCGATACAACGCATTTAAAATGTGTAACGATACAAAAATTGGAACATAAATGGCCAACGCTGGTAAAGAATATGTCTGAACTAATGACGCCAACTCACCAAAATACAGCGGAGCACTGTGTACTTAATTTTCTACAGCTGTGGGAGAACATAATATCAGTCAAGGCAAATTTATCCATTGATGAAACGCGACCGTTTTATGCACAACTGGACAAATTTGAACTATTGCTCAATCACAATCTATCATGCACAGTTTACAAGCAAATGTTGTGTCTATTCAATGAAGCACTATGTTATGGCTCCACGCTAGCTCTGCAGGACATGCTGCCGGAGGAGACATGCAAGTTAGCTCATCAGATTGTATGTAATGTGCGTAGTTTACGTATACTTGAATCTTTACCACGTCGCCAGCCCGAAAATATTGTTGGATTAATTGGTTATAATGGTACGCCTATAAATTATGCAAATGGAACACTTGCCACAACAATACAGATCCAAGAAGATGCTGCAAGCGGAGGAGGTTTGGATCTTGTTAAAATGGATAAGACTTTATTGCAAAAAATGGTGCTGTTGGTGCTTAAATCGATTGCAGTGACTGTTAAGGAAATACGTAGTGATTCATCAGATTCATCAATTGATTCAAATGATTACGATGCGTTTCAGGATATCTTGGTCATTGAGCGTTCTATACGTGATGTGTTAAGTAAATTGGAAACGTTTATAAAACAAACATTGGCATTTCATCCGGAATGTCATTTTAGTAAAATATTAATACATTTATTTGAAGATCAAGATGATCATCTTATTGAAGCGATGGTCTGCACACTGGACGTCACATCCGGAATATCATTTCGCAATAATGCATTTCCAGAACTGGTTGCTATGCTTAATCCTGTCTATACATTCCTAGAATTTCTAATAATGACAACGAATAGCTCTGATCTACTGCTAGATTTACTAGTTAGCAATGAGACGTGCTTCCTATTATATTTGCTGCGACTTCTAAAATATATACGAATGAACTGGACAATGTTTGTACATAGCTGTCATAGCTTTGGCATGGGCAATGCAATGCTTGACGAGGCTATGGGCGTCCTAATACGTCTGCGCATGCAGATATCTCGACTGGTATCGCGTCAATTGTATCCATATGATATATCGCCAGTTCTCCGTTTATTGGAAAGCTGCGAAGGCCTATACGAAGGCAATGAGCTTAGTTAAAGTTTATAATTATTAACATATATATCTTCTATATACATCTATATATATATATTTATATATATGATAATCAGAAGCCTTATGCAATTAAAATACGTAATTTATTTTTTTGTATTAAATTGAATAGGAGAAAGGAGAAAAGTAGCACAAAATTTTCTAAGGTTTTGTAGATTTGTCACATAATAATTATATATATATATATATATCAGTATCGATTGTACTCGTAATCTGAACATGCATAGACTTCATTTTTTTTATATATCTCAATCTATATCTCTAAGCAATACAATATCTAAAAATGTATGCGATAAAACTTAATTGTAAAAGGTTTTTTGTTTTTCAAAAAACATTAAGAAAAAAGAAAAACCTTAAGAAAATATCATATAAATATTCTAACTGTACATCACATTATATATATATGTTATATTTTTTTTGGAAATAGTTCAAAAAAAAGAAACAACAAAACAAAAAAGAAAAGAAAAACACTATATAAGAAATCGAAACATTAATATAGTTTAAGATTGTTTTAAATCTTGCCTTAAGTAGAATATTAGTATATAATATTTAGAATATATGTAGATATATATTTGTGTAGAAATATATAAATATATATATATACTTGTACTTGTACGTTCTGGTAATGCGGCTCATGTGTGCATGTGTTTATTAAATTTTTGTATATTATAACTTAATAATTGCAATGGGCGTAGACATAATGTATTTAGTATGTTTAAAAATGCCTTAATAATACTACACTTATTAATTAAAAGCAAATGATTAAGAAAACCACATTAACAATAATATTTAAATTTTAAAATTCAAAGTTACATTATTTATATAGAACATATATGTGCGTATATGGTGAATATTCGTACTTGAAAAAGTTAGTAGCAACAAGTAAAATGTTTTTAAATATTTCATATTTATAAATTCGATTTTGTTTTTCGATATTTCCTTTTTTCCTATATCCTTCGGACGATATATTGATTTGTAATTCTTTTATTTTTAGTTTTAATGTCGATTTATCATACGTACGCGACGTTTAATGTCAGTTACTTGTGTATTGGTGGTATTTGGCGTTGCGGCCAATGTGTTCAGATCAGCTAGACTGCCCAGACTGATGACTGAGCCACGTCTGACAATTTCAGGATTTACTGCATGGGACACATGTACAGTTTGATAGTTAATACTAATGGGTACCGATTGACGGCGGGTATTCATACGAGGCTCTAAAGTGAAAGGAAAAATTTAAATTATTTTTTTTTTTTAAGTGATATTTGAGAAAAAGATCCATAAGTTTTATACCATTTAATTACTTACCTTGTTTATCAGCTGTATATTGTTTAGTTTGGAATGATTGCGTCCTTGGATAACTACCAAATGACATTTGTTTACGTGTGTTTATTAACATTTTATGTATTGGAGCATTACGTGAAGCAAAGTCATCTCGTCCCATTGAATACTTATAGCGATCCAGTGATACGGAACGATTCTCTATGAATATATTGTGCCTGCTTTGAAGCAGTTTATCTTATTTGTGATTATATAAAAAGAATGCTAGTTATTAATATAAATTTCAAATGTTTTGTATAGTGGATAAATATATATATTGATATATACTTGAACAACAGTGAAACAGTGAAACTCACCAACAAATAAATTAAAACTACGAAGCTATTATTTAACAAGTACTTGGAAAAGACAAATAATCACAGGTGTGTAAAGAGTAAAGAGTTTTATTTTATATATTAATTTTAGAGTTATATATATATTTATATATATATAGTTTATATATATATACTTATATATATAAATATAGGGATAGTTGTATAAAGGTATATAGGCACATAGACATACATTCAAAAATAATTAACACTTAAAACTAATACAATAGAAGTTGAACTGAAAAATGGAAAAAATTTAGTATAAAATTTGAATTTTGTTTCTTTCGTTTTTCTCAGACAGAATTGTTTTTGGACAGAGAAAGATATGTTTTACATCAATGGTGTGTATATACATAGAAGTAATTGTATAATGTGTAATTAAGTCAACTGTGTGTTTAAGTCAACTGTGTGTTTAATAGACATTGGATTTAGTTCACAACACATATATTATAATAAAAGCTATGTTTTCTATTTATCTTAGATTTGAATTGATCCCTAGTTAGTTTTTTTTGTTTTGTTAGAAATGCATTCAAATTACATTTAGGAAGATCCTCTCAAAACTTTGGCAAACTTTTTGTTGAAATACCTTTAGATGCACGGCGATCTAGATGACTTGTCCTTTGCTCCTTTTGTGCGTAGGATTGTAGTGAGCATCGACGCAATCTCTTATCACCTTTATTTTGCTGTATTTGAAATTTATTAATTAAAATTAAATAGCTTTCAATTATATATATATTATTTACCGATTTATAATGTTGATTAATATCAGATGCTGCTTTAAGCAACAGATATATTAAAACCAATGCAAATAGATATATAATAGGCTCAGCTGTAGTCGACTTCTTTGGCGATTCCTTTTTCTTATTGATTTCCAAACTTTTAGCTGCTTTTGTTTGCTTACTTCCAATCCCAGTTTCAAAATTTTCATTTTTCTTTGTTAATTTTAACTTTTTTTCTCTTTTTGATGTATGATTTTGAGTTTGAGTCTTTTTAATTTGGCTGATTGAATCATTAGTTTTCTTTATAGTATTCGTGACTTTAGTCAAAATTTCAATAATATTACAAAACGGTTGAGATTTAGATTCAATCTGAGGCTTAGCAATAGTTTGTACATTACTTATTTGTGCATTAGCAGAAGCAATGCCAGGATTAAAATAATAATTATAATTGTTTAATACTCCTGCGATAATTAAGTAGCCTGTGCAGAGCACAATGAGTATGCCGAAAGGTACCACATGATGATTGTTGCTCATTTGTTGACATCTGTGCAAACGAGTCTGCTTTTCATCAAAATCATTATCCTGCCCCTTAATATCGTCATCTATAGTTTCAGTGTGCATTTCCCTTTTTTTAGATTTATTAACTAAATGCACAAATTTATTTTTCCTTCGTTGATATAAATATATAGTATGTGTGTGCACAATTATGTATCTATTTAGAACAAGGTGAACTCCTTTTCATTTGGGAAAATCGATAGGAGTATTTTTGCCATATTTCAATTTTATTGTTATGATAGTAACAATTAATAAAATATTATATAAGAGAGTAATATAAAGGTGCCAAAATGATTGTTAATTCAATTTCTTTTTTCTTTTAAATCTTTAAAAGATTTTTTTTTATTTAAAAAACACAGTACTACCACTACGTATTGATACGAAAGCGTTGAGCGATGCAATTATGTGTGTGAGTTTTTAAGTATATGTGTATTCGTGTGTGTGTTTGTAAGTGTGTTTGTAGTGTCATTCACAATGAACAAAACAAACCCTAACAAAAGGCTTCACACAATGAATAAGATGTATCCTTTTTACTTGCGCTGCAGGCTTCTGGTGAAACTTGACGATAAACATGTTAATTGATCAAGTATATCTATAAATGAAATTAATATTGAATTTCTTATATAAATAATTTACTATTTAAATTGATCTTACTGCTAATTTCTAAACTTGCAGATTGAGTACTGCTAATTGTGTCCTGGTTGATCTTTTCAAACACATTTTGACGCTTGAACATTGTTGTACGCAGACTTTCCCCTTGAAAGTGAATTAATTAAATTAAAATTCGAGTTTCAAATTAATATTCAAACTTACTCCGACGTAGGTTACCATTACCACTCGCTTTTTGAATATCAATATTAAGTTTTCCAGCAGAATTAATAGAGTTTCTATTACCAAATTGTGAGCCAGTAGTTTTTATACACTTCTTTTTAGTGTCGTATAGTATACTGCGTGCTGGAGTTTCCGTTGGGTGTACCGAGTTGCTTTCCTTAATGGAGTTGCTTATTGTTTCACCAAATAAGTGTTCGTTATTATTATTTGTGGATTCCTTATGAATCGCAGGCATAGCGTTGTGAAGTTTACGCAAAATAGTGCGTAAAATTTTAAACCTTTTTATGATGCGTTCAGGGTTAACCTGTGACGCACACAACAAAATTGCTTTGCATTCGCGCAATATTCGTACAAAATTTTGAAAGTTATCCTGACCAACTTCTAATAGAAGCTTCTTATTAATATCCAGCTGAAAATGTTCAACTATAAAGAAACCCATGTGTACCATGTCTTCCAGTCGCATTTTATCAAATTGTTTCTCAGCGTCAATAATGCCAGCTGAAAGAATTTGTGAATAACAGGCGACAAAAGTATGACCATTAGTAAGTTCCTGGAGAGCAGTCTTAAATTTGGATACTTCTTCCTTAAAGTGTTGCTCCAATAGCTCGGAATGCATATCTGAGGTATTAGCATGAAGTGAAGGTATTAAACTGGTGTCTAAATATTCAAATGAGGCCAGGCAACTTCGAACAATCGTTTTTACTAAAAATTATAATAAAAATATAAAAGTAAACAATTAAGCGTTTAAGAAGATAGTACATACTCTTAAGGCTTGGCGCAAACGCAATCGCAAATATCCCAATTTGTGTAGCGCGATCCAAATTAACATCGAAATCGGCAATATAGTCATCAGCTGTTGTAACTGTGTGTGTAGCGGACGATCTTAAATTCATACGCAATATATTGCGTATTTTATCCACAGAAATCTTTTGAAAGTCTAAAAAACAAGTGAATACCAAACGTAGTAGAGAATCGTTAATGTAGTCCTCTAGTTTATGTAGGGCTTGCTCTAATGTCATGGCTTTAAGTCTAAGGTTAAAGTATTTGCTCGTCACTGTTGCATCATTCTTTTGACATTCTTCTTGAAACGCACTGCTATCGCGCATAACCTATAAGAATTTACATAAAATGAGTGAAAGTTATATTTAAAGAATAAATTATAAAGGATAGTACCTTCTGGCAGAGTGCACTTAAGGCTTTCTTATCTTCTTGTAGCGCTACATTGGCAAACGATAGTGTTTGGCTCAAGAGTAAATCAATATGAACCTTTGTTTCTTTGCACAAAGCAAACATATCCTTCTGTGTGTTTGTAAAGTTAATAAGGTCATTTTCTTCACCATAAGTTGTAAAATCGGCTAACGTATCTAGAAGAGAATCTAACACTTTTAGGAATGATACACCTTCTATAGAGGTGTCCTGTGCTGCTCCTGTACCATTCCCTGATTCCAAAGGTGTCAAGCATGCGCACAAGCGTTTCAGACACACTGTTATACGATCAATAAAGTGATTACGACTTTCCTGAAATATTAATATTAATGTTTTAATGTATTTAATAAGACTTTATATTTTAATTACTTGAATCCTTGAACAGCTGGCACTTTCGGCCTGAACCGTATACTCCAAATGTCGTACACATATTAAAATTTGCGTTAAACAAAGGCAAATAATTTCTAAGCAATTATGTTCAAACTGATTTCCTATAAATTGGTGTATTGCATTCGATAATGATAAAAATTCTGCACAGAAATCCTGTAACAAAAAATAAATTGTATAAAAATTTATTATGTGTACAAAAGCCTCGACCATTAAATAATGTATATACATTTAACCAGTTTAAGTCACCAATGCAAGTAGTTCCACCACTGTGGAGTGTACGTAGACAAGAGTTCAATTTTTCGTTTAATAAATGCATATTTACATGGGTTATATTTAAATAAGCTACTTGTTGCACATTCAAACACGGTAAACGTAAATACAACAATGGTTTTAAAAAGTGGCTTGCTATGTAAAAGTCTGGCAGCACTGACGACATCTTAAGTTTGACATAATTGTTGCCAGAGTTCTGAAATGTGTCTGACGTACAGAAGCAGACGTACACTATTTTCGATAGCAAAAAATTGTAGTATTCTTTATGCATTAAAAATTAATTTATTGACTTTTATGTGAAAAATACTTAATATCGGTTAATAACTTAAATAGACAAGTCAATCTTAAATCTGACTTTTTAAATACATAGAAATAAATATATATACGTATATATATACACATATATATACATAATATTAAATTTCAAACATTGAAATTTGTGCAGCGCCGTACACAACGACAAGTGCAAAAAAAAATGAGCACGTCAAATGCAAGTCGTAAGGAAACGGAGCGCACTAAGTTGTTGCAGGAAAAATGTCAAACCCTTTTGACTCAGATGCTTCGTGATGATGACAATAAATATTGTGTAGATTGTGATGCCAAGGGTAAGTTTTTTAATCTGTATATATATATATACTTATGTAAAACATATGTACTTATACTGTACATTTGTATTATAACTGCTGGTTGTGTGGGGAGGGGCTAACGACCTACAAACATAATTATTTATCCCTGCTCCCAGTCAAAATATCCTTTTACTCATAATAGGCCATTTGTACAAGCCGCCTACCCTATGAATTCCCCAACGGCAGGCGTATTTCAAAAATATTCACAAAATTCTTTTTATTAAACGCTGTATAAAAACTACCCTAAAAAATTTGTTCTTTTACTATTTCCATTAAATCATAAATTCACAGGCAGGATGTTATTGTTGGAATACCTTGAAAAGAAATAGACAAATACATGTTGTGTTATAGAGATAATAATTCTTTGCTGTCGCTGTATCAACTGATAACAAAGAAAAAAAATAAATAAAAAATTTGTTGCCATCCCCAGATTTGTTGCACTAGTTAACCATTTGCCGATAATATTTGTTAAAATATTGAAAAAAGATAAACGGTGACAAAGAATAAAATTGTTATCTCTTGGGATAAAAACAAATGTTAACTGAACTATAAATAGTTATATGTTTAGATTGCTTTAACAAAGATGAAAATCAGCCTTTACTAATATTTGAAAAACGATAATTGGTTTATACTAAATAGACGCCCCTATAATCAACATTTTTATGGAAGAATAAGAAGAACTCTTTACTACACCCTATTTATATATATTATAGAAGTTATAAATTTCAAGATAAGAAGTTATTATTATTAGCCATATGTAATGATAATATATAAGTTCATTATTCTTAATTGATATGAATATTATTCATTGGACTCAATTTGCAGGTCCACGTTGGGCTTCTTGGAATCTGGGTGTATTTTTATGCATACGATGTGCTGGAATCCATCGGAACTTGGGCGTTCACATATCTCGGGTAAAGAGTGTAAATCTGGATGCATGGACTCCGGAGCAAGTGATTTCGTTGCAACAAATGGGAAATTCTCGTGCAAGAGCCGTTTATGAGGCCCAACTACCGGATGGTTTTAGACGTCCTCAAACAGATACAGCACTGGAAAATTTTATTAGAGCAAAGTATGAGCATAAAAAATATTTGGCAAGGGAATGGGTACCACCATCACCGCCTAAGGTAGATTGGGCAAAAGAGATAGATGAAGAGCTAGAAAGACAGAAACGTAAAAAGAAATCAGCTCAAAGCAGTCTGGGTATAACTACCATAACAAGCTCCAGTGGGTCTATCGATAAACGCTCCTCCACGACAAGTGCGAAAAGCTCGCCGCTACCTGCGCCATTACCTAAGCCAAAACCACATCAGGTTGGCGGCTGTAGTCCAAAAACATCACATCGTGTTCAAAATAATAGCACCAACGTGAGTGCCGCAGAAAGTGATTTATTGGGTCTATCATCACCCACAAAACCAATTGCCGCCAGTGCTGTCCAGGATCTGCAAAATGATAGTTTTAGTAGCTTTTTGAGTGCTAGCAGTAATGTCAGTGCGATTACAACACCGGAAAAAACTAATGGTAATAATGGAGATGCCTCAGCGACCATCGCCAATCAGCCAAACTCTTTGGCACAACAGGAGCAGGACTTCTTTAGTCAGGGTACACTTGGTGGAAGCGAAAAAGATCAGAGTGGTAAACTTTCCAAAGATAGCATATTGGCGTTATATGGAAATACGCCAACCACTCACAATCAACAATTAAACTTTGGTGGTTTCACGGGCATGGCACCCGGTGGCTACATGCATCATCAACAACAGCAGGTACCTCAACCGACACATCATCATCAATTTATGACACCTCCGAACTCAGTTAGCATGTACAATGCACCTGTTATGGCTGCACCAAATGCCTTCAGCAGCGCACCGACAAGCACTATGAATTTGGTAGGTAATACCGGTTTTGGTGGTGGGCAATTTCCGAATACAAGTGGTAGTCCATATATGGCTACAAATAGCATGACAGGTCAAGTGTCGGCACCAAATTTAATGCAAACAAATCAAAGTTTACTTAGTGGTATGACATTATTTAATAACACTGTGCAACCACAAGCAGTTACACAGCAATCTCAGCAACAACAACAGCAACTTGGACTCGGTGTAAATATCATGCAACCAATGCAAAGTGGAGTGCCTTTAACTGGATACCCTGCTACCACTGGTACTACTGCCACATCAGTGACATCAAACTTAAATCAGCAATTTGGCAATTTAAATATCGGTAATGTTTGGCAATAAATTTAATACCCAAGTCTGTTCATTCCTGTACTAAAGGTTTATCAATGATGTAAGCTATACCCGTTTTTGTACCTACTTGCCCCAATCCAGTGTTTGTGTGTTTGAGACGTATTACAATAGGTGAATTGTGTATTCCTCCTGTTTATTTGTTTGTAAGAAAACATTGTAAAAACATTATTGGGCAACATATTGAAAGCGCCTAAATAATTAAGTACATCCATATAAGTTGCCGGCATACGAATTTTTCCCAATTAAAGATTGGTTAACAACATGTACATGCTAACAGTCTGCATGTATATATAACTAAAGATATCTAATAAAAATTTATTAAGTGCTTCAAAACAAACAAACAAAAATATAAGAGAAAGTATCTTAAATTATATTTGTTAAAGGTATGTCTATGCTGTCATACTTTGGTGTGTTCGAGTATGTACATATGTACCATTATCCAGCCATACGTACGTTTACCTTAATTGAAGGAATAAGGCAAGTGTACTTGTAAGGTATATACATATATATATATCCTTCGTGTATATGTATATCCTTGAAAAACTTATTAAAAAAAAAATCCGCTGAATGAAATACGTATGTACTTTTTATAAATAAGTTAATACAGTTTTAATAAATAAATATTCATTAACTATGTAATAATACAATATTCATAAAACCTATATTCTAACTCTTTTTTTTATACGCATTAATATTAAAAAAAGTGATGTGGGATTTGTTAATCTATAAGTGATTTCACAGGTAAAAATTAAGAATATAAATATATAAGAAAGTGTATTCCTTATTATAAGGATTCGTTGTAAATCTATTGGTTTAACAAAATAATTTAAATTAGTTATTTTAAACCCTTCATTAAACGTTCATTTCATTAAAGTGTACGGCAGCACTTTGCTATTGTAAGTTAAAATTTTGCGCCCAAATTGGCAGCACTCCTGTATGCTACGTGCGCGTTGAGTGTGCATTGCAGCCCTGAAATTCTAGTTTTCGTCTACTCTTCACACCCCGCCGCCTACTTTATTACACGTCAACCAACCAAAACAAAAAATAAAAAGAAATATAAATACGGAGAAAAATTATAGTAATTTGATATACAATTATTATTTGCGAATAATGACCGAGAAAGAGAACACCGACGAGGCAGTGCCAAATTCAGAAACACTAAATGAAATAAGAGAGCGGACACCAATAGATTTAAGCAAGGATCTATCAACAAAAGAAGCTTATTTTGCCAGCCTTGCAGAATGGGCGAAGCAGGCAGCACTTATGCAAATGTTTCCCAACTACTTACTTGCCACTTACAATTACAATCCACAATTGACACAAGCGCAGTGGGCTTTTGGAGGTATAGGAGTAAATGAACAGCAACCAACGCATCGACCGCTCCAGCCCCCACAGGTTCCATTACAGCCCAACGCTGCTCCGAATGCTCCTGCAGTTCCAGCTGGCTTTAATAGATTTCGTGTGCTTAACGAAGCTCAACAACATGAACTTGTTCAAAGAGTTGGAGGAACTGAGATGGTTGTAGCACCCTTTTGGAAAAGGGCTTTTGCGGAGGCCATAGACGTATTTATACTATTCATATTGAAAATTGTAGTAACATTTTCATTATTTCATCTCTTTAATATTGATATCGACAAGGACATTGTGCGCAAGACTTTGGACGACGATGATTTTTTAGGTTTCTTAGATGTGTCAATGGATTTTATTACAATGTCGTCGGATTTGATACTAATTGAGTTAGTGACTAAACTAATCGTATGTCTGTATGAATGCCTCTGGACATCGTTTAATAATGGAGCAACCCCTGGCAAATCACTGATGAAGATACGTATACTCTATGTTGAAGCAGTGGTACCATTACAGCCACCGGTGATGCCACAATTTGTGTTTCAACCCCAACGAGAACCATTCCGAGCATTACTCTACCCTGCAGAAATACCTAGCATACCAAGAGCAATGATGCGTGCATTTGCAAAGAATCTGGTTATGACACTACTATTTCCCATCTGTATTGTTATGATATTCTTTAAAAATAATCGCACAGCCTACGACATAATTACTAAAACAGTTGTTGTGGAAACGAATTCAAATCGTCCACCCGCTGCACCCAATGGTCCACCGGCTGGTCAGCAACACCCACATCAACAATAGTCGCTAAATGGTGAGACACAACTATTAAGCCGTATGTAAAACTATATATTGCCAAATCTTGTACAGAAATGGTACTCGCATATATTAAAAATTCTCCAACCATTTTTGTTAACGTTGAAATTATTAATATGGACTTGATAATAGTTTATTCTTGTCATAAGTGTAAATAGTGAAAATGTTAAATAAAACTAGAGTAAATCTAGGACTTCTTGCATATAAACTTCATACAGAGCGTGTCGTGCACTTAAAAAAAAAGTTTAATAGTGATTGTGATTGACCCTATATAAAGTTTATAAGGAGTATTTATTTTTATCATTGTTATACAATACATCATACAAACATATTATTTAACATTAACATTTTTAAGTGTTTGTGCAACAATATTACCCTTGCCTGGAACATGTAGTGGAGAGCTTTTGTAACAGGCAACTAAGTCACCATTTGTCATTAGATCAGGAGCACAGGTTTCAAAAACTTTTTTCTTTGGATTTAATTGAGCATCTGGCTGGCGGGTATATCCTTCACAATGTATTAAGTCGCCGGGCACGGCGCCATTTGGAGGACTAAGCACTTCAACCTTATCAGGAGTTGAGGCACACATAACCATTGCTTCAGAGGTAACACCACGCATTTTTGCAGGTTTAAGATTACACAAGCCAACTACCAGACGATTTTGCATCTCCTCGAGCGGAATAAATTTAACTAAACCCGATACAACAGTACGTGGAGCTGGTTCACCAAAGTCAATCTTCTCAAGGTATAAACTATCTGCATCTGGATGACGTCCAACCTCAATAATTTTACCAACACGCATATCTAAACGACTGACATCCACCGGTGCTTCAGCGACTGGAATTGGCTTGTCGACTGTGGGTTTTTTTTCTTTGACTTTTTTTTCTTTAGATGGCGCTGCAGAAGTTACACTCGTAGCAGGCTCCAATTTTTGAATGCCCTCTGACGTTGTCGCATCAATTTTAGTGCACATTCCTCGGCTACCAGGCACAAGAATTTGTCTCTTTCCATTGCGTACTTCAAGCGCTATAAGCTGAGCTAATGCTTCCTCAACTTCTTTGGATAAAACTTCGTTTTCCTTAATAAGCTGTTGTTTTCTCAGCTCAACTTGATCACGATGTAACAACTTAAACTAAAAGGAAAGTGTATATTTAAAATTACGTGCGGATTGTGTAAGAAGATTTACTATACCTCTGCTTGTATCGAATCGACTAAGTTTTGGGCACGTTTGTTATTGTCAATAACCTGTTGTAAAGCAGACATTTTAACGCCTTTTGCAAAAGTGTTTCCAGTTAAATTTAATGCAATTCTGCATGTGGCAGTCAACATTCTCTATCGATCTAGGGATGCTAAATATTATCGAACTAATTTTATATTTTATTATTTTTAGTATGTGATATGTGTAAAATATCGTTATAACATTAGTGCTGCCAAAACTTATTTCGGGGGCTGCGTACAATTATATTGGATGCATAGTAATGAGTTAACTTAATTAAATTCATAGTGCTTCTTTAGTTTTGCAACTTTTAATGCAACCAAAAAATAAATAATGTTATGTATCTCTTTTAAAACTGCTAAAATTTAAATATACTGATGTACATATTTATGAAAAGGTGGCAGCTCTGAATATATCGAGTATCGATGTTTTTGTAGCTTAGTTAAAATGATTCGAGAGCATAAATATATGCATATACGCAACAATAACGATTTCAAACAAATTTTTTGTTAAAATAATAATAATAATAATAACAGTAATAGTAATAATATCATTTAAAATTGTGTTTTGTGCGAATGGATTACGTTTATTGTGGTGGCACCGATCCAATCGGTGCTCCAGAGGAAATTTTAAGTATGTCGCGTCATTATTGCACATACAACTACAAGTGTATATAAAGTTGCATTTTATAACTTTCTCCCTTTTGATTATAATAATTATTTATATGTAATTATATTTTCATAAAGGTGTTTACGATACAGGACCTGCGCGCACCTCTGAGCATTATTCACCGAGTTTTAACGGTTTTAATATTGGTACAAGCGATGCCGACTATGTCGCCAACCCTATTCCAATTCTTGCTGACGGTGGGGAAAATTTCGGCGTCTCAACTGTGTCGTTTGATGATTATGAAGAACTTCTTTGGATGGGAAATCAAGGCGTGAGCAAAATTTGCTTAAAGCAAACAGGCATGTTTGTAAAAACTAAAATTTTCTGTTGAATATATTTGGACAGGGACATGTTACCTCCTACTACACTGGTTCCTTCCAAAAATACACATCATTTCAAGTACATGCCAGTGATATTGTTCGTCAAATCATTGCTATTGATTCGGGTGTGCTAGTATTAACTCAGACTTCATTGCGGCATCAAATACGTCGAGGAATACCCAAGTTTACCCACAAGTAAGATAAAATCATAAATAATCGACCTATATTAACGTATTCAATCACCTATTAGATCCAGTAACATGGAGGAAATGGTGTGTATGTTACAGTTATCCCCGCATCGTTTAGTTATGGCTGGTTTGCAAAATGAGCTGATTGACTTTGATTTGCGCAATCTAAAGGAAACAAGATTGGAGCATGTTGGATCTGCTGGATGTACAGTGCTGCGACAAAATTCGCGATTTTTATTTGCAGGTGATCAATATGGAACAGTCACACTACGAGATGTGAACAATTTAAGTGTGGAGCATACAATCAAAACGCATGCCAATAGCCTCTCTGACTTTGATGTGCAAGGAAACTATTTAATATCATGCGGCTATAGCGGACGACAAAATAATTTGGCAATCGATCGTTTCCTTATGGTCTACGATCTAAGAATGCTTCGATTGATATCACCAATACAAGTTCTGATTGATCCACAAATGCTTAAATTCTTACCATCACTAACTTCCCGCCTTGCAGTCGTGTCCAGCTATGGGCAATTTCAATTAGTTGACACTGTTGAACTAAGTGAGCCCCGCGTCTCCATGTATCAAATTAATACAAATGGTAGTCAATGTTTAAGTTTTGATATTAGTTCGTCATCGCAAGCAATAGCATTTGGAGATCAATCCGGTCATATTAATACAATAGCGTCAATACAAACACCTCAGCCGCATTTTAATGCCTTCTCGAGAAACACTGAGTTTGCGGATGTTGTGCCACATTTGCCCATGGTACCATTTGCAGATACTAACTTCCCACTGTCCTCAGTTTTGTTACCGCACTTGACCACTGGTACACGTTGGTTTTCGGATTGGTCTGAAGAGCTTCTGCGTTATTGTTACCATCGGCCAAAAACTATTGAAACAGAAATTTTAAGTAATATGAAAATGCAAGGCCCCATTGGCTACTCTCCAAATCCAAGAACTGCACGTCGAAATCAAATCCCTTACTGCCTTAACGAGCAAACGCAAACAGGTCCCACTAATAATGGTAATGGAAATAGCAATGTGGTTGTCCCTAAAGTAGAGAATGGTGTTAAAATTATACCAAGACGTTATCGAAAAGTTGAATTAAAGTATTCTAAATTAGGAACTCAAGATTTTGATTTCGAGCAACACAATCAGACTTGCTTTGCCGGACTGGAAGCGACTTTGCCTAACTCTTATTGCAATGCCATGCTGCAGGTAAATATAATCATCTTAATTATCTTAAAAAAACAAAGAAATATAACTTTGATTTCTTTCAAGATTCTATATTTTACGGATCCATTACGATTGAAGTTAATTGGTCACACCTGCCAAAAGGAATTTTGCTTAACCTGTGAATTGGGATTTCTATTTCATATGTTGGATAAAAGCACTGGTTTGTTTTAGTATGCATTTAAATTACGGCTATTACATGATGTACGCAAAACTTATTTTAGCTTCAACGCCCTGTCAAGCCAGTAACTTTCTGCGCTCTTTTCGCACAGTTCCCGAGGCATCAGCACTGGGATTGATACTTACAGATCGTTCATCAAATATTAATCTTATAACACTTATTCAGGCAAGTTTCAAATTTGAAATTTATTTTGTCAAATTGTATATGTTTTTATTACAGAACTGGAACCGTTTTATATTGCATCAAATGCATTATGAAATTCTCGAGTCAGAAAAGAGTTCTGGCTCAAATGTTTCACCGACTCCCATAACTATCGGTAACTGGTAAAGGTTCTTTAATTTTAACCATATGTACTCATAACAATTTTCTTAAAGGAGACAGTATACCCGCAGCAGAATGTAGCACGCCTTCTGATTTGTTTGAATCGATTACTGGTCAGTATTTAGATTTTAAAATCATATTTAGTCTTAAAAATAAGTTATTCGTATATTGTATGTATTTATATATTTCAGACGAAAACACTAAGGAAGAGGATGGTGAACGTAGTAAGATCAATGCAGAAACTGAAATAAGTAAAATTTTTGGAACCCGACAAAAGTGCATAAACCGATGTATTAAATGTCAGGCAGAGGTAAGCTGAACTATTAAAGATTAAAATTCAAATTGAATAATAGTATTATTACAGAAATCAAAAGAAAATATACTATTGGCCTGCAATTTATCCTATCCAACTCATATTAAGGACAGTGAACAGCATTTTGATTTTGGAAGCATTTTAAAGCGATCTCTTAGCTCTGAGAAAAATATACAAGCGTTCTGTGAGACTTGCAAGAAATTCTCACCAACCTCTCAGAGCGTTAAGGTAATGTCAGCACTAAGTTCTCTTTATTTAGATTTTCTATTAAATTTGTTTACTTTTTCAGGTTACAGCATTGCCACAAGTACTTGCTATTAACTGTGGGCTAAACAATGAAAAGGATATTAGTTTTCTGAAACGTCAAATTAATCGTTCTAATGAGAGACCAACCACCGAAGCTTTGAGCACCAACAAGCCGTGTCGTTATGGCATCAATTGCTCTCGTAGTGATTGTCACTTTATGCATCCAGATCGGTTAATATTCTGCATTCAGAGATTTCCTAAAACTTCAAAAAACTTTACATTTACATTTACATATCAATTTTTTTAGGAAATCTCCCTTGCACACCAACCAAACAAATAATGTTAACAGTTCACCAAGTGCCCGCCAAAAATCATGGTTTCCATTGGCCTTTAACATAGGTATTAATGAAAATGGTGAGCTAGTTGTGCAGTCACACACATATACAGCAAAATCAGAACAGGACGAAGAGGATGAGGAGCAAAAACTGCAACAGCAACAGCAGCAGCAAGCGTTTAACAAGAATCCCGTCAAACGTATGTACTACTTGCATGCAGTTGTGTGTCAAATTGATGATGGCACCCAAAAGAACTTGGTTAGCCTAATAAATGTGCGTCAGAAATATCATACAATGAAATCTAATGCATCTGAACCACCCGAGGAGCCACAACAGTGGTACATATTCAATGATTTTAGGTATATATAACGCAAGCAGTTGATTAATGAAATTCAGCTAACTCAATATACTCTTTACATAGTATATCACCTGTTGCACCACAAGAATCTGTCTGGTTCACACTGGATTGGAAAGTGCCCTGTGTACTCTTCTATCGAATTCTGGAAGATGATTTAGAAACTGATAGCGTTGTGCCTCCTTCTGAGGAGTCCACAAATGTTGCATCACCTACATCAACTGATGCTACAACAAATCCTTTCTTATTGGTAACTTAGTTACTGTAAATAAATTGAATACTTTCTTTAAACGCTTACTTTATTCACCTTTTTAATAGGATATTTTAAATCCGTTGCCAAACAGATCCAGTACAGATGCATCCTTAAAGCCTCTACAAAAAAATGAGATGCCACAAGCTGGTGATCTTATTGCAATGGATGCTGAATTTGTTACATTAAATCCGGAGGAAAATGAAATACGTCCAGATGGTAAAACAGCAACAATTAAACCCTGTCATATGAGTGTAGCACGTATTTCATGTATACGCGGGTTAGTTTCAGTTTAGCTAAGTTTTTTTCAAGTACATTTAATGAGGCTATGTGCACGTTAACTATACTAGGCAAGGCCCGGATGAAGGTGTGCCGTTCATTGATGATTATATATCAACACAAGAAAAAGTTGTCGATTACTTAACACAATATTCTGGCATTAAGCCAGGAGATTTGGATGCTAACTTTAGCAAAAAACGCTTAACTGCTCTTAAATATTCTTATCAGAAATTAAAATTTCTCGTTGATGTTGGTGTTAAATTTGTCGGTCATGGCCTTAAGAATGATTTTAGGTAAGTTTTATAAATCTGAAATTATCTAAAATTTATTTTTATTTATATATATGTATATATTATGTTTTAGGGTCATTAATATTCATGTACCTTCGGAACAAATAATCGATACGGTACATCTTTTTCATTTACCTTGCCAACGCATGGTTTCACTACGTTTTTTGGCTTGGCACTTTTTGGGTATATACTGCTAAGGACCCTTATAAACTATGACATATTTTTCATATATATTTTTAAATATAGATACGAAAATACAATCGGAGACTCATGATTCTATAGAGGATGCACGTACAACTCTTCAGCTTTATAAACATTATCTAAAACTACAAACAGAAAAAAAATTTACAGTTGCTTTAAAAAATTTATATGATCGCGGTAAACAGTTACAGTGGAAAGTACCAGAGGAATAAGTATTCAATGTCAAAAAAAAGGAAAAAAAAAACAATATTGATGCCAGTACAAATGGAATACCGGCCAGTTAAAAAAAAAAAAGTGTGATGCAAAGTTTTTATATTGTAGTTTTGTATTTTGAAAATCAATTCCATTTACTTTTAAGCAGATAAAAGTTGCGTCTTTAAAACAACTTAACTTGCGTAAAATAAAATCAAGTTAATATATTTTCATTATCAAGCTGTGTTATCAAATTTAAATCAAAGATAAATCTGTGATGTAAATTTCCCCATAAGCTTTTATACTATGGATATAAGTGATAATTGTGTAGTTGATGCAATTGAAACTTGATCTTTATATAGTATATGAGAACCTGCTTTGGTTTGCCGCTAGCTTTGTTAATATCTAAGACAAGTTCTTAGAGACAGATAGACATGCGGACATGGCTTAAGCTTCTCTGTTATTAAAGATTTACGAGTGATTTCTTAAGAAATAAATATACATGGAACATTTATACCTACCTATGTATAATATGTATACATGTATATGTTTAGTAGTTGTAAAAACAAAACAAAAACATTATATTCCAGGTTAATTAAACTTGTTCGTTCGTTGGGTATTGCCCGACTGATTATTACAAGTAATCAATTGGCATGCACAACAAACTAATAAATAGGTGCATATTTTATAGTGAACGATTGAAAACAACTTATATTGAAATCTGTAATATGCATATTTACATATATGTGTGTATATATACATATATATATATATATATAAATATATATATAATAAGTTACTTTGTGTTATATAGTTATCAAGTGGCCACTAAGTGATCATTTTTAAGTGTTGTGTTTTAACTGTGGTCTATAGTGTCAAATTTAACAGAAGGATCAAATATGTCATTAATATATATCAAATAAGCGTTATGTATATTCATGATTAACAAGAAATTTGTAGCTCTAGTTCAAGGCATAAACAACACAAAGCTTAGAATTTCCCAAGCTCGATTGCTGTCTGTATATCTGTCTTATCAGATGCTATGGCATCATATAGGAAATTTTTACAAGTAGACGCTTTACAACGTATAAATAGTTGAGGCTGTGGCACTTATGGCAATCAGATTGAACTCGTCGTTAGAGCTATAAGCACATAAGATGAAATCACAGCTGATAGGATTGAGCACTTTGCTCTTGCTTTGTACTGCGGGTTAGTAAACTAAAACTAAACTGAGATATATTGCTATTATAAAATCATGTTTCTCTAGCAACAGTCAACTCGCAAGCTACATATGATGGCCGCAATGGTCCACATATATTTGGTAAACCTGGTGAGCAGGTGTATATACGTGGCCAAAATGAAGGAGCTTATAATGTGCCTGGAGTAGGTGGTACATTCCAGAACACTCCGTCAGCTGGAGAGCATGTGTATACAGATGAAAGAGGCAATACTTTTGTTAATCGCAAAAACAGCGCTGGTGGTAAAGGTACTCACAGTATAAATGGACCCGACTTCGTTGCTCAACGTGGACAGGCAGCTGGTGGTGAGAGTGCTTATCCTGCACCTAGTGCATACCGTGCCCGCCGCCAGCTTGTTATTAGTCGTCCGGATCGAGTCGTTACTTCTGGAGGTGGTGGCACCTACATTGTTCGCAACCGTCGCGATTTTCATGTAGGCCGTTCAGATCGTACGGTTGATTATTCTAATGACGGCACTTTCCATATACAACGTCAACGCCGTCATGCAGCGCGTGTTTCTGGTGACAACTTTGTTGCGCGTGATGATCAAGCAGGTGTATGGAATGGTGAAGTATCCGTATGGAAGCGTCCAGATGGTCGTACCGTTACCGTTGATAAATCTGGTAACGTCATTACCTCAGGAAGCCCTAATGGACGTGGTCCACAGCGCGTAAGTTTTATATTAAATTTTTTTATAATAAAATGTTTAATTTATCCATATTTCCACAGTATTCCGGTTAAGATCATACAGAATGAAGCCAAGGCTCTTCTACGCAACTGCACCTTAAAGAAAATACAATCTTTCGAGATCCAGCATACATCTAAATATATTTATAAATGTAATGATAATTAATAATTATTAAAAAATTAAAAATCAGCTATGTTGATGAACAAGAATACAATATATACATCATATTGGAGCTGATTAAAACACGGATTTGTAAAGATCCCTTGGATAAACTTACCCAAATCACAATTACTTAATAGATAATCCACTTTGACGTTTATAAAAAGACTAAGAAAAATTTAATTCAAGTGTTTTATGACGTTTATCGCCCAGAGAACTGTGTGTGACTGAAAGCAATGCCAAAGACTCCGAAATATTGCACATTGCATTGAAATATATATTAAATAGTTATATATCTTCGTATGCTTTATCGTGCTATAATATACACATAACCCAAGATGAACTCTAAAGTTAATCTTTAGGTAGATTATATAAAAAACTTGGTGAGCTAAAATACATATAGGCCACAAATTTTTCTACACTATTACTTCAATAATAATAAACAAGTATTATCGATCAGTCAAGCGGTATATCAATAACATTCCTTTCTTAATATGAACTCCATTCTTATCATGGATTAAATATATTAACATTTAACTGTGGCCAGCTTATCTATATAAAAAGTTGTAATATAAATACCGCCATGGCATAGAACAAGCTTGGAAATATTCAAACACCAGGATAAGACCAATACTGATTCTTTGCTTATGCAACTTGCTGTGTGCTGGATTTGCTGATAATAACCGGACTGCACCTTACCATCCACCAATGCAATCACCAATACACGCACAACCACCGAGTGGATATTATGGGAACAGTGGTAATAGTACCATTGCTCTAAGTAAATATATTTTTACAGCTACGTTCTCTACAGAATTAATGGCATATTTTCATCTCTAGGTACCCAAAGCACTGGCAGACCCAATAGTTATGTTCCTCTTGTATACCCAACCAACAGTAATATTAACCCTCCGAACAACTTTACTGAAAGCAAAAAGAATGTCCATAACACAAATAATTTAGACGCGCATAATCAAGGTACCACTACAATCTACATTGCTGATTATATTTTTACAAATCAGACTCTCTACACAACTAGTCATCTTTAGGTAGTCAAAGCTATATAGGGCCCTACACATATATCCATCGTATAGAGCCAACTAACAGTTATATTCATCATCCCAATTATTTTCCTGTAAATAATATGAAATAATAGGAAAAGTGATAGCATATTTAATTTAGAGGTGCATAACGAAGGTACCAGAAGATACAACATTGCTCGTAATAACCGGCCAGCACCTTATCACCCACAAGATCAACAATCCATATACACATACCGAGCAGATGGACGTTTTCTGAGCATTGGTAATAGTGTTCTATTGTTGCAAATATTCCCGATGATGTTGATATGGGTAACCATCGACACCATCACACCATCATGGGTCCAAATTTTGTTGCTCGACCAGATCATGCTGGTGTATTTAACGATGAAGTATCTATATGGAAACGTGGCGATGGCCGCACTGTTACTGCTTATGAAAATGATGACATTGTTGTATCCGGTGGGCCAAATGGCATTGGTCCTCAAACCGTAAGTAATTAGAATTAATAAATAATTCAAAACAAATCCCAATCTTTACAGTATTTGGGCTGAATGAACTCTTTTTTAAAAAGTGTTCATAAAAACATATAAAGGCAATAAATATTATGTCTATTATTGATACATTTGTGCAATATATTTCTTGCTATAGTTAAAATTATTATAGAATTTATAATCGAAAGTGGACGTCATGACACGAGCGCTTACATCGCTACATAATTGAGTATATATGCACTAAAATATGGCTAGGAATATTAATTTTTAGAATATTCAAAGTAAGCAAACTTAAAGATTGATTTAACTTTAGGTGAACTTAAATATAATTAAATGGTAGACTTAAGTAACAAACATATAGAGACCCAACAATCCTGTGTAAAAATGTTTTGGCAATAAGTAAAAATCATTTTAAAACCATTTTTGTAGAGTATCCAAATAGTCAGTGCATTGCAGGCTTCTGTTTGTTGGCGAGCACTAACAATTTTATAATTAGAACACAGGATTGTTGGGTCTCTATATAGGTATATAGATGTATATAGTATATGTACTGTAAATTTGTATATAGTTAAAAATATTTGTACTGTCATTTCAGTTTGTCTCGGAGCCTTTGCCTTAACTGTGCTCGTAAAATGTAATTGACTTTTGGTAAAAAAATTTATCCAAATTCAAATTAAACAAATCCTCATTAAATATAATATAAATTAATATAAATATATTTAAATACACATCCATAAATGGACGCGGTTTGCCAATTTTTTCGAACCAATTATATATTGGCTAATTGCGAGGATGCAATATCTAAGAAGGCTTTCACATTAAATCTTTCGCATTTCCAAATGACCGAGTTGCCAGATATAATTGAGTACTGTGAATCACTGATGAAGTTGCTATTAAATCAAAATAAATTAACTAAGGTAAATAATTTGAATAATGATATATAGAATTAATCTAACTGTATAGGACATATGCAGGTACCTTCAAGTCTTGGTAACTTGTTGCGTTTACAAGTCCTGGCATTGGATTATAATAAACTGGATGAATTTCCAGAATGTGTCTGTCAATTGGCTGGCTTAAAGTTTTTGAATATTAGTTGTAATAATATTGAACGATTACCTGCAGAAATAGGACAACTTACATCACTTGAAAGTTTCTGGTGCAACCATACGGGTCTACGTGATTTACCAGCAGAGATATCAAATTGGGAAAGACTTCAAACCTTAGGCGTACGAGGAAATCGTTTGTGCAGTTTGCCAGAATCTATTGGTGGTTTGCTGGAGTTGCGGTGGTTGACGGCGGAAAATAATCAGATTAGTGATTTGCCAAAAACATTTGGATTACTACAAAATGTGATACATCTCAATCTAAAGGGTAATCAATTAAATTATCTGCCACATTTTCTTATCACCATGCCCAAATTGAGATTTGTTTTTCTTAATGAAAACCAAATTAATGATTTGCCTTTAAGAGCTGATTTAAAGCAACTACGACATCTAAAATTGTTAAATTTATCCAAAAATCCAATAAGCTTAAGACCAGAGCTACAATTACTTGCACGGGTAAGTGCCCCTTTTTTGTATTTAAATAACCATTCTTGATCCGTTACACTAATAGACTCAAACAAATATATATGTCGAGACATTGGATGAGATAAATGATACTATTATGAATACTAGCCGACACGGTGTTCATGATCAAGTTGATCCAATTTTGGATGCAGAGCAAGAGTCGTCTTCTGATTGGGCCAATAGCACACGCACCAGCCAATTGGATAGTTCGGAAGATAGCAATATGGAAAATACGATTGAGGATTTAAGTGTTATGCTGCCTGAAATGTCGCGCTTCGTTACAACTTTTTAAAAAAAGATAATAAATCTGTTGTATTTGTTTATTTTTTCATTTTTTTTTCTGTGTTTGTTTTTTTGTGAGTTTTTGTGTAGTGTCTAACAAAATAACGTAACGATTAAAATGCGCCTTTTTAGGACAATTGCTACAATATGAGCAAATCGTTATATTAAAAAATTAGCTGGCCATTTTCTTCATAAGCTCTTCATCCTGCATGGACATGGCTGTCAGCTTCTTTCCAATCTTTTCGTGTATATCCAAATATTTGGCAACACATCGGTCAATGCAAACCATTTCACCTTTACCTGCAATCAGTCCAAAGCAGGTAAAAATATTGAATGAAAACTATTTTAATTTATATCTATTTAGGCTTACCTAACTCGGACTCCCCGTAACGAGGTGGAATACACTTTTTGTGACAAGCATTTGTCATGCGGTTATATAAATCGGACATCATTTCGATTTCCATCTCTTGCATCAGCTGTAACTTAGCCTGGTCGGCCACGCTTATTTGAGGCATTGCCATTTTCAGTGTATATAATTAATATATATATATAATCGTTAGTGCTATTTAAAATTTTAGTTATGTGATTTCTGTTATTTTTTTAATCAAAACGCCTGTCCGAAATAGTGTGATCGTAGTCACCGTGATTTGCCTTTTTCATACGTTCGCGAACTTGTAAATTTTCGAATCTTCGGCTGTCAACTGATTTCTTGGACAATACAAATGCGTAAATACCTCCAACTGTTAAAACTGCCCTGTTAAAACACACAATTTTATGTTTAATTCATAAAATATATACAGAAGTGTGCACGTATTGTACAAACCAACAAACAGCAATTCTACCAGCGTTTCCGAGCGGCATTGTCAATAGACACAATGTTACTGTGATTCCTAAATACAAAAATACCATAAATTTGGTATTAAAATACCATGTGAAATGTTTTTTTTTAACACAACACTCAAACTGTGGACTGCAAATGACCTTAATATATTTAGTAAATATGTTTTAAAAATACCGTGTAGTATATTTTGAAGCGATAACAATTTAATTTTTCAATTTAAAATACGTTCACTTCGTTAGTGGCAATGTTTACATGTGGTGTGAATTTTTATTTTCAAAACTTAAATAATGTAAACCTACAAGAATTTAAAACAATATATGTTTAAATATAATCCAATATGCGAAATTGCGCCTTAAAGTAAAAATTGCAGGTAATTTAAATAGTTTTTTTCTGATATTTATATTCGTAAATTGTTTATTTTGATGTGTACAATGAACATTAAACACAGTTTATCAATATATATTATAAAACTAATAAACAAAAGTTACGAAAATTAATTAACATAAAAAAAATAACATCGTCGTATACGGATAGAATGTGTTGGATTTTGAGATAATCTTATGATACGAACAAAAGTTCTAAACCACAATATTGTTATTAAAAGCGTTATTCTATCCGTAAGCCTTTGGAAAACAATATATGTACATAGTACAAATTATTTATAACTTAACCTTAAAAAATTTACAATATGTGTGTATATACCTTATGTATAATCTAAATAATTGCACAAGCCGATTCATCATGAACTTATTACAACTGATACATGATATCGGTAGGTTTTAAATTATGTTTAACTAGGTTTTACACCAAACCAACTCATTTTCCAATTTAAAGTGTCGTGTAACAGTTTTTCTTCCTCCGAGGAAAGTTGAAGCAATGTGGAGACAGCTCTTACAAGATGACGCGCCTCAACCTAGTAGCAGAGATAACATTTTGAAATATTGAATGGATCAATTATAAACTGTAAGTATTACGCATACCTCTCTGCTTGTTAAAAATTTCACAATAACATGTTTAAGATACTTAAAATTAACTTCATCCATTATTATGCAATTTGGTTTATTGTCCGATTGAAAGTTTTCAACTGGAGCATTGGCAATCCTAAAGGCGGGTAAAAGCGGTTCATTATCAATTTCTATGGTTGCCATTTGTGAGCTGCGAAATTCTCTCTGTAGTGTTTTTTTGAGATCTCCCAAACGCTGATTTAATGTCTTTATTGTCTTGAGAACAAACAGATAATATCATACTTATTCTCTATAGTTGAATAAACGACTTACCTTATTCTTTTCAATCATTTCACGTTGTATCAACTCGTAGTTTTCCATATCTCGAACATGCTCCTGCTCCGCATCCTTCAGCAATTGCAATGCTTGGTGAGCCTCCTTCACATCATTTTCTAGTTGTTTATTTTTGTCATGTAAATCATTAGATTCGGTTTTCTCCATGCGTAACTCCTTCTTTAAAAGTTCCTCACTTTGAGATATTTCTGCATTGCGTAACAGAGCAGTTAGTTTCTCCTCCCTTTCAACTTCCAATAGACTTTGAGTTTCATTAAGCTGATCTTGTTTCTCATTGTTTTGTATTCGAAGTTTTTGGGCAATCTGTTCAGCATTTTTAGCATACTCACTAAATCTGTCATCCGAGGTTACCAATCGTAGTTTGAGATCTCTACATTCAGTTGCCAGTGTTTCCTAAGTTTAAGTTCATTAGTGCAACAAATCAGGATAGCAATTTTGAAATAATTATTAAAATATTGTTTTATTTCTCCTTTAATAAATTATATAGGAAATTTAATATTGAACAAACAGATTATTGTTAATACTATATAACAAATTTTAATTAAAAATTTTAATGTACCAAAAAGAAGATAGTAACATAATATCTAAGGAAAGAGGTGTAAGTTAACGAAATTAATACATTCAATCCAAAATTTTGTTAGTAATAAAATAAAATGTGTTAATCATGCGTTTGTGTGTGTGCATGTGTATGGTTGTATATTGTTATAAGTAACCACCACTGATAACCACCAAGTTCAGGTGATACTCACAGATTTGTTGCGTTCAAAAATAATCTTCTGTTCATTTTCTTCGCGGCATTCTTTTAATGCAATATTCAACTCATCGACTTCGTCTTCTAATATTTTAATCTGTTTTTGAAGAAGTTAAAAGAAGCAATATTAAAAAATAAGCAAACGAAATATAAGAAAAGCTAACCTTAACATCTCGTTCTTTAATTAAATCATTTGTTTTTTCTAGCTCGAATGACACTTGTTTCCGACTTTCTATGGCGTCATCACGCGCCTTTAGTGCTTTACGCTTCTCAGTAGTTTCTTCTGCTACCTGCTGCGACAGACGGCTGACTTGCTTTTCCAGTGCAAAATTTTGACCACTCCACGAGCTTTTTATGTCGGATAATTGTAAATGTGCCTCCTCGAGATGTTGCTCAAGTAATTTGTGTTCGCTTACCAGTGCCTGCACTAGTTGTTCTGCACTTAGTTTGGGTAACGATTCAAGTCGGGCTTCCTCAACTATTCGCATGCGTGTAGCCATATTACGATTCTCCTCTTTTACCGCAGCTAGCGTTGTGGTTAACTGACTCTTTTCCTGTTGTGTGGCATGACGCAACTGCTCAAGTTCATCGCGTAAATCCTCTGCAATTGCTTCTATTGTACGCAATCTATCCAACTCTTGCGTTACATTTTCCATTTGCTGTTGGTACTGTCTTATGGAGTTCATATGATCCACGGCCTCCTGTTCACGAAAACCAAGCAAACTTTTTAACTTATCAATTTCTATTTGCTGTAGATTTTGGATTTTTTCCTGCTCTTCACAATATATGTCTTTTTGAGTCTGGGCAACACGTACGCTTTCCAGTAGAATTTCATTTGTCTTATCTACTCGAGTTTTTTCCTCTTGCAACTGTTGCAAGTTTAGGCTTAAATTGGCTAATTTGGAAGAAAGCTCATTGCACTGGCCTCGTAGGTGGCTCAATTGTTCAGACTAACAGAAAGTAAGAAAAAAAAACAATAATATTAATATTGATACAACTGTACAAATTCAAGAATATAAATTTCATGTTAACATTAACTTTACTTGCCTCATTGTATATACCTACACCCCCACCACCGCCCACATCATCAGCAAAATTGGAGTTAATGCTCGCTCGATGGCTACGTAGGCGATAATTATTATTATTTGTATATCGTTGTACTGTTTGGGATGTCGACGTGGATACATCTTCTCCAGTTTCCTCTTTTATTTTGTTTTTCAATGTTGCAAACATTTTATTATGTTGTCACTATCGTTTGTGGTTTTTTAACCCTAACGTACATAAATATTTGCCTAATTTATCGCAGTATGATACATAGACGTTTCATTTAAATCTTTTTATGTCATTGCTCTAGTTTTTGTTGTGGTGTAGCGTTATTTAGTTTACTGGCTTATCATTGAAATGTAAATTTATTTAAAATTTGCAGTCTATGTTTCTTCTTCTTTAAAGCGCTACGTGATGGAGCTTGCCGTCTAAATAATTATTTGAAACATTTGGCATCGCTGTTAACCAGCTAAAACCGTGATGAAAAGACTGGCCACCTACATAAAAGCTAAAATATCTGGCAGCACTTGATGAGGTGAAACCGATGTTTTATCGATAACTTATATAGACTGACGCCAAAAACATCTGTGCAGTGCCCGCAAAATTTTTATAATTATTTTAATAAAAAAATTGAATTGTTTTCGTTTGTAAAGTAATTATACAAATCAGTGATTGTGAATTGAGACAAAACCAAAACTAAAACAAAATGGATCAAGATCACTCAAAGGAATCGCCGCAAAATTATTATGACAGTGATGGAATGTCGTCCTTAAAGGAAATTTCATTAATAGAAACTGTAACTAGTTTTCTAGAAGAAAACGGCGCTGCTGAAGTGGACCCAAAGGTTTTAAAGAACCTAGCAGAGGCATTATCAAAACGCATAGATGCAGACCAGTGAGTACTATTCCAAATTTTCTTATTGTCTATTAGTGTACACATACGTATTCTATGGTAGCCCCTTTGAAGTTTTTTTTTTATGCGTTTTCGCAAGTGCAGCCTGCTGCGTGCACCTTGGCTTTGATCCAAAACTAAATTTGTAATAATAAGCTAAAAAAAAACCAAAAAAGAGGAGAAAATGATTGCTTCGTTAGCTAATTTGTGCAAACATACAGTCATCCAAGCAAATCCCAGAAATAAATAGTACTACATCAAGAAATCATATGCAAAAAGAACCGTAACAGTGCGTACACACTTTCAGTGGCAGGTTTTCACCTCTGATCGGTCATTACATCAACACATACAAACAAACACATTGTATGCATATGATGTAAGTACATAACCCACCCCATTTTACGCGAGAGCGAACCGAACGCAGGCACTCGTACAAGCATTTGACATATGGTGGGCGAGCTGAGCGCTCCGTATAACACGAGCAACATCTGTCGTACATTTGTATAGGTTTTGCTGAGCGCATTTTCCTTACGGAGAGTACAATATGAACGGAGGGATGTGTGGATGATGCTGATACCGTTGCTGCTGCCGCTGCTGTTGTCGCTGCTTCTGGGTTTTTCTCTCGTTATCTTGATGCGCATTTTCAGTTCTATTCTGACTTTCGGTTTAATTAGAACTAATTTTTAGATGAAGTAAAATATTTCTCAAATATTATTTCGCATTGCGTTTAGTTCGTTTCCTCGTTTGTTTTGATTGTGCTTCGTATTTTGAGTATCAGACAAATATATACACATATATATATATATAAACATAATAACAAACATACGCCACGGGTCGAAGCTAAAGTAAATAAACATATATATATATATATATATAAATATATATATATATATATATACATCTATACATGATATATGCACATTAGTGAGAATTATATTTGTTTTTTGTGTGTGTAGATAAAAATGTGACTGCTTTTGCTTAAAGTCCAGTGTTAAAGATACAAAATACTTATATAAATTAAACATTTATGTATATATATAAAAGCGCGCGAGTGTATGTGACTGTAAATGCACGTGTGTGTGTGTGTGTGTGTGTATACGGGTATGCGCCTCATCTTCTTGTTGTTGATTTCCTTTGTCGTTCTCGATGTCGATGCTACGTCTAAATTTAGTTGAGAAAAAATTAAGTATAACACACAGAAATTTCAATTTATATGTATATATACGTATATATATATATTATTATTATTATTAATGCGTGACAAGCGATATGATATCATATCAATTATATATACAGGATGTAATAGCTAAGCTTAACGCACGTACGATGATGCTTTTGCTTTGTGCATTCATCCTACTGTATATACCCTCCAGTTGTTTCCTTTTGTTATCCTGTGAACAAAACACCACCACCATACTTAGCATCCTGCAGCATGTAGTGTAGTACAGTTCAGTTTATTTCCACTACTATTTAAAAGTTTTATCAATCCTCTAAACTGTTTTTTGCAGTGTATAATGCACTAATGATGTGTATAGAAAATGCATTTTGTTTTTCGTATTCGTATATAATATTTTATACATTTATGGACAAACAAGTGTGTTAACCTCCAGCTAATTGGGATGCGGGGAACTGCTACCAAATCTCGTATATAACATGCCTAACCTTATATATTAGTAGATTTCTATAGATAATTAGACTTATTTGTAACACTCTATTTGTACATATATGGCAATGCATACTGAAACAACTAAAATACTTATAGTCAGGATACAACACCTGTTGTCGTCCTTTAGTATTTCATTTATACCTGTAGTAGTTTACACATTGATTTTTGTTAAGCCATTGTAACCATAGTGCTGTGGTCAAAACAAATCGTCTTGCAACAACTTTGTAGCCTAGATATGGCCAGTTGCAGATTTTTATTTGTGTTTTTGCTCATTTCCCAAAATAATTTTTAACGTGCAATATTAAAAAAATATAAAAAAAAACAAAGAATAAAAACAACAAAAATACAAAAACAAAGAGCATCACGTGAAGTGCGCCAAAATGCGTGGCCCACATGTGTCGTCTGTCGTCTGTCTTATGTCGTGTGCTACCGGGCATGGGTACGGTGGGGTATGGGGTATGAGCACGTACCCCACGACCGGAACTGGTCCTCATTTGAGTTGTTAAATAGATATTTATCGTAGCGCAACCTCAGACTTTAAAGATGCCCCCAAAAATTGCATTTGCATCTATACTTAAACATGCTGCGTTTGCATCCCAGATATGTGCGTTGCATGCATGTATGTATGTATGTGTGTGTGTGTGTGTGTGTGTGTGTGTACGTGCGTGTTTGTGTGTGTCTGTATGTGTATAGAGCTCCTGAGTGATGTGCCATCGTTTTGGGGTACATTTACCTCCCAAAAGATACGCGCCTTGGCAGCAGCAACAACTCACTCACGCGCCAATGACTCATCTCAGTCGTCACTAAGTATGGGACGTATGCGTGTTGCAACCTCAAAGTACACACACTTAAACACATACACATCCATGTACCTACAAATGAAGTTGCAATTTATAGAAGCAAATTCATTTAGTATAAAAAAACCAAAAGAACAACAACAACAAAGAAGAGAGGTGACGCATACAATTAAACATAACATGAAAAATCATATTAATATTCATATACTTATATATAATTATGATTAGTTAGTTGAATAAATGAACTGAAGTGAAGAACACACATATTGCTTTAATGCAAAATAATATCCTTTATGCCAAAAATATACAATACAAATAATGGCGGGCATATTCCGTTCGAACTCTTTAAACGAGACAAACAATTCGCCTCCAACGCGTTTTAAACGATTTTCAATATCCACTGGAACAAATCACAATCATAGGTAAGTCATAGTAAATTCTAAATCATATATTAATATATGATGTATGTCATTTTATAAAAATTTAATCTATTGAAAGTTCTGAAATGTTTTGAAAGCTTTGAAAGAAATATTTGAAAAAATAAATTCTAAATTTAAGGCTTTTTTTTGCTAATTAACTAAAGTGCGTTTTCTTATTTTTTCTATAAATGGAATTAAGGTAAGAAAATTGCCATAAGCTTCAGTTATTACATACAGATATACAGTTAATTATATATAATTAAATAAAAACTTGTGTAACTATATGTGTATATATAAATGAAAAGTATGACATCAAAAGTTCGATTGAGTTTAAAATCAAAGGTGTGTCTGATTCTGACTCTGATTTTATACTATAAAAGAATTTATACGCTTCACTTAATTTGAGTCCAATTTTTTTTTTGGTTTTTATATTGCTAAATACTTTATATATATAGTATATATGTACTATATATATGTATGTTCCACATATAACTTTACATTGTAACTAAACTGAATTGTATTATTGAAGGAAGAAAGCTTGGTCAGTTATCACTGAAATACTATAATATATAAGTTGATTATCGATTGATTAGTTTTATAGCTGCTGTTTATAACCACAAACTAGCCGTTAATTGTAGATTTTATAAAAAGCATTTAAAAACAATTCAAACCTGTTTTTATGTGACCTTCATCTTAGTGATGGTCAGATAACGTGACGTGACCTGACGTGTTCGTGATTTAAGTCTTAAGCTATAATAAGATTTAATTGTTTTACTAAGTAAATCATAGAACGGTACTTTATTTATTATAAAGTTTTAAGTTCTCTAAAGAAAAACTTAATTTTATGATACATTTACCTCAGGTTTTACTAGGTAAATTTTTTAGGATGCCAGTAACACGCTGTGTGTCCATCTCTACGCCCTGGAGCATGAGTGTAGTTATGAGTATAGTTATTGGAATGAACTACGTTTAAACGCAGAGTTTGTTTCACAGTTATTTTGTGTTTAAGACTTGTTGGGTCACTGCCGCTGCGTTTCAATGCAAAATTATAAAATGCATCATCATCTGGCTATGGTTATGTGGTTATGTCTTGTGGCGATAACAGCCATATTGGGATTACGCTTGTCACCTTGTGAATTGGCTGGACAGCTATATATATTGGACATACCTAAAGCGGAACTACCACATTGGATTTGCATAGCAGAGTTTGAGAGCCGTTTCAATACACATGTTATCGGTGAAAGAAACTCAGATGGTTCTAAGGATTATGGCATCTTTCAGATCAGTGATCGTTATTGGTGTGCACCGCCCACTGAAACGCCCTATTATGCATTCAATGAATGCAATGTTAACTGCACAGAGCTACTCACTGATAATATCACATCGGCGGTTCGTTGTGCTCGTCTTATCAAACGGCAACAGGGCTGGACAGCTTGGTCCGTTTATCCGGAATTCTGTAATGGAACATTGCCAGAAACAGATATATGTTTTCAACCACAACTGGACACCATAACCAATTGCACAGATATCAATTGTATGGATGATAATCTTGAGACTACTACAAATATTATTATGGATGCGGATTGAACATAGAATTACCTCATAGAATCACTGCCTATTAATGATTATAAAAGTCTTTTATTAAACTATAGATAAAGTTATATATATATATGTATATATTTGAAAAAGTGTTTTATTGTTAACTTTGGGTTAAATTTTGTAGTTTTAACAACTTTAAAAACCTGTTTAATTAACTTCTATTCTCTTTTTACTTGCAGCACAAGTGCCAGTCCCAGTGGAACTCAAGATGAGACCCTGGAAAATTCATGTAAGTATTGAATAAAAACTGTTTAATTATTATTATAATATATTAATATACGAAGGTTTTATTAACTTTACCCATTAATATATCTCAAGTAGTGGGTAGCTCCTCCTTAAGTACTGGGTAGCTCCTCCTTAAGTACTGAGTAGATTTTTTAACCTCTTTGCTTTTAAAAAAGGCTATAAGGGAGCTATTGGAAATATAACAGGTAGAAATAATCAACTGAGACACCATAAAATATATATATTCTTGATTAGGACGACTAGCTGATTCGATTTAGCCATGTCCGTCTGTATGAACGCTTATTCCTCAGAACCTATAAGAGCTAAAGAAACCAAATTAATAATCTTGATTCGTTATATTCCTATACTATACGAGTTTATTTTAGATTTTTGAATTTTCTCCTCCTCTTACTTGTTTTGATATTGTTTCTGCCATCATGATATCCATGTAAAATTTATCAAGTGAATATACAATTTATTTGAGCTGTTAATGTTCAGTTTAGAAACACACTCGCACCTAGAAACTTAATGCAAATCAGTAACATTTCACTTTATATATTTTTTATTTATTGCCTAAATGGGCAACGGCTCAGAATCGGGCATGTTGGCGCGATCGTCGACAAATTTCCGGGAATATAATGGTTTGTCACGCTTAGATCTTAATCCGTGAATAATTTTGTGATTAATCCAAAAAAAAAAAAGAAAAAGAAATCTAAATTTTACTTTAAACTTTTACGTTTTCTTTTTTACTTTCTAATTATAATTAGACACCAGTTTCGATGCCGGGCGCGCATCTGGAGGGGGTATACACTCACCGTTGCAAGGACGTTCTGTGCGTGAGCTTGAGGAGGAAATGTCAGGACTTCGAAAGGAAAATTTTAACTTAAAGTTGCGTATTTACTTTATGGAAGAGAGTCACAAAAAGTCGCGCTGTAAGACTGCTACTGATCCATTGAGTAAGCAGTTAATTGATGCAAAAATTGAAATCGAAGTTCTACGTAAGAAAATTGAGGAGAAAACTGAATTGTTAAGAGATACCGCCCGGGCTATATCACAGCATGAAGATGAGCAGAGAAAGACGGAGAGAGAGCATCAAACCATGGTTGAGCAATTGCAGGAGTATATTAATGCTCTCGAGGTAATTAATATTAAATTATAAATAAATTAACATATTAATCAATCTTATAACAATAATTAGGCAAACGCCAGGCAAAGAAGCAGTGAACCTAATACAGATAATCCATCCCCTGAAGATTTTGAGAATCTTGAAGCTGAAGTGCTTAAGCTAAAGAATGCACTACATGAGGCTGAATTAAAGGAAACTGATGGTCAGAGACTTAAAATGATCATGGAGAATGCACTAGAAGATCGACAAGAAAACATATTGGCATGTGAAGCCAAGATCGAGGAGCTTGCTATTAAAAATGCGGAATTACTCGAACAAATTGATTGCCAAAACAAGTCGGAATCTTTATCAAATGTATGTATATCTGAAATTTCTAAATCTCTTTCTTAAGTTTGTAATGGAATGTGGAGATTCTGGGGGGGGACGAATGTATGAGAACAATATGTGATAAATTATGAACCTTTAGCAAACGATTAGGCGTCAGAATCTTGATCTAAGAGCCTGTTACTCTGAGAATCGACGTCTGTTGAATGATCTAAGTGCCACTCAGCATGAGGTTAAACGTCAGGTAGGATGGATAGGTGATATAGTAGCTGTATTGGATGTTCAAGGAAAAACTATTAAGATGTTGGAAGTAAGTTAATTGTTGTTGTTGCTCTTATTTAGAAGTGACATCTGAGTTTATAAATACAAATCTTCAATTAAGGATGTTAATACTGAAAAGGATCGTGCACTGAGAAAATTATTCGTGCGTCTAATCAAATATGAAGATACAATTAATAAACAGAACTGTGAACTAAGATTAGAGAGGCGCGAAAAAGAATTCTTTCAGGATATTAATAAAAAACTTCAATACAAGGAGAAAATGAATTGTTTGGAACGAATTAGCAAATTGGCTGAAATGCGTTTTGATAAAATTTTTGATTTTCAAAATAATACAGGCACCTGTGGCTGTTCGTTTCGCACAAGTTTTACTGAGTTTAATACATTGTTTGGCCTTCAACAGGATTTTGGTAATGGTTGTAGGCCAGCCAAGGAATTTCAATTTTCCATGCCAGAGGTGACTAATTGCGATTTGGCTTGGGTGGCAGCCAGCTTTAATCATATTCATTTCATATAAATCATATATCCTAAATCATATATATATATATATCCCCAACCCACAGCAGTGCAAACCGTTGGCATTACCATTATCTTTACCGGCACCAAGTATCGCATTTTATAACTACTCACGTCCACCATTCACTGGAATTCGTCAACTTTTGTGCCGATGGTGCCCGTGCCCCACACAAAATAACTAAATATAAACAATCTTGCACTCTGCATTGATGCGCCATTTTGTGTTTCTAGACAGGCACAGGCATCAGCATCATCTCTGATCACACGTTATCTTTTATCGTTATTATATAGCGATTTTCTCCGAGTTGGTGATGTGTGCCTGTCGCTGTCCAGTATATACATAATGGCGCAGATTTGGACAGTGCATACAATTCAAATTATAACGAATTTAATCCAATTTAATTCAATCCAAACGAATCAAATCGTACAGTCGAATCCAATTGATACAAGCCCCCGCCGTCATAATTTCGTTTTTGAAGTTTAAGTTTAAACAATTGTTAGCATAGTGACTCGAAACTTTTCGTCGGAAATTATGCAAAAATTTATCGTTATTAAATGCTTGAATGTAACTAAATGAAATAAAAATGTATAAATATTGGGCGTATCTTTATTTAAACGTCTTTTTCTCTATTTAAGATATGTATATACAATATACTCGTAGTTCAATCCTCTCTTACACACAATATCCATATTTTCATTTGTTTTCAGCCCAATATTAAGCTACGTACACAACTGGCTGATAAAGAGTGTGAGCTGCAGGATGCACAGGAGAAGCTGGCAGAACGGGAACGCGTGCATGAGCAAGCCTGTCGCACTATACAAAAGCTAATGCAGAAACTGAGCAGCCAGGAGAAAGAGATTCATAAAATTAAACAGCAGCACTTGAAATTGGTAAATATTGATTAATGTTGTGTATTGTATAAACTAATTTTAACCGCTCTTACTTTTCCTTCTTATAGAGTACTCAACTTAAATCAACATCTTTGCCTGTTGGCGGACAGCAGGAACAGCAGTTGGTTGAAACTGACGACACTGTTGAGGAGAGTCTGAAGCAGCGTTATGAACAACAGATTGCTGAGCAGCAGCAGGTCATTGAGGAACTTAAGGCAGATGTTAAGAAGAAGACTGCCAATTTGCAAAATCTTGTTAATAAAGAGCTTTGGGAGAAGAATCGTGAGGTGGAACGTTTGACTAATTTAATTAGTAATCAACATTCATTGGAACCATCTGGCGATGATTCTGCCACTGGCGTGGGATTGCAACAATCCTTTACTGAGGCAGATTATGTAAAGGCTGTGAAACGTAATCAACTGTTACAGCGTAAGATCGATGTGCTGATGCAACGTTTGGATGATGTGCAGCAAAATAATTCAATTATACCCAAGCTACGTCAGGAGGTACAATCCTTACAAATTGATGTGGAAAGTGCCAATAAATGGCGCATGGAATGCGCTGATGTGTGCAGTGTTCTGACGAATCGGCTGGAAGAGCTTGCTGGATTCCTCAACTCACTGCTTAAACATAAGGATGTGCTGGGCGTATTAGCTGCCGATCGCCGTCATGCTATGCGTCGTGCCATTGACCGCAGCTTGGACTTATCGAAGAGCCTTAATATGACTCTTTCTATAACAGGTGTTTCGCTGGCTGATCAAAGTCTTGCACAGATCAGTAAACTATCAGAAATCTTATACCATGAGACAGAAGAATGTAACCGTACTTACAATTCCCATGAAGATTTGAAAAATGCTGCAAAAGCAGAGAATAAACAACTTAAATCAGATGGACAGTTGCGTAAGGAGCGTCGCTCGTTGCCTTTGCTTCAGTTGGACAATCAAAGTGAATCTGAAGCTTGGTCGGAACCTGATAGAAAGGTTTCCCTAGCCCGTATTGGACTAGAGGATACCTCCAATAGCTTGATGGGTGAACAACATCATAGCGAATCGGATAGCGAGGCGCACGCATGTTCAGCCAATACCATAAAGCAGGATCGTAGCCGGAACATTGAACGCATTGCACAGCTGGAATCATTGATACAACAACGAGATGAACGCATACTCGAGGCTCAATGCGAACTAGTTGATGCAGACAATCGATGCAAACATGAGCAGTTGCGTGTGATTGAAATCACACAGCAATTGGAACAATTACGTGCACAAAACGAGAAATTGCAGGCTGATCTGAAGGCTATAGGGTCACACGATGAGCAAGAGATTGCCGATCTGCAGAGGCTGCTTAAGGAAAAAACACAACAGTTTGAGCAGCAACAATTGGCACACAAAACCTTTATGGCAGATGCAAAAATCACTGAGTTGGAATTGGAAGAAGCGCAGGATAGAATGGTAGAAATGGAAAACGAATACATCGAGGCTCTAAGTGTGGCGCAAGCTGAGTTGAAAAAGTTCAAATTAGAAGCCGCAGAACGTTTAAAAGATCAGGAACGTTTGCAGCGTGAAACACTAGATCGCGATTGGATTCCTCTTACAAAGCACGAAGAGTTAAAGACCCAAGTAATTGAACTGCAACGTGCACAGGAGTATTATCAGGATAGTGAAAAGGAACTAAAGCAGACTCTCGTTGAAAATGAATTGGCTGCTCGTGCAATCAAGAAGGAATTGGATGAAAGCACTTTGCAAGCATCCAAGGCTATTATGGAGCGTACAAAAGCATACAATGATAAATTACAGCTCGAGAAGCGTTTGGAGGAGCTCAAGTTGCAGTACGCACAGCTGCAAGAAGAGCAACGTCAACATCAGTGTCCACAGCCAAGTCGTGTCAATAGCAGTGATGTGTCGCAGTCTGGATACACTTCGGAAGAGGTTCCAATAAAGATGGGCAAAGATACAGCCAGTGGAACAAACGTAGCCGGGCGCTTAAGTAATCCTTCACCGGATTTGGGTATAGAGAGTGATGCCGGACGTGTTATGAGTGTGGTACTATCAAACGTGCAGCGCACTTTGCTAAAAACCGTGGAAGTTGGTGGTCACCATGAAGATGGTGAAGTATACGATAAAGACGGTAAGTTTGTTATAAAACTTTATAGATTATGACGATAAAAAATATTTCCCTTTTCTAAATGCAGATTTTTCGCCTGACTCAGCCACTGCAGCAGGACAGACATCAGTTGTTCACGATTGTGCCAAGGTAGAACAAGAAATGGCCGAATTACGGCGTAAATTAGTACGCACAAAACGAGCATTTGAAGACACATATGAAAAGTTACGCGTTGTTAACATAGCTAAAGCACAAGTTGAAAAAGACATCAAAAATCAAATACTTAAAACGCACAATGTACTACGAAATGTTCGCTCAAATATGGAGAACGTATTATAACAATCGGTTTGATACACACTCATGAACATCATTATAATCATGAAACGGAATCACAAACTAATGATATGTGTTATGTTAATAATGCCATTTTTTTCATTTTTTTTAGTGCCCATTGTTTATCATTTTTTCATTTTTTTGTTCATGCATTGAGTTATTAATACAAATAATAATACTACTTACATTTTAAAAAGACTGTGTAAATAAAATGTATAATATAATAGTGTTCACACTCCTAAAAATAACGTATTGATCCCTCCACCTGAACTAGTGCTAATAACTAAATTACACATACATATTCATTCATATTGAATGACATAAAAATATATAGTTTATAAGCATTATTAACAATTGTTGGCAGTATAATATAACAATTAATTTATGCTGCATGCACTGAAAACTGAAGCCGACTGTCATTTTGCCATATCAATCTATATTTAAAAACAAGAATGTAATGATATTGAACGTAATCGTTTTTTTGCTTGAACTTATTTTTGCTAATAATTTTTTTTTATTTCCCAAATTATTAATTATCGTTTACAGTTAACAATCGGAACGGATATTGAAATAATGTTATGATTTTCTCGTCATAAAATATATTTACTTATATTTATTTATAATTTTGTATAATCTGTATAAATTCGACTACGAGAACATCTATGGTGTTAAGTGTTTTGTACAATAATATTATAGAATAAAATATTTACATTTATAGTTTGTTAAAAAATTTAAGGTGTAGTGTAAAATTACTATTAAAAAAAACAAATAGTTAAAAAAATCTAAAGTGTAGTGTAAAATTACAATTGAAAAAAACAAATAACATTTTTGGGGATGCCAGATAGCTGCAAGATTAATGCAAAACAGAAAATTTCCCTTGTACAGCTGTGCTGGTTCAAGGGGAATATTTAAAGTGCAGTAATGTATATAATTGCATTAAATATTAATACATTAATAAAAAAAAATAAAATATATTTGTGCAATATAAAAGTTACTTATAATAATAACAATCAAGTAATCGATATATAGCTCCTGTTGTGTGATTAGCCCTGTTACTGTTAACAAAGTCAGCTTATGGGCGCAAATTTAAATTTACGCTTATCGGTCTTAATGAAATACATTTTAAACTTTATATAATTCAAATGCGAACTAAAATGTATTACGATCGCTACAATTGTTATATTTAAATTTTATTTTTATTTGTTAAAATAGGTCTAGTTACAGTTCATGGTACATTATTTATTGGTTACTGTTAATTAACATTGTTATGCTTTTAACATTCATTAGAGATGACAAATGAAGTCTTATAAGATTCAGGGGAACATTTTAAAGTGGTATGGTGAACCTTGCGACCTTATCGACAGATGGCAGCGCTGGCCCACGCGAGTGTTTGTTTTACTTTTTGCGCTTATCAAAAAATTAGCAATGTACAACAATAATAGTAATATTTATTTGTATATAAGCTCATGATGTTGATGTGCGTATCAGCTCGCTGCCATTTCTATTGTTTTTGGTAAACACCCCCGTTGCGGTTAAATTTTTTTTACTGAAAGTTTTGAACGTGCGGTGTTTGAGTGTGTGCGTGTGTGAGTTTTCACTAGTTGCGTTAACTAATCTTTGCCATCAAAATACGCAAAATATATATCCACATGGTGTCACGTTATCAGTTACAACGAGAGGATGCGGACTCCATTAGAATACCCCGCCAACATCGCCGTTCCAGAAATGAAAATACCGGTCTTTTACGTTCCTGTAAGTAAATATATCTATGTATATGTGCACTAATATGGTGGCGGTGTATTATAAAATCTATTTAATGTTGAGCTTAGATGATTCATGGACCATTTAAATGATTAACACAAATGATATGTTTTCTATTGAAAGCCTATTGAATAACTGTATCAATATTTAATTAAAATTTATTTCAATGCTAAAAAATGTTACAATTTTGATAAGATAAGCTTTTCATACAGACTAAATATATTACTCATATATAAATATATATTTTTAGTTTAGTATGTGCTAACAAAGACTTAACTTATGTCTTGATATTTTTTCTTTGTGTTCATATAAATTGGTTATTTAATCATTAAATAAAAAAAAAAAAAAATAAGCTGGCCCATGGGGGGATCGAACCCGCGACCTTCGCGTTATTAGCACGACGCTCTAACCAGCTGAGCTAATGGGCCTCACGACTCTCGGTTAGCTTAAATGAAAACATTAAATTTTTCATATTAGGTAGATTTAGTTATTGAAGCAGATGCATATTAAAATATGTAATAATATCTGAAAATATAATAGACAATTCGAAGTTATTATATAGATTATAAATGTGCTTAGAAACCAGTATATATCGACTTAATATTGAATGGGCCAATGAAACAGTTTGTTTACTTTTCTACTGTTTAAAGCGTAACAATATACTTAGAAGATTGTATTGTATCTCTTTAACAAGCACACGCACACACACACACACACACACAAACACAGTGTGTATTGTCGAGTATATCTAAAACATTTACTACTTATTTCATATATGTATGTAGCCGCGTAATACGACTTCTGGCAACTTTCACTTTGACTTCGTGTATGTAACGAAGGACATAATATTGACTAGCTGATGTTTTCTTGGTATCCTTTCGGTTACAGTGTCCACAGTTGGCTTTGGGCTTCAGCGCGTTGTAGTCGTGTTTTTTTCTTTTGTATTTTCCTTTTTTAAATCGTATTGTGTATGTTTCGCGTGTAAATCAAATCGTATATAGTACACCAATAAAATGTGAAAAATGCAGCGCATCTTTTTCAGTTGTTAGCCATGAATTAATGTAGTTTAAAAATTTATTTAAAATGCCATACTAACTGCATTAAGTTTTAAATTGTATTAAGACACTTTAAAGAAAGAAATCTTTAGACACTGCTAACTGAATACATTAACTGTTTAATACAACTATTTAAAAAAGTTAACTAACTTCAGTTTCAGTTCGATAATTTGAAGGCTTTTTTCATTATATGGTTGTTCATTAAACAAGCTACAATTATATGAAAAAAAAGTGTTTAATATATAGTAGTTACCCATTAACTCGTGGCATTTTCTACTGCAAACGCATACAAATGCAGCTATCTTTATATATAGTATATGTATATGGTGTACTATATAGTAACTGCATATGCGTGACGGGAATGAATTGGCTTTAAAATTTAAATGAATTTTTGATGTTCTGTACAAGTTGTGTCTTGTAGCTGATTGTAAACTGAAAGGTTATTTTATTTCAATCAAAATATTAGTCACAAGCGCCAGTCTGGCTGTCAGTTGGTTTGGTTCTCAACGAATGTCAGAGAGAATAAGTTCAAGGCTTGATTTATTTTTCCTTTTTTTATTGTTGTTGTATCTTGTTTATGTTAGAAGATTAAGAGGTTCAACGTAGAATATAACTGATATGAGATAAGAATGTAGTGCTTAGCTATGACCATAAAAGGTGCCTTCATGAAACTTATGATATTATGCAAGAAAAAACTTTTGTTGTAAATAAAAACTTTAAGTGGAACTTTATAAAGTGCCTTAAATTAAACAAAAGATGTCCGGTGAACGACATCCAAGTCATCCAGATGGTTCAGATGCCAATAGAAACACGCAAAGATTTGCAATGGAACTTAATAGAACCAATACCACCTCAAGCTGTCATCATCCACGCATCGCTAGCGAACGACGGCGACAGCAACGTGCGGCACAGCATCGACAAGAGTCCTGGTTTCGACATTCAATGCCGCCGGCAATTAATCGAGACTTTGAATCATTGGAGCATCTAACATATGAAACGACCAATGGGCTGGATGAGCAGTTGGCTTCATCATTTAGTGGCAAACTGCCCGTACTGAGTCATACGAGTATACACCTAAACAGTGCCAATAGTAATCTGGGTTTTATTGATTCCGATACGCCCAATACGCCCATTACCCCATCTGATTCTGTTGGCGGCACACTCTCCTCATGTCAACGGACTGTTGGTGGTGGTGATGGTAGCTGTGGAGTTGTCAGCAGACGCAAATCGCGTTGCCGCAAAGACTCTAAAGGTTCCATATTATCAAATGCAGCACGTGGTCTACGTATGACCACTTCTTTCCTACGCAAAAAACGCAAGGAATATGAAGGTAAGTGAACATTAAACAACCATCGGTATAGTTAGACACCAACATGGTGTAGTTAGTTTTTATTGAAGTTTCCAATAGTTAACATAATTTGTTGATATAATTTGTGCTTATTTAAGTTCTTTTTGTGTTTCCGTAATCCAATCTCTGAGCTCTGCAACATCCGCATAGATGCCCGGATATTCAGGCTTACCACAATTCTTGCCCCAGGATACGACTCCCACAAGCCTGCCACCTGATACAAGTGGTCCACCAGAGTCACCCTGGCAAGCATCCTTGTTCCTAGCCGAAGCACAGATCATAGTTTCTTTGATTTTTGAACCATAACCATATCTTGAACTGCCACATTCCTCACGTCCCACAACACGTGTATCAATATACAGTAGCTGCGGCGAGTTTGTACCCTGATAGCTGGTAGTGCCCCAGCCGGAACAGCTAGCTGAAGCACCATGTCGTGGCGTATGCCTTGCCAACTCGATTGTTTGGATGCTATCGCTCAATCGCAGTTTACTCTTCAAACGTATTAAACCTACGTCATACATCTTGGTGTCAGTGCTATACTCCTCGTGCACCCTAAAGTCAGCCACTTCAGCAATTACACCACCATGTGATCTATAACTAGATCCAGCCCGTATTCGTAATCTCTCCACGGTAACACCTGATGCCAGCAGACAATGTGCTGCAGTTAACACTACTGTTTGACTGATCAGACTGCCGCCACAGAAATGGGAACTGCCACGTAGCAGTGCCACCTGCCATGGATACTCATCGATCGTTGTGGGTATACCACCAACAATGCGTCCATCTGTTTTCTGTTCCGAAGCTAGGCCAACATTGGGTAATACTGCACAGTTTATACTACTAACAATGCCCAATAGTAGATAGACAATGTAGTTCTTGTAGAATTTTGCCATTGTTTACCTTAAGACACCTGGTTGTAACTTGACCAAGTTGTAATATTCTTTGGCTATATATACCCGTGTAGAGTTGGGAAATCCAATTGAAAATGTTGATCTACTTACGTTGGCTAAAATCATATTGTAATTGTTCATATTTATGGCTATAAGTCAGATACACTTGAGACTTAAGTGATAATCGGTGGTGGTATATACTTGTAATATGTAACCCAATATATACTTCCAACAATTCTAATATATATATATTTATATATATATCAGGATAGCTTAACTATAAACCATTCTTTGTACGTTCTTCAGTTTTGTATAATGAATCTTATCTAAATTGGCCAAATGGCCAGTAAATTCGATTCTATCAATTGTAAACAAGCTTAAATTGGTTATATACTTTGGCCGCAGGTCATAAATATCCCTTTAAATACCATACATACACACACATACACACACATACCAGTTAACAACAGTTGTCTATCAATTTTTGTAATTTCAAATTTAAATTGTTTTTTAATCGATTTTCGCGGTGATGCGGTAAGGGAGATAAACCAAAACATTTTTTTTATTATATAAAGTAGTTGAATATTGAACTCTGATTATATATACATTTATATGTATATTTACATATATATTCTTTAATTATAGAAGAACCTTGACAACCTGCTAAACCCAATGATCTAATCATATTTACCCAAAGGGTAAAATGAAAAATAAATTGATTAAATATTTTGTTAGCAAATGGAAGCCCCCTTTTTACCAAAGTTGACCTACGCCCCCACGATTTCTCCTGGCTCCCTTTTTGATATCTAATATTTATAAGCTGTACTTTGAGTATGGGGGTTGAAAACGTGTATCCGGATATTTTGTAGAAAAATAAATAAGGTTATAAAAAGTTATATATTGGAGGATGTATACCTATTAAATGGTTTTACAATGTCAAATATCAAATGTCGCTCAAAATAGAAAAAAGGTCAATTTTCAGCTTCCGACAAACATTTTATTTACCATTTGACACTGTCTTTGTAGACGTGTTTGTGTGTTAAGTTGGTGACGTAATCAGATAGTGAATAGAGTAGAGAAAAATAATAAATATGTAAAAGAGGATTCGTTATGAAATCTTGACTTAGTCAGATGACCATTTCTATTCTTCTTCCATTTCGTTGTTTATTGTATGCTAAAAAAATGATAAATTTTAGTTAAAAATTCTTTAGTTTATGTGTGTTAATTATGTTACTTCTTCATTATTCATAACAAAACTTGATTTATCCAAAGGCAAGTCCCAGGTATCGGAATATGTGCAATACTCCACAAAACGTTTGAATGTCACCTGCTTCTTTGATTGTTTTAGGCCATTTTGCGGCTTAAGTATAAGAATTGGTTTTTTTTGTAAGCCATTGCCTCCAGTTGGTTTTAATGTATTGTTCATATTTCTTTATATTTTAAGCACAATTGCTTGCTGGTTATTATTTTTTTTTTTGTGACAGTTAAAGAAGAACTACTTTGTGTTTGTAAGTTTTTTTTTCGTATCGAAGTATCGAAGTATCGAAGTAGATATTGACAATATCATATTGTATACTTTTCTAAATTTTGATAAGGATTGAAGCAAATGTGCAAGTAACATTAAAGTGTAAGGAGCTGTGAGATCATCATTGTCTCAGCATATTAGTACTTGCCAGAATTTCTTTAACTTCTTTCTCATGATGATGTCATAACGTGGGTTGAGTTCTAATATCCTCATGTGCTCGGCATGATAGAATACTTAGTTCATGTTCTGATTGTGTTGTGCTGTGTGTTGTGTGGTTGTGGAGGTGGATACGTTGACATTTTTCAGTCATTGCGAAAAGCTTTTTAGGCCAAATGTTTCGTGTCCTATATGTGTCCGATGTTTAATAATATCTTAGTAGATAGTGAAAAGTAATTAATGACTATGGTTCCAGCAGTGCCTGATGGCACTTTCACGGCTGTCATCACTGCAAAAACAAAATCAATTAAAATGCTTTTATATAATATTAAATAACTCTTAATTAAAGTTTATCAAACAAATAATACTAAAACCACTCAAAAAATTAATCCTTAAACATCATTACGAAAATTATATTAATCAAAAAAAAAAAAGAAGATAAGTGTGGCCCATGGGGGGATCGAACCCGCGACCTTCGCGTTATTAGCACGACGCTCTAACCAGCTGAGCTAATGGGCCGTTGTGATTTCGTTGACAAATATTCTATTTAATCAGCGTTATAGGTTGTGTTGCTTGTGTATCAATACTTGTTATAAATATTTAAATAACAAAATGTATTTTCTAATGATTTCGACTTATGTAATTTTATTTTTATAATTAGAATTTACATTTTAAATATTTAATCGATTTAAAAAATTTTATATTTTAGTAAATTTTAAATACTAGTAAATTCTACTTAATAATATTTATTTCAAAGACATATAAGAATTATATTAACGCGTAAATTATATATACCTATACCAAGCAAACATTTTTTTTTACACATACTTATTACGTTACTTAGAATAAAACTCAAGTATTTTAACGCTAACAATCACTGAAGTTGAATTTACGACAAGCTTTAGTCATGTGTCAGGATGGCCGAGCGGTCTAAGGCGCCAGACTCAAGATGTACAATCTTGCCTCTGAAACAGAGGTTCATGTGAGCGTTCTGGTCCTCTCTGAGGGCGTGGGTTCGAATCCCACTTCTGACAAAATCTTTTTTGTTTTTTTTTTTTGTTATTAAGTAATTAAAATATTGCAGTTTATAAAAATATAATTTTTTTTAAAATATATTTCTTGATACTAGTTAGTACACAATAAACTCTAGCTAATATTAGTATTTTGAACCATCTGATAGTTTATAAAACAATATATTAATAATGCCTTTATATATATTTTTAATTCCTTTATATTTGTAATATTTATATTTAATATAATATTGTACCGCATGTGTGTAAAGATAAAATGGAACCTTTTCATCTAGTGTATTAAATAGAATTGTTCTGAATAGCTCAACAAGTGCCTCCGTGGCGCAATCGGTTAGCGCGTTCGGCTGTTAACCGAAAGGTTGGTGGTTCGAGTCCACCCGGGGGCGAATAGAACTTTTTGTTTGTTGTTTTACTTTTTACTAAATTATAATAAATAATTGCATATAAATAGTTAAATTTGCGGCATCACAACTTAATTTTCTATTCAAAAGTAACTTTAAGTAACTCTTTTTTAATTAGTATAACAGAGTCAATTGAGTTAACATAGTATTAACATACTGTTGCTCTACGAACTCAAAGCTGGCAAACTGTGCTATTATGGTAAACTAAAAGAAATTTAACTAAGTAATAAATAATAACAATAGTAAAAGAAATTAAATGTTAAACAAATACGTGTGGCTTTAGAAATTTAAAAGCGTCACTGTATTTTCTTCTGTTATGTTCGTGGTGAATTTTCTTGCGCTGTAACGCTCTCTGTTATTTAAATATGTATGTGTTTGTAAACATCTGCTGCTCGTTTAGCATGACTCTGGTACGGGAATACGGCATTATTTCAGTTGCTCGTCGAACGCGTGTGAAGGTAGATGTATTATAGTGTTTGTGCCCATATTCGTGTGTGTATAAAATAATTTATATCTAATACTACGACTATTTGAAAATAATTTAAATTTATAACAACAATGGCTACTTACTATTTAAATTTCCGCACACAAAAAGAATAAACGAGTGACACGCGTGTGAAGTTCAATTGTTTGGGACGACAAAACATATCATAAGTAAATTTTAAATGCAATTAAACGGTTGTTTTTTTTTTTTTTTGCTTTAGTCGTACGTTACGTTTGACATAGATAAACAGTAAAATCCATGACCAATCTAACGTTAATGAAAAAAAATTATACATACATACAATTGTATGTAAGTGCTCATACAAGTTAGATCGTGTTGATTTTGTGTGGGTTGGCGCCTTCGCTACGATTTTACTCTCTATCTCTGTATTTCTCTTTTCGCTGTGGGATGTCAACGCCATGCTTTTACCTTTTCATCGTATTAGCATTTACCGCCGATTATATCTTTGCTATTGTTGCATTATTGTAATTGTGGTTATTCTCTCAATTGAATACACCCATACATACACCCAAATACAAACAAATATATGTTATTTATGTATACAAATGTTGTTCAAACTAGTTTCTTCATGTTTTGTTTTGATTTTCGAGGTCTGTTTTAAATACTATTGCTCCTCCCCCCCGAATCTCCTTTTTTAACAACAAATCGCTTTCTTCTTTTTACTATTTTGTTAATTCTCTTTCTGCTTTTGTCAAAACACAAAATTTTCTAATGTAAATTTCAGTTGAATTTTTGCTTTCGCATTTGATGATTAACCAAAAATTTAAATAGACTGCAATTCTTTACAAAATAATTTTCTTAATTAACAACAGTGTTTTATTTATACGTAAATAAGTAACTTAATATGTTTACTATTTATTGTGCTGAAAGTAAACGTAAACTTAGTGCTGAAGGTAAAATGTTTATTAATATTTGTTTTCAAAAAATAAAAAAAATAATGAAAAGTTTCCTTGAAAACTGAAAACAGTATATTTTTTTTTCGTTCGTAAAGTAAAAGTAAATTTTAGTTTTTATTTTTATTTTTAAATCTTGCCAAATTTAAATGTCATGTTGTGTCTACAAGTCGTGTGTGTATATATTATATACATAATTTACCAAAAATATAAAAACAAAATTTATTAATAACGTCATCGTTCGTTTTGAATACATTTTGTACATTAATTTTAAACGTTTTTTTTTTTGTTTTTTTAAAAAAACCTGTTTATAATTCAAGTAAAGCTAGTTAAGTTTATCAATTGAACTAAATTTGTTTAAATTTTTTGAATATTTTTTTGGAAACGAATAGTTTAACAACTTTTCTTATAAACTTGTTAACACCTGTCGCCTACATCCGAATAGTCTTCATTCTTTGATGTTGTTGTTTTTGTTGTTGTTTCTTTAAATTCTCGTCACTTTCGCTTTCACTTGGCTTATGTAGCTTGTATATGTATGTCTATACATAATGTCTATGTATCTGCATATGTTTATAGTATAAATTTGAATACGTTTCTTTAACAACGTCACTAGCTAAAATTATACCAAATAAACAATAATATTCCGGACTAAAATTAACTAAATGTTTTGCGTATCAAAATTTAGTCAAGCTTAAACTTGACCTTTACCCAAAAGTACTTGGTCTATAAAGCTTTAAGTGATTAGGCAGCGAGTAATCTAAGCATTTAGTAGAAGAAATCGAATTAGTAGTAATGACATTAGGAGTAGCTGAAACAGTAGTAGACTTAGTAGTAATTATGGTCTTGCATATAAATTGAATGTATAGTTTATTTATACATATCATGTTTGACCTATATTCACCTGATTCTTGATTGAATATCTTGTATCTGTATATATATATAATATAAGTTGTTTTTGGTTTACCGGCTCGAGGTCAGTATATATATAATTGAAATCTTTATAAAAGAAATTGCTCTGAAAGCACTGCACTCCATGTGCTCCTTGTTCGTTGTCATTGCCAATTACTGTTCGATTCGGTTCTATTGATTCGATTTTTACAATTACTCATTTACTTGACGGTTGTTAGATGTTGTTGTAGTTATTGTTGTTCTAGTAATTGTTGCTGTTGTTGTTGTATATTATTGTTGCTGTTATTGTCGTCGAGATAGTATTGTTTTTGGAGCTATGCAATCAAGCAAGTTCACTCTACCACCTTATAAATGACAATGGATTCATATATAGCTACATACATATATATATATATATTTGACTATGTGTGTCAGTGTCTATGTGTATGTGTGTGTATATATACATTGAACCTGAACCTAAATTTATTCTATATTATACCTACTACTATCCAAACTACGCACTTTAATTTGAAGCTTAAAAATAAGTTTAAGTTCTATGAATATCCATAGTAAACTAAACCTCATTCGCCCACATATATATATATATATAACTTATGTATTGTATATATGTAATATATAACTTTAATTACCATTGTTATTGTTACTTTTTTTATATGTTAGATGTTTACGCAAGTGTTGACTGTACAAGTATATATTTACTATATAACACATATACTATATACAGCTCAGTATGTAAATTGTTGCCATTTTGAGTCAACAGTTTATGAGTCAGTTTTAAAGGCTTTTCAACGTTGTTGAAGATTGTTTTTTTTTTTTATTATTATTATTTGAATATCCAGTTGGTGGAAAGAATTTTAAAAATTTTCATATGTATATATATCTGTGTATAGGAATCACAAAAATATGACAGTAAAGCTGTTTGGAAAGTATCCAAAATTCATATATATTACGTTTAATATATATATATATTTATATATATATATATATATATATATATACACACATTATTTTATGCTGATATTTATAGATACAAAATAAAAACAAGACAAAATTTTATTTGCATCTTTATACGCTTGGCCTGTTTTTTCCCAATGATTTTCCTTTACTTGTTCTTCGTTTTCTTTTTTTTTTGGCCACAGACTCCATACATTGAAAATGTACAATTAAATGTATATACGATATATATTCAATATAGTTATATACATCTGTTCTTTCATATTAATATTCTCTAATATAAACTACCTACTTGGATGTAAATCAAAGCAAATGTTTCTATTGGTAGAACGCGTTGTAGACTCTTACCAAAGGGTATTTGCACTATAAAGAAAACAAATGAAAATGCTTTTATATTTTTTTATTATTACCAGATTGTATCTTTGTTGTATTATTTATTTTTGCTTTGTATGTTATTGTTATTAAAAAATATCTTCCTGTCTTCTAGAGTATCTTTTAGTCGTTCTGCATAAACATTTATAACTTTCTTTTGTATTTCCAACAATAATTGCTTTAATGTCTTCTAGTATAATTACGTTAACTATGGCCTTTATAAATATTTATTGAGAAAAACTGTAATAGTTAGGGATGTGAACCTAATTGGATTCTACTTTGTTATTGATAGATTCTTTGTAATTTCGCTTACTTTATTTTCCAATAAATTTCAAATTAGATTTCGCTTGCTCCTAATCCTATTGCCACCCACCTAATACTAACTACTACTTCTACTACTATTTGTGATGTTGTTACTATTTACCTTTGTACCTTGCCATAAATTTTAATGGAGAATTCTCTTTGGGCTTAAAACTTATTTTCAGCTTAAAGCACATGTCTATAATAATGGCCCACAACTTTTTAATGATCAATTTTCAAAGTGCAATTCAAATTGCCATTAAAAAAAGCAAATATTAAGGGTCTGGAATACATTGGTTATTTGCACAGTTTCATTAAGTTTTAAAAAAAGAAAAAAACAACAACATAAAAGTAGCTTAATTATACTGTTTATATATGTGTACGTTGTTTACTGTGGTCATAACAAACACGCTAACAGTTGAGCTATACCAAAAACACAACATACCCTTTGTACAGGACATTGTGTACAGGACACGCGACTGGTTGGATTTTTTGTTATGATTTGTTTAGAATATGAGTGACAGGACAAGTTTAGTTAAGTATCCTTTATAGATAAGGTCGACGACTTGTTTGTTAAGCTGTCCAGGAAAAAACTTTTATTAATGAATTTCCTATTTCCTTCTCTCTTGACGTTCAATGTCCATTCAAAGGAAAGAAAAAAAATCGATACTCTTTACTTATGAATCATATGAGTTATGATTGAGTTGTGTCAAAAATGTTCTATGTCAAACTTAGTTTGTTTGCTTTACTTATTTACTATAATAAATAAATTGTGTATTTAAAGTGTTATAAAAAGTGATAAAAGCTGAGCAAGAATATATATAAATTTATATATATATATGGAAAAATCATGTCATTATGGCAGAACCCAATAAAAATCATAATAGACACAATAACAACAACACACACAATCAAAATGAAAGCCATGAAAGGAATGGAAATACCCACAATCCAGATATGCCCAGCACCTCAACAGAACACAATGCGGTTAACACAAATAACAGCAGAGCATTCCATATGCCCAGAGCATTGCAGACGGGCTCGCAACAGGTGCAAGCCTGGTGTCAGCGTCTGTTGCGTCAGGTGAGAGGTGAAGCATTGAGGCATACAGCCACAACGGGACCAATAGGATTTATGCCAGATCAAGGTACACAAACCACACCTGGCGGAGGTCATCCACCACCAGCACCATCATCCAGTGATATTGATGATGATGCTAATAGTGTGCCACCTAATACGGAAGTCGATGGTGGCATGCAACCACAACGTTGGAATTCCTCAGCCCGTTTAAAAAAGCATAAAAGTTTCATGGCCGCAACACGTCGAAAACTTATGGAGAAAGCGCAAATGAGGAGTAAAAAATGTGAAGGTCTATATCTCTTTTAACATATTATATATATATATATATATATATTTCCATTAACTGTTAACTACATTTGCTTATCGCAATCAATTTCTAATTGATTTACCCTAAGTATTAATCACCTTTACTTATCTTAAGGTATGCCAATGAATTGGCCTGTCGATAGGGAGTTTACTTCCAGACGGAAAGCCGATCCCCTTGGGAAACAGTTGTGTTAACATGCATTACGAATCAGTTCTATATATTTCATATATATGTATATATAGTATATATATGTAAACACATATAATAATAATACCTAATCGGTTAACGAAATGAATCACTGCTCAATGGGATAGGGTGACAGCATTTCTCGTAAACTTCTTACAATTTAGCTTTAAAATACAATGAAATTTCAACTTAGAATTATTGTTAGCTATAGAGCAAGCTTAGGAATGTATACACTTAGGGGCTGTATTTAGCTCAGGGATATAGTTACGTTGAGGAATGTAGTGAAGCTCCGGGATGTAGTCAAGGTCATATAGTAACCTTAAAGTAGATATAGCTTAGAATAGTTTCTTTTATATAGGGTATATTAGGGTATTTTTATTTCGTTATAACGTAAACTAATTTTCCCCTTAAGGTTTCCTTGGAAATCTAATGGGTCCCAAGTGCTTAACTCAGAAACGACTTCATTTAAATGGTGTCCTGGGGGCAAGAATGTTACTCAAATTTAAACGGCAGCCATTCAATGCGAGTATTTTGTAGGACTTCAACAATTGCACAGACACACACTTAAAACACACACACACCCCAATGGAGGAGTAGACATAGTAAATCTGTCGTCTACATTCGACACTCATCATATTGTCTGTCCACCTTTTTGCGAAAGTCGTCGCCAGCTTTGCTGCTACCGCTGCCACCGCTACCCCCCACTGCTGCCACCCTGTGACACGGTTCTCATATAGCATTCAGTCGCAATACTCAGCTGCAAGAGAGCACAACACGCAGCAAGGCAACACGCAATAAAACGCAGAAAAAACGGAAAAGTGGAAAAAAAAATGGAAAATATCTTTGTGATAAACGTGCGAAAATCGTAACAATTAAATGCCAAAAATCTAACTAAATAACTATCGAGTGTATATAGTATATATATAAATCGTAAATGGATATATGATTGATCATATTGAAGCTATATCAAGTGACCAATGCATCTTCCATCACGTGGCAGTTTGATAAATCGATAAATCGCATTTTGTGACGCACCTTTAAAAAATAAAACAAGGAACAACAACAACAACGGAAAGTGGTTGCACCTTAAGCAAAAAGAAATCATTAGCTGATTTTCTAAGCACATATACAAATATGAGCCACTATATGTATAGATGTATGCATATACATATACATATACAGATATAAACATGAACTGTTATTGGGCTGTGGAAAATGTCAAAGTTGAAGCAATTAACGAACGTCATTCTGTTAACCCAAAGGTAAAACCCCAAAAGGCGACGATGTGAACATAATTGTAACAAAAACAGAGAGCGCAAGCGCCAGCTCAAAGAGAGAGAGAGAGATTGACCGATAGAGAGAGGGAGAGAGGAGTGTATAGCCCACTTGTAGCTTGCTCCTTGTGTATAAATGTTTACAGCTGTTGCAAGCATCTTATATATATAGTATATCAATCTGGATATATTCAAAGAGAAGAGCATAAGGGAGAGCATAGCTTTTCAGACTGTTGGCACGGAGGAATTGGATGATTTGGATGTGCTGGAGGCTAGGGAAGTGCTGGAGGTGCATGAATACGGTGAATTGGATCAGGATTCAGTTGAAACAGCTGCAACAGAATTTATATGTGACATAGACGAAACAAATCATTTTCTATACGATTCAAGTGCAACAACAGCGGCAGCAGCAGCAGCAGCAAAAAAGAGGAGTCGCATATATAGGCGTGGCACTGAATATAATCGCTGGAGCAGAATGTCATTTCGAAATGTATATAAGGCATTACGCATACGTTGGCGTCGTAAGTTCCCCAAAATCTAATCCTTTAACCCAAACCCAACTCCAAAGCCAACCCCAAGAAACTTAACAACACTTGTGAATCCTGTCTAGAATTTAAATGTCAATATTAGTTTGGAATCGAATGTGTAAATTTTAAATTTTTAGTTATCAATCATGTATGTAGCTTGTGTGGCACCTGATCCAATCGTTGAGTTGGGTAAACTCTTGAAACGTCATTCCATTATACCAGACGTACTCAATTGTAAACCCCAAATTCTAATCCGCATCTTCTTTCCATGCGATACGGAGGTGCTGCCTGGCATGCATATACCACCAGTTCGTGTACGTAGTATGCCAGTAATACGTTGGACATCAGATCCATCCAAGTATTATACATTGGTTATGATTGATCCGGATGCACCAAGTCGTCGTAAGCCAATATATCGTGAATGGTTACATTGGCTTGTGGGTAATATACCCGGCTGTGATGTAATGCTGGGAGAGCATATTGTTGCCTACATTGGTAGTCGTCCACCATGCGATACGGGCAATCATCGCTATATATACATTGTATTCAAGCAACATTGCGAATTGGATTTCTTTGAACCCTATATACCAGAGGATACATACGAAGGACGCACCTGTTTCAGTATAAAAAGTTTTGCCAAAAAGTATGCGCTCGGTAATCCAATTGCGATCAATTTTTTCTTTTCAAAATGGGAAAACGCAGATCTCTATTAACCTATAGACTACAATGCATATATATAGATATATATATTATATATATTTTATTTTTAATTTTTAATTCCATAATAAATTAATATTGATATATATATATAAGTGTATCTTTTGATTGATTGATTGATTATGTTATATTTTATTGTATTTAATTTCCAGATGATGATGACACGACATCAGTCGGCGGCTATGAGGTGGATGAGAGCGAGAAGCGCATTATAATGATAAATGCTCCACAGCCGACTAATTACTGTAATAATCGTATATCAACGGCTAAATATAGGTAAGTATATATATGGCTAACAAGCTATAGAAGCAATTACCCTTATCTTTTGCTATATATTTGAAATGTTTTAAATGTAAATTTTGTATCTACTGATAAGATAAAAAATAACCCCTTGATAAAAGGACAAATTTAATCAACTTTTTCCCTCTCTTTACCCCTTTCTTTGTTTATTTATAGTGTTGTCAGTTTTTTACCATCGTTCCTCTTCGAACAGTTCAGACGTTATTCCAATATATTTTTCTTACTTATTGCATTATTACAACAAATTCCGGATGTATCTCCAACGGGTCGCTACACAACGCTGGTGCCCCTCATATTTATATTATCAGTTAGCGCTATTAAGGAGATAATTGAAGATATTGTGAGTATACAAATATATACATACCAACTGTATAAACATGCGTTAAACATCGTTAACATATCCATAGAAAACTTTCTCAACTTGAATTAATCTCTTAAAACGTTGAGTTGCCTCGTTTCTTGCTTCTTTCATATTATCTAAAAGTTAACTTTTATTTTATTATGCATATAATTTAACTCTTCTCTTACCCATATCTATAAGTTAACTTTTGCTTTGTATTAATCAAATACCAATTTCGCTTTTATATTACCTAAAAGTTAATTTCTTTATACACTAAATTTTATCTTAAAGCTAACTTTATTTACAACTTATTTAACAGCTATCTAATCTTATATTTATTCTTATATTAGAAACGACATCGTGCGGATAATGAGATTAATCATCGTTTAATTGAACGACTGCAAAATGGCGCGTGGACCACTGTGCGTTGGTCTGAGCTGTCAGTGGGTGATATCATAAAGGTGACCATTGATACATTTTTTCCTGCAGATTTAATATTATTATCCTCTAGGTAAGTTTATAATCTCTATCTCTCTGTAACTCTACATCTATCTATAAATATATTCTTTCCATCTTTTATAGTGAGCCTCAAGCAATGTGTTTCATTGAAACAGCGAACTTGGATGGGGAGACCAATCTGAAAATACGCCAGGGTGTGCCAGCTACAGCGAAGCTATTGGAAACAAAAGACTTAGCGCAGTTTGAGGCGAAGATTGAATGTGAATTGCCCAATCGTTTATTATACGAGTTTAATGGTGTACTTAAGATAAATGGTGTACCGTAAGTATATCCTTGCATTCTATCTAAATTTTATTAATAAAGCCTTTCCATTGTCGTAGATCCGTTGCACTTGGTAATGATCAAGTGCTTCAACGTGGCGCTATGCTGCGTAACACTTCATGGATCTTTGGTGTTGTCATTTACTCCGGACATGAAACGAAATTGATGAAGAATTCAACATCTGCACCATTGAAGCGTTCCACAGTTGATAAACTGACCAATACGCAAATTCTTATGCTCTTCATGATCCTGATTGTTCTGTGTATAACCAGTGGACTGTGCAATTTATTTTGGACACAGAAACATGCCGATTCGGATTGGTATTTGGGTATTGGTGATTTCAAGAGTCTTAGCCTTGGCTATAATCTACTTACCTTCTTCATTTTATACAACAATCTAATACCAATATCGCTGCAAGTCACATTGGAATTGGTACGTTTCCTGCAAGCAATATTCATCAATTATGACATTGAAATGTATCACGAGGAGTCCAATATGCCGGCTAGTGCACGTACATCCAATCTGAATGAGGAACTTGGCCTTATCAAGTATATATTTTCGGATAAAACGGGTACACTAACGCGGAATGAGATGGTGTTTAAGAAGTGCTCTATAGCACGGCATGTTTATACACCGGAACGTACGCCAGAGGAATCGGAACTGGTACAGAACATACTTAGAAGGCATGAGAGTTCCAGTGATATTGAGGAATTTTTAGTATTGTTATCGGTGTGCCATACAGTGATACCAGAAAAGAAGGAAGATGGTAGCATAATATATCATGCAGCTAGTCCGGATGAACGTGCTTTGGTGGATGGAGCACATCAATTTGGTTATATTTTCGATACACGCACACCGGAATATGTCGAGATCAATGCATTGGGGGAACGCAGGCGTTTCCAGATATTAAATGTACTCGAATTTACATCAGCCCGTAAACGTATGTCGGTTATTGTGCGTACTCCTGAGGGTCAAATAAAGCTCTTTACCAAGGGAGCTGATTCGGTTATCTATGAACGTTTGGCGTCAAGAAATCAAATCTACAGAGATGTCACATTGCAGCATTTAGAGGAGTTTGCATCAGAAGGTCTGCGCACATTGTGTCTGGCTGTTGCAGACATTGATCCAGATGTATATGCGGAGTGGAGTGAGACTTATCACAGAGCTTCGACATCATTACAAAATCGCGATGCCAAAATCGATGATGCAGCCAATCTGATAGAAATCAATCTACGCTTGTTAGGTGCAACAGCAATTGAGGACAAGTTACAGGATGGTGTGCCGGAGACAATTGCAGCTTTGCTTGAGGCAGGCATTTATATTTGGGTCTTGACTGGTGACAAGCAAGAAACAGCCATTAACATTGGATACTCCTGTAGGCTTATATCACACTCTATGGACATAATTATACTCAATGAGGAAAGTCTGGACGTAAGTGAAAATGTTTGTTTGATTAATTCAACTTGGCCTTAATCTTAACTCTTTTGACAGGCAACACGTGATGTCATCTTGCGACATGCTGGCGAATTTAAAGCCTCAACAGCCAAGGATGTGAATGTGGCACTCGTCATCGATGGCAAGACTCTGAAATATGCATTGAGCTGTGATTTACGCGGTGATTTCCAGGAATTATGTTTGATGTGCCGTGTGGTCATTTGTTGTCGTGTTTCACCTATACAAAAGGCCGAAGTGGTTGAAATGGTTACCCAAAATACAAAGGCCGTGACACTGGCTATTGGTGATGGTGCAAATGATGTGGCCATGATACAAAAAGCCAGCGTTGGCATTGGCATTTCGGGTGTAGAAGGACTACAAGCAGCATGCGCTTCAGATTATTCAATAGCCCAATTTCGTTACCTGCGTCGCCTGATACTCGTACATGGAGCTTGGAATTATGCGCGTATCAGCAAGCTAATCCTCTATAGCTTCTATAAAAATGTCTGCTTATATGTGATTGAACTCTGGTTCGCTGTCTATTCAGGCTGGTCTGGGCAAATTCTATTTGAACGTTGGACAATTGGATTGTATAATGTTCTCTTTACGGCCATGCCACCATTTGCCATTGGGCTCTTTGAAAAGTTCTGCACGGCGGAGACAATGCTAAAGTATCCATTACTCTATAAACCCTCACAAAATGCAAAACTTTTTAATGTAAAAGTATTTTGGATTTGGATCTTTAATGCATTGCTGCATTCTGTGTTTCTATTCTGGCTGCCAATGGTTGCGTTCAGAAGTGAAGTTGTTTGGTCGGATGGCAAAACGAGTGACTATTTGCTACTAGGTAACATGGTCTATACGGTATGTATTATACTTTATACTATTGTACTTAAGCAATTAAATTAATTATCTTCTCTGTCTCTCTCTCTCTTTTTGATAGTATGTCATCGTAACTGTCTGCTTTAAGGCTGGCCTTATAACAAGCTCTTGGACTTGGCTAACGCATGCTGCGATATGGGGCTCAATCGTGTTATGGTTTACTTTTGTACTGATCTATAGTCACTTTTGGCCAACATTCAGTTTTGCTGCCAATTTTGCAGGAATGGATGTGCAATTGCTATCAACGCCTGTGTTTTGGCTGGGCTTGCTGTTGGTGCCCATTACAGCATTGCTTATCGATGTTATCTGCAAACTGTAAGTTTAAATGTATATATAGTTAAATATACTATATTAATATATCCTTTTTATACTTTTTTGTAGAGTACACAATACAGTTTTCAAAACCTTAACAGAAGCTGTACGTGAATCGGAAATACATCGACACGATCCTTCACAAGTACTGGAAGAATCGCGTTCCTCGTGAGTATTCAATGAAAAGAAAACAAAAAATAGGAAAATCTTATTCTATTATTTCTGGGTTTCCTTAAAAATTGGTTAAAAGAATTGGCTATAAAAAAAAAACAAAACAAAAAAAAAATCACCTAATGAAATGTGAAGCAAATGTACGCCACATTCTCAATTTGAATTGTTGCGCATTGTTTTTATAAGTTAGTAGCATTTTAGACTTTATTTATTATTATTTATTATCATAAGCATTAACCGTAATAAGCTGTTCTATATATATATATAGCATATATATATATAAACATCAGTTTTTATTACGGTTTTTGCTGCTTTCAGTATGACTTAAAGTAAAATTTATTTGTTGCATTTTGTTTTTGTTATGTTTTTTGTCTTTGTATGCACATTTATTTATTATTATTATTATTTGGATTGTAGTCATTTTTGCTAATATGTAGTACATTATTGCATTATAAATATATACCCGATACCCGTACACAAAAGATCAGTAACTATATATATATAAAACTAATTAAATTAGAAAATCACATCGTAAAAACTATTTCAAATTGTGTTTGTTTTAATCCACTTTTAAATGTCTATCTGTGTGTAGTTTAGTTACTGCTTAACTCTTATCACATTAGTGAATTGTCTAACAATGTAAAACACATTTATCTATATATAATATACATATTAATGGCATTTATATACCATATAAACAACAATTATATACAATTATCTGTAAGCACAAAATGAAACTGCCAAAACTAATACAAAACGAGTTACAATTACAATTATAATTAAACAATACTAAATGCTAGGACTATAAGCTTTATATACGTATATAAAACTCTTATACATTTACTATACATTTGTATTATAATATTTATATATACATACAAACATATATATATATAGACATAAGCTTCATTTTTACTGCGCTGGAAGTATTTTTAGACTCTGTGTGAATTTTAATAATAATTCCAAATTCATATAAAAAGATACTACAACTATTGTATAGAGCTTCCATAAATCATATACATATAATGTATGTAACAACTTTAAACTATATACTCAATATACACATATAAATATATGTATATATATATATGTATATTATATATGCAGATATATATATATACTTATATTTATATACATAAAGTTCCTATAAACTCTGTTTAATACAAATCGCATCGGCATTTTCTACACAGCGACAAGTACTATTTTTGGTATAATTAAGAAATCCGCTAATATGACAAAAAGGACATTCAAGATACTCTTTAACATGTTGGACACTGGGTGCATATGGAGAAACTGGATATTCATGGGAAAATAAACATAAGTTTTGTATGTGTTTTAGGGTATATTTAAATTATTTTATAAGCATTTGTTTTATTCTAAACAAAAAACTTGGAAATGACATTGTCAGGGTATTCAATTAGTCGTTTTTTAGTTGCATTTTATAGCTCGAAATTAAATGTATTATCGTGTTTTGAGTACAACAATATGTAGTGAATAGATTATATTCAAAATCAAAGCACAGTATGCAAAATTGTTCAATGTATTTTTTTATTAAGATAATACGATAAATAGTTGTTATATTAATATTAAATTATATATATTAAATTTATTGAGTTTTTCAAAGCATTTCTTTTAAATTCAAGTTACAAATTTTTAATTTCACATTTAGCAGTTTCGTGTGTTATATTTGTAGCAAAAAAAAAAAACAAGAAAAAACAAACACAATTTTTTTGTATTAAATATTGAAAAGAAGTTGAAAATCCTTAGGAGAAAATGCAAAATGATAATTTGATTTGTAAACTAAAAATTAAATCATTTTATTAGCAATAATCATATATATATAAATATTATTTATTAACTACACTTTATCTCTATTATTATTATATATATATTATATTATTTTATAAATTTATATATAAACATATATATATATTTTTTTTATCGTATGCCAATCCCAATTGATAACAACCCCCCCAAAAAAAAAACCTAAAAAAAATTAAAATAAAGTGAATCGGGTTTTGGACAATCAATCAGAAAGATGGTGCACTCAAGCAGCTTGTTTATATCGAAACGTGGACGAAAGAAATCTAGCTTTAAGAAAGTCAATAGAAATAATTCACCCACAAGGACCTCAACGCGTCAATTACGTGTCGAAAATTTGGATTTGGAAGAGGATTTTATGGAGCAACAGCAACAGCAACAGCAGAATGAGCAGCGATTACGTTTACGTGGTGGCTTCCAGATAAATAGCGTTCCTAGTGATATCATACACATCTAAATAATTTATATATATATATATAACAAGTGTATATACTATATATATATATATAACTATATTGTATAAGTACGTGAAGTGAAGTTTGCTCATTAAATTTGTTGTTGTTTTTATTAGCTAAAAATAAGTGGAAAATAAATTATTTTATATTATGATTGAATAATAACTTCCAAGCTGTGAAATGTATATATATGTATATATATATATAAATCGCAGTATGTACATATGTCTATTGCTCAGGTCGTGCTAAACCATATCCATAATATCTGAAATTTAAACAGTTAAGTATTGGCATAAGAATGAACATTTTATATATATACAAAAGAATCCACACATATATATATATATATATGTACATACTATCAATATGTGTATATATCCATATAAGTATGTATATAAGTATTATAACTTATCCAACTGTGATAATGATTACTATAGCATAACCTAGAACACATATGAATTGCGTGCAATTGAAAGTCTTTCATTTTATATATATGATTTATCTAGTATAAATCTTTTAAATATTATTATTAATTGGTGAACTATACATAATATAAATAATGTTTTTAAGGTGTGATAACTTAAACCAACGCATATAGTTAGATAAATAAATCTATATAAAAATTTACAAATCATTACAAAAAACAAATCCAGTTAACAAATGAAAAACTTTTATTAAGAACGAAATACTTTCTAATTGTTACAGTGTTCCATTTTTAAACTACTTCAATTGTTATGTTGTGAAATAATTATAAATCTAAAATAATATAAATAAATAATTATATATATATATTAAGAAGTTTTAAGCGATTCTTAAGCTACCTTATAACTCCATCCAAAAAGAGAAACTGAATTCTATCAGAAAATCAATGCTATTAAAATCTAAGCAAACTTTAAAGTCATTTTTATAGAGGCGACTGTACCTAGCATAGAATTCTTTAACTATGTAATATTTATATATCATATATACTAAATATATACTGTATATATGCTATATATACTATTGAAATATATGTACATTAGCTAGATTTAATTGTTCATTGTTTGTTTTGTACACTAAATGTTTGTAATGTTTCAAGAAATGCAATTAAAGTTAACATAAATTTGCAACAATCACTTCAAATTTAATACATAAATATATTAAGATATATTAAAACCTATATTAAAGTGAATTAAATATATATACTGGAAAAGGAACATTACCAGCAAAACAGTTGATGTTTGTATTAGTTTTCATCTGGCGTCATAGTTTCGCATGCAATTTATATCCTGAAACAGATTACTACCTACTAATCAGATTAAATATAATGAAATATATATATATATATATATTCTATATATCTACAAAGAATCAGCACATGTATGCAATGCTGAATGTTTTTGCACTTGCATTTATTATCTATTTTTTTTAATACTTTATTTAACACGCAACAACCACAAAAAAACACAAATGAAAAGTACAAAAACTGAATCAAAATCAAAAATCCAAAAAAAATATCTGTTTTTTTATTGATTATGATATTAATTGCAAATGAAATACAATTGTTTAAATATATATATTTAAACACATTTTTTTTTAAATATCTTCTTTATATATACTCTATATATATATATATATATATATATATATATATATGCATATATGTGTGTGTGTATGCGCGCAGTACTATGTATGCCTTGGGATCAATTATTCGGTGTAAGTAATTGTGTTAAATCATATATAAATATTAATACATATGCACAATACACCTCAAAATCACACATAGATCAAATCATATAATCAGGTTATATAGTATATAGCAGAATCACGCGCTGGCTCCGACTTTCTACCTATATATATGTATATGTATATATACAGGTAGCGTATATGTGTAATTTAGTTGTAGCTGTTTAGGGAGAAAGGTATTTAGCACAGTTAAATTAATTTATGTACCAATAGTTAGTTAGTTGTAACTGAAGACACACAAAGGCTTGTTTAATAACTCCCACTATTCTCAACGAGTTGAGCTTGATTGTTTTCCCATTTTCTTTTTAATCAGACTTGTTTTATTACTAACAATTTATTGCATGTTTTTCCATTAATTTCTTACTTTCTTTCATTCTTTGTTTTTGTTTCTATTTTTATGTTGCCATTTATCAAATAATTCTAATAGCTCATTTTATTATCGAATAATATTGGGAAATTTGCATGATCACGTTTAATTTTCCCCCTCCCCTTCCACCAACAAAATTGTATTTAGTGCAAGAATTATGCTGCGATACTCATAAAATTTGAATGCTAACAATTCAAATTGAAAATATTATAATATCCAATCAAATAAGGAAAACACCATTTGATACCGAATTTCCCCCCTACATTAACCGTAACTAAATGTCCTGCTTAACTCCTGTGAAAACCAAAACTTAACTTCAACAGATTCACTGAAACTGCAAGATTGCTACGTAATGTTTTTACCCGTCGTGCCAACACAAGAGTCGAAACGGAACTAGAATTATCGCGTGAGTACAAAGCATTTGTCAAACAGAATCAGTCCAAACCATGTCGAAGGACACACAGCGTTGCGCGCTTGACCAATTGCCTTGCAGTACTTCCTATTTCTTTTATTTTTTTAAATAGAGGTTAGGGGTCAACTAATAACTACTGCAAGTATATGGTCTACAGTCATGGTTATCAGACTTAGCGTTACGTTTAATTGAAGTTTTGACATTTGAGTAAATTGTATTATTTATTATATTTTTTTTTTATTATTATTTGTTGGTGTTTTTGTTTTCCCTTGCGGTAATTGGACGCCAGTTTTTTGAAGTAATATAATATATATAAAAAAATATGTCGCTCAGAGACACTACACTTTCATTGAATAAATCATCATCAATTACTACAATTACTAATTAACAATTAACTAATATGATATTAAAAATCTCTCACAGATGGCTATGCATTTTCTCAAGAGGAAGGCGGTGCTGTCTCGCAATCTACGGTTATACGCGCTTATGATACGAACTTACCCAAACCGGAAGGCAACTAAGATATTAACCAGGAATATGTGTAACTAACACCAATACGAATTCAATTAAATTCGATTCAGTGGCAACAATTATTGTATTTATGGCTATGCATTAGTATTAAGTAATAAGTGAATTCTAAGACAGCTTAAACGATCTATATGTAAAAGGGCCAAAGAATAAAACACTAAAAACAAAAGCGAAAAAAATTTAAAATCATAACATTAATTAAAATAAAACAAGTGTTAATATTTATATATATAATATATATATATATATACTAAAATACTTGTGAAATTACACAGACAACACACACACTTTTTCCTATAATAACATTTTCTGCATGTGTCTTAAATTATTATCTCGTTTTTTATAAAATACTGCGTAAAACAGGAAAAAAAATATATAACTAAAACTTGTATTTGGTATTCGTATCTTAACTGTTAATTATTTTATAAGTAAAAAGGAAAAAACATTTAAATAAAAAGGTTAAAATCAATTTTATTCTTTGTTATAAATATAAATACAATTAATTCATCACATTGTTTCATATTTACCAATACAATACAAGTTATCATTATACACATAAATAATTATAATATATAATTTGAATAAAAAGAAAAAAAGAAATGTTTTTATATATATTATATATATTTTAAAATAATAACAATATATGTTTTTGTATTATAAACTTATACTAAAAAAATTTCCTGACTAGATTCGGATCCTGTCCAATGATGTATGGATATACTATATATGTAAAAATTTAACAAAACTGGACCAAATTTGGCAGAGTTAAGACCTTTTTCTTAACTTTCGATTGACACCAGGAACACTGCGCTGCATCCCATGGTTGGTTTTTGATGCCAACCGATCCTAACTGATCCTTACAACTCCTGCAAGGTGTGCCTTATTTATTCAAAGGCAAACCGGTCACCAGCTACTTGTGATCCTCATCATAGTCACAACAATCATCAGACTACTACTGTTATACGGAGCGTATGACAGTTTACCAATAATATATCCGTCCAAAAAGGATGGATATATCTTCAATTCTCGCTGCAAATTGATAAAAATGTAAGTATATGACATCCTTTATTGGGGCTTAAATTGAGTTGAAAATTCTAAACAGTTTCATTTACAGCAGCAGGTGGACAAGAAATTGCAAATACTTTGAGCTGTGCACATCCTGGCGCCTCCTTAGTGACATATTGCATAAAAACGGATAAAATATTTAGTAATATTTAATTATAAAATATATATAATGAAAATTTTAAAATAATATTAAATTTATGTATTAATAATATATAAGATAAAATGAAAATGTACTCCATAAAATAAGTTATACCTGTCATTTATAAAATAATAACTATAATATAAGTAAATGTAACATAATATATAGAATTAGGATAAGATATTTATAATTTCCTGGAAGCGACTACTCCCATATGGCACACTGTTCTACTGGCGAAACAAAAAAGGGTTCACCGTTTGATATTATTCCAAGCTCCCCAGGAATTATCAAGTGGCAGCTGGAGTTTGATATGCCACCGCCAGATGCTTGCTTTACGGAAACGCTTGGTTGCCAACTTTACAATTAATACATATATAAATATGTAAATGAATAAATATAAATAGAATATAATAATAAAATACATGTAACAATTTAAAAAAATTGTCAATAAAATTACCAAATATAATAATACAAACAAAATTTTCCGTCTTTTGTTTATCATATTAATGGGTGGTAATTTGCTATTAGTAAGAACTGCGCCGTCTTCTAGGTATGAAGGGAACATAAGAGAGCAGGAGATTAACAAAATCGGATCAAAATTGGCAGAAATAGAGCTTATTTAAGCCAAATAATAGTCAATTTTACCACTAAAGTATTTTTATGTCCTGTGTATCCTTGAATATCCTTTCGATTCCAAATTCAAAATAAGGACATTTTTATAAGCTTTCGATTGACACCAAGCACACTTCGCTACGTCCCTTAGTTTACGAGATATTCGCATTTTTCCATAGATTCGACCTACTTCTGCATTATGTTCGCCTGGTATGAGCCTTGATTTACACGGCTTTTTCGCATTTTTTACAACAAAATTTTCAGTTCTCTTGTTAGTATCTATGATAGTTTTAAAATCACTATAACTCTGTTAATTGTGGACCGATCGTTTTGAAATTTGGACAGTGTGTACCACATATTATATGCTATATTTTAGTTGGATATAGCGCGTGGGCGTGCCACCGCCCATACAATTGAAAAAGTAAATGTGGCATAATTTGGATGTTCTTTCACGCAGCGGCATGAAATTTGGTTTATAGGCAAAGCAAATTGGAGAAATAAAAATGCATTGCTTACAGTAAGTAGCGCTTAAAAAAGCATCCTTAAAGAAGCTATATCTTTGACAATCCTGCACCGATTTTATATTTTTATATCTTGCAGGACTTGTAAGGATCAGTACTAACGTTTGCTATCAAAAAACAACAAAAAAGCAACAAAATTTTTTTTCCCAGTTTTTGCAATTTTTTATTTTTTTTTTTTTTTTTTTTTATTTTGCCACTGCAAATTTGGAGAAAATGGTCGATCTCTCAGATTTGAATAAAACTGATCGCATTCGACAGGAATAAGCACCAGGACTCTAAAAATGTATATACTTTCGAGATTTACCCAAAATTGGCGGAATTAGAGCTAATTTAAGTCAATAAATTGTCATTTTTACCACAAATATCCTTATATATCCTTGCATATCCTTGCGAATGCAAATGCAAAATAAGGACATTTTCATAAGCTATCGAATGATACCGAGCACACTGCGCTAGGTCCTGTAGTTTAGGAGTTATTAGCAATGTTCCCTTTGTATGTGAAAGTGTGTGTGGATATGTGGTCTACGAATTTTTGTAATTTTTGCTTAGGTACTTTTCATTTCAAAGTAACAGGCGAACAGAATGCAGGAGGAGGTGGAATTTATGGAAAATTGCGAATATCTCGTAAACTAAGGGACGTAGCGGGATATGATTGGTGTCAATCCAAAGCTTTTAAAAAGGTCCTTCTTTTGATGTTAGAGTCGCAAGGATACGCAAGGATATGCAGGATAAAAAAGGACTTTAGTCGTAAAAATTACTATTCTTTTGCTTAAATTAGCTCTAACTCAGCCAATTTTGGTCCGATTTTGTTAATCTCCTGCTCTCTTTTATTCCCTTCATACCTAGAAGACGCCGCAGCTATTACTAATAGCAAATTACCACCCATTAATATGAAGATAAGACAGTAAATTTTGTTTGTATTATTAAATTTGTTATCTTTATTAATAATTTTTTTAAATTGTTACATGTATTTTATTATTGCATTTTATTTATATTCATTTATATATATTCTAATTTAATTTTAATTTATATATATTTATAAATATAGCCGAAGGTTCCAGCAGCCAGTGGTCGTCTTTTTTTGGGAATTATTAAGCTTAGTACTTAATACTAGACCTAATATTATAAATATAAAATTAATAATATATATATATATTTGTCACACAGACAACATTTGCGAAGGTGGCAACCACGCATGTTTCCGAAAAGCATCTAGCTGTGGCATATCGCGCTAGGTAAGGCAGTATATAAGCCGGACCAAGACACTTCCCTGCCGAACACCAGCTGCCTTTTGGTACATTCCGGAGAATACGGAATGATATCGGACAGCGAACGTCTTTTTTCCAAATAGGATTGCAATCGAAGATAACATGGCACTGGCAGCGTCTTTTTTAGTTTGGCCTGTAGGACATGGCGATCAAACGCCTCTGTGATGAGAGCGTTGCAATATTTTGCTGGACAGTACAGTGGCCAGCTCGGAACCTGAACTGGTGGTTAGGGATGATAGCCGATAAAGAAGACAGAGCCTTGGCATCAATAGTGGCAATGTATGCTACATAGTGCGAAGGACTACGCCCTTTATAGTTTCAATAAATGAAGCTCCAATCACACAGGCCGTTTCGGATAAATATCTAGGGATGACCTTGGATAGAAGCCTCACATTTCTTAAGAATGTCACTGTTGTGAAGAACCGCGATTACAATATTGCGATTCAAGTCAAATATGCGCCGTTTTGTTCGATGACGCGTTCCCAACGAGATGCCAACTTCATAATGCCCCTCTTATAGAAGCTCGGTTTCCTATTGGCAAAAAACATAGGACTCTCTTGTGGCAAACTTCAGAGTTCTAAGCGCTATCGCCATTGACAGAAACAGGTGGTAATCACTTGGTGCAAGATCAGGACTATACGGTGGATGCAAAAGAAACTCCCATCCGAGCTCCCGGAGCTTCTGGCGCGTCATCAAAGATGTGTATGGTCTGGCGTTGTCCTGAAGACAATTCGGCCTCTGTTGATCAAAGATGGCCTTTTCTGTGTGAGTGCTGCCTTCAAGCGGTCCAGTTGTTGGCAGTACAGGTCCGAATTGAGCGTTTGGCCATAGGGAAGCAGCTCATGGTGGATGATTCTCTGCCAATCCCACCAAACACACAGAAGAACCTTCCTGAAAGTCAATCCAGGCTTGGGTACCGTCTGGGCCACTTCACCGTGCCTAACGTTGTCGTAACTGAACCACTTTTCATCGCCAGTCACCATACGCTTCAAAAACGGGTCGATTTTTTTGCGAATCAGAAGCGATTGGCATGCGTCGATACGGTCAAAGATGTTTTTTAGCTTCAATTCGTGTGGCACCCATACATCGAACGTCTTTGTGACTCCAAGTTTCTTTAAATGGTTTATAACAGTTTGATGACTCATGCCCAGCTCTTAACCGATGCTACGGCTGCTACTATGCCGGTCTCTTTCGACTAATTCACCGATTGTATCGCAATTTTCGACGACAGGCCTTCCAGAGCGTGGCGCATCTTCGACCACCTCTACACCAGAACGAAAACGTTGAAATCATCGCGCAGTGGAAATGGAAACTGTATTGGGTCCATAAACTGCACAAATTTTATTGGTGGCTTTAGTTGCATTTTTGCCTTTATCGTAGTAGTACTGTATATAATATACCGTATTTTCTCTTTATTTTGCTGCATGTTTGCGATAAAACTCACGAACGACTAAAAAGAAACAAGAATTAATCAAACACGTTTTAGCGCGTGAGAAGAGCTTTCCAAAAAATATGACCCGATGCTACGAATAAAAATAGAACTATGCGCTTGCAGCGACAACTAGCGAAAATACCGCAAGTTTTTTTTTATACAGGGGGAAGGACTATGGCGGTTAATAAATTACACAGGATTTTACGTTTAAGTTTTAGTATTAGTCTGTTTACCGTGTACTCTACGTATGTAGTATATATAATAATATCAATTGGAATATAAAAATTAAATATTTTTTACTATTCAACTTACCAATTTCAAATCGTGGATAGTCGCTGAGGTCGGTTCATAATAAAAGCACTAACGCCGCATTCAATCACATTCAATAACAGCTGCTGTCTATAGTTAACTAAAAAAACGTGTTAGGTCAACTAGTCTTTGCTAAATATTTTAAAGAATAACATTTACCTGTTCACATGCAATTGCAGTTTTAATGTTTTATCAGGATTTAATTACTGTATATTGACAGTTAAATTAATTTTAAATATTTTTTCTTTTAAAGCAAAGACGATCCTCGAATCGAACTGTGTTTTCGATACTTGACGTTATACTAATTCATATGAACAAGCGAACTTTAAAAATATGTTCATTTTCATACGTCATTTTCATAAGTCAAATGAATTGATTTGGAACGACTAGTTGCAAACACACATCTTTTTTCTCGGCATCCCTGAGGAACGACGCGGCTTTCCATTTACCTTAACTAATTTTTCGCAATTATCTGTTTATAAATAATAATTTTGCGCCTCTAAAAAAAAAAAACATTTAAACATGGATGACATGTTAAGCCCCAACTTTTCCATACCTAGCATTGGGCATGCACCTACTCCAATACATCACAGTCTGGACCCGGATCAACAAATAGAAGCATTACCGCACCAAGTTTATCACCCACCAGCACAAGAGCAAACGACTACAGCCTCAACAGCACAGCAACATCAACCTGATGTAAACAATGCAACTACCGGTAATGATGGCACCGGTGGAAGCGGCCTGTTTGGTCACGAACCATCGTTACCATTGGCTCACAAACAAATGCAAAGCTATCAGCCTTCTGCGTCGTATCAACAGCAAAATCAAAGTAACAACAGTGGGGGTGGTGGAGGAAGCACACCCCAATCCATGATGCAACCACAGACACCCCAAAGCCTTATGTCACACATGATGCCAATGACTGAGCGAAGTGCCGCTGGACTGGGTAGCGGCGGTGACTCTTTAAGCAATATACACCAAACAATGGGCCCATCGACACCTATGACACCCGCCACACCAGGCTCGGCAGATCCGGGCATTGTACCCCAGCTGCAAAATATTGTGTCTACCGTGAATTTATGCTGTAAATTAGATTTAAAAAAGATTGCCTTACATGCGCGTAATGCCGAGTATAATCCAAAACGATTTGCGGCGGTAATTATGCGTATTCGTGAACCTCGGACCACCGCTTTAATATTCAGTTCTGGGAAAATGGTTTGCACTGGTGCTAAAAGTGAGGATGATTCAAGGCTGGCAGCCCGAAAGTACGCACGCATTATACAAAAGTTGGGATTTCCGGTAAGTAAAACGTCAACTCTAAGCTTTGCTACTTAATAAACCAGGTTTGAATTGATTCCAGGCAAAATTCCTTGACTTCAAGATTCAAAACATGGTCGGCTCTTGTGATGTTAAGTTTCCTATTCGACTAGAAGGCCTGGTTTTAACGCATTGCAACTTCAGTAGCTACGAACCAGAGTTGTTTCCTGGTCTCATTTATCGTATGGTCCGGCCACGTATTGTTCTGCTTATTTTTGTGTCTGGTAAAGTAGTACTAACGGGAGCCAAGGTGCGACAGGAGATATATGATGCCTTCGATAAAATATTTCCCATATTAAAGAAGTTTAAGAAGCAGTCGTAAATACAGTTAACAAACATATTTTAGTCTATATATAATACATAGTATCTAGTGTAATGCCCGTAATGTTGACCAATTGTATATCCGCCAATAAGGATGATCGTTATAAGCAAGAAACATTTTAACAGGTTCTGCCAAATAAAAGTGTACTTAGTTGTATATATATTTGATGTATGTGTCCAGATTTTATTGCCACTGCATCATCTCACCTACGTATGTATTGTGTTTTAACCCTATTTATTTAAATACACTGGGCCATTAGCGCCCCGACATTCTCAAACTCAATTTTTTCAGTAATGTTTTTGGTTTTGATTTTATCGTCCTGCGTTGCAACGACCACAAGGTCATGTCCCTGATGCTTCCATTGATTACGCTTTATCCAGCTTTCAAGAGTTGAGTCTTCAATTCCGCCCAAAAGTTCTTTAAGTAAATCTTTTTTGATTGTCTGAAAGGTTGTGCCCACAACATGCGATACAAATTTACGTATGGAATCATGAAATCCAGTTATATGACGGAACATGGTGCGATTCACATCAGCGCGTTGCCAAAACAGGGTGAAATCAGCGCGCTCCAATATATCTGCCAAATCGATTATTGTCTGTATGTTTTCATCCTTCATTTGCTGAGGCAACAACAAGCACTTTGCCATAACAAAATCTGTATGCGGCAAGTTTGTAAGACACTTTAACAAAATTGTGTATGTAATGTCAAAGTTAAGCATGTGTGGATTAAATTGATACAGTTTCAAAACAGCCAGATTTGCCTCCAAGTCATAAGTGTTGTTCTTCGCTTGGTCTTGTACGTACGACTCCAAGATTTTTAAATGGTCGGGATTGTAACTGGGAAAGTAGTCGAGGTTATGTTTTTGTGTATTTTCTTTACTGGCGGAATAGCGCAGGAAGCAAATAAAAACTTACCGTTCAATACAACCCAACATTTCCTGTATGGTTTGGCTTTGGCCATTTTCCATTTTCACCAAATGTGCCATATTGAAATTATTAACGATTTAGATTCAAGTTTTTTAATTAATCTAAATGCAAAATAAAACCGAAACAATTTTTCGCGTGGCGTTAAGAGAGTTGACAGGGTTGTTTTGAATCAATTGGAACAAGTTCACTTGTGTGAGTCAATTAATTTCCTTATTTAGTTCTAGCTGTTACTGTCACCCTGCTAACTTGTTTTAAAATAAACTATGGGTAGCACTTTAATATTGTTAGTATTTTAAAAGTAGCGCAAATGCAGTTAAATAAAATACAAAATTTAATTTTTACCTAAATACCATTTAGTTTTTAAATTGTATTAAATAAATTTAGTATGACATGAATACATATTAGTTAATAAAATTATTTTATTTGTTATTTTTATCATATTAGAAACTACGTTTTAGTTTTGATTATTTCAAGGAATATGCATTAAGGATAAACTTATTTCCAAAAGTTTATATAAATACTTACTTATACATAAATGTATGTACATGTGGAAGTGACTTTGTTCCAACTCGTTTAATGTAATTTTATTCCTTGGAAGTTTACGATTTAAATTACTCGTTTTAATGAAATATTTTTTTTACCATTTTAACAAGGAAGTTAATTATGGAAGTAGTATCATCGTACAAATGTGGAAGCTACTTGTTTGTATCAAAAATGATACAGTTTTGTATTTGTGGACCACTCAAGTCTTTGCGGTATCAGTTTCGCTACGAACTACAGGCACAGTAGTAGTGGCAGCCGCCGCTAAGTCTGCCTGCCGTTGTTCTTCTTCTAATTCAAGTCTTTCAACCTTTCTAATTTTACGTAATTTCTCTGAAAATATATAAATTAGTTAATATGCTATTTTATATAATATAAGTATAACCTACTTGCACACTTAAGCATAATGGTGCCCCACCAAATTGACCATCCCCAACCAACGAAGCAGAACAGCACACACAAAAATTGTGCTACAGCTACAATTATATTAATGATAAAGGCTCCAATCCGTGCAGGGGCGCTATCAAACTGGGAGAAACGTGGAATGCCAACACACAAGCAAAATAAACCGGACAATAGAGTTCCTAAAAACGAGATAATTTTAAATGCTGATTTAAATGTTAAATATAATATTTACCTAATCCTGGAAATACGACATTACAAAAGGCACAAAACCATGCCAAATAAATGGGTAGAACAGGAATAGCCCCTTTCATTTTTGAAGCATATTCGACCAGATCAACATGTAGCTTACGTCGTGTATCCTAACGTGTAATAGATGAATATATTATTATATAAAATTTTGCCTTATAATGAAAGATATTACTTCACTGGCTGGTGGGGCTTTAATACTTTGACGCCGTGCATCAGATGCTCGACGTGGTTGTTTCTTACGGCAGCAGAATAGCCTAAGCCAGCAGCGTTTGCAGCAGCTCCTAAAAAGAAGACAATTAATTAAATTCTAACCAATTTAGCACAACTTACATTTTGGTCATGTCGTCGGCCTGTGCCATTGCCGTTGATGGTGCTACTGATGTCCCCTCTAATACAGCCGCATCTGTAGGATTTATACCAAGCTCTGGATCACGCTCAGGATCACGCCATGCTACTTTTGCATCAGCAGTTGTAGACATGCCAGCACCACGTTTACGACGACATGGTATGCAGAAACAACATTTTTTAAGCTCCGTCTCATCGCCAGTAATCGGATCGATTTTATTCACTGAACGACAACAGAAAATCTTTCTCCAACAAAGTCCACATTTTCCTTGGTGGCTTGTTGTTGTTGGCATTGGAGTAGCTTGATGCATTGGTTCTACTTTTTGTGGTTTTGATATTTTGGTCTCCTTTTCAACTAGATCATCATTTTTACCCTTTTTCCGGAGGCACATACAACAATTCGATTTTGGCCAACAGCTTGACTTCTTCTTTTGATTTTTGGTCTTGTGTTCATTAATTACCTCCAATTGGGTTGTTGTTGTAGTCGAAGCACTGCTTCTAGCACTTGAGAGTACTGGCTGCTCTTCACCAGAGTTATGTAGACGGGAATCTTTACGTGAACCACAACAGCGAAAGCAATGGGAACGACGAAAACGCATGCATAGCGTGGAGCAACATCGACAGTAGCCACGTTTCTCCACATCATCCTTAAGAAACTCCTGACTGCTTGTTCTGGGTTAATAAAAGAGATGTTAATTAAAAATATATTTTATATATAATCTAAGGTCTTTAAGGTCTTTAATTTGATCTTGAAAGTAATGTATATTGTCTTGCTCATAAAATGCCTCATCCATCATTATGTGGGTGGATAATAACCATAACAATGGACCTTGTCCTTTATTATAATTTCACGGATTCCATTATTGCATTTGCATAGCACTAACAGGATTTTCCATATACTATATTAACTTGGTTACAAGTCTGTAAGACGTTTATTATGCAAATCGATTTCGTGTAACACGGCTACAGTTACAGCTATAGCTACAGCTACAGCTATGGACATGGACATGGGTATGGATATGGGTACGTTGCATTGCTGATATTGCAACTATATCCATTAGCATTTTTAATGACTTTTGAATTCGATACGATAAATATTGAAGTGCACGAGAGGACATGCCATATGCTGGCCATTTCTTGATTCCATTTGCCTTCCATAGGTCAAAAGTAAGTTATAATTTATAATTTCAGTTGATTTCTTACATGAAATTTCCGTTCGGGTTGTTAAACTCAATTTAAGTTCAAGGTTAATACTACGTTGACCAATTCCATAACTGACTTACTAACTGTTTTTTCTCACTTACACAATTTTTTCATGTCGCACAACCACGTGGCTAGAAAAACCCAAAAAAAAAAAGTTGGAAATTATGTGGTTTTAACTACACTCAATACACATCCGCACGTGCCAACGGCCAAATTTGTTTTAGAGGTCGAGCGGCTTATTGGATCAAAAGAAAGCAAAAAAAAAACTCAATTAGCCAAAAAGCGATAAGGTCTTCTTGGCTAAAGGAAACTTAAGTTTGGCTAAGTTAGTCGCAATGCGTAAATATATATATGTATATGTATAATTGGCTAGATATTAGGGTATATAAAACTTGTCTAAGGGTTACCTAAACAGATACTTGTCCGCATCAATCAATGAATTCTGTGGCAGATCAATGTTAAAAATGACCGAATGCCTTTTCTTTTTTGGCAACATCTTGCTAGAATTGCTTTAAATTAATTTTGTAGAATCTAACGGTATATATATATATTACTCCGTATAGTTAACAATTAGTTAGATATTTGTTCAACGATTTTGTTTTAGGAGCTAATTCTTGTTAGTGTTGCGCTTGGCGCGATTGTCCGGCAGAAACTGATTTGTTATTGCGGCATGAAACTTTGGACATGCCACAAAAATAAGTAGGTTCATTCTTCTGTAGGTTGGTGTGTGCCCACGTCGGCATAGCTGAGACTTGGTTGGTTGGTCGGTCACCCATTTTCTTGAATTTTCACGTTGTACGCGAATCAACATACATAGGTGTATATATATATTTATATATATATTGTATGTACATATATTCATTGAAGGACGCCAGAGCTTACGCTCTCACGACAACGTTGAGGACACGACAAGCCAGCGAGCGGATATCCTTAAAGGCGTTTCTTATGCCTTCCCACTCCTTTTCACCAAACTTAACTCCTTGTAAATTTATTGACGCATTTATGAGTGCTTGGCGGGCCTACAGTATATGAAACACCTATGTATATACATATATGTATATATATATATGTTTTTATATATACATATTATATATACACATATATATATATATACATATATGTACACACATACATGCCTTGTGTAGTAGCGGTCTAAAGTTTTTACGTATGAAGTTGGTGCGGTACTTTTTGTTGTTGGGGGTTTCCGGCTATGTAAATTTTACTGCCCAAGGGGTATACGGGTTATATGGCTATACGGGTTCTTAGCGGTGTACTGTTATATTGTGCCATGCAATTGTTTTTACTTGGAGACTATAGGAAAGTAGCAAAAAGTTAGTACACATTCAAAAATGTGGCAAATTGAAGTCTAATCTTTAGACACAAGACTGCTTAATAGAAAAGTTTCAGAAGGTTTCTTGTTGAAGACATGCTTGTTGACAGGTGCACCCAGTCCTAGCTATGGAATTTGCTAGCGGCGCTTTCAATGCAAAAAGCATTTAAATTGCTTGCAAAAATTGCTGACAACACGTCAATACTCACCACAGGACTCGGACATTTTCCTTGACAGTCCTGATGGGAGGTCAAGACCGTGACAAGCGAAAAACTACAAAAATGTTGCTGATTTGTAAATAAAAACGATTCTCATACAAAAACTATATAAACTACAGACAAATAAAGAAACCATTTCAAATGAGAGTCGCGGTTGTTACCAATAGTTACTTGATCCTTAACTACTTTTTAGAATATATATATATATATATATATATATATTTGTGTATAATAAAACTTACTTGCCAATTCCTCCACTACCTGCTGTTGAACCTCCTTGGCCATCAGGTGAAAGTCGTTTGTCATCTACTTGAAAATTGGCCCTACTGCCAGGTGTAGGCATTTCGTGACCAAATTCTGTAGCCTGATCGTCCTGTGAATTGGCTATATCCAACTCAGTTTCTGGTTTGGCGGATACAGTATGTGACTCTACTGGATTTACCACTGATATGGAAGCTTCAATGGGTTGTGTTGGTGGCAGTGGTGACTTTTGTGTTTCAGCAGCATCACGTTGTGCATTCCCTCCATCGGCTGTGTCCAGGCGCGGTGTAGCGTCAAATGGTTTGGCGCTACTTGGTGTAGGCGAGGCGCCCGTTGGTAAAACTAAGCCAGCTTCACTTTCATGACTCTTGCCATCTTTTAGATTTTCGTTTAAAGTTTTCTGTGCATCAGACGCACCTGCGGCGTGCGATTCATCTAAACCTTCTGCAATCTTCTGCAGATTATCAGAACTGGCTTCAATTATGCCAGAGCTGTCACTAGCTTTCAATTGTGTAGTAGATCCAAGTACGGCAGGCTGATCTTTTGCTAGAGTACAAAGCATTGGTTAATTTGCATCCATAATGTATATCATATAACTTACCCTCGGATTCCTGTGCCAGTTCTGGGACTGTTGCCACTCTGCGGCTCTGTGCTGAGTCGGTTCGTTTTCTATTGCTAATCAAACTAAGTCGTGAGCCCATGCGTACCAATGTGGACATATTGGATCCTTGACGTTTGATTCCAGCGGTTGCAGTTGCAGCAACCTCATTTCTAACTGCAGGCAAAGCATCTGCCGCCTGCAGCACTGCATTTCCAACTTGTACAGCCAATGGGTTAATGGTTTCGCTAGCTGACGTATCCTTGTTACTATCATCCTTTTCAGGAGATCCTTTTGCTTTTGTTTTTGGCGTTGTTGTGCTTTCGTTGGACTTTTTATTCGTATTTTGCTGAGATCCGACACGTGTCAAGGGTCTGGGCAATCCACTGGTACCATTACTCTTATTACTTCCATTGGATGCATTGGTTTTTGTTGCTGCTTTATCTTTACCATTATCCTGCCCCTTATCTTTAACCTTTTCCTGTTTCGGCTTTTGTTTTTGAACTTGCGGGGTTTTTGGCTTAGTTGGTGTCTTTTTCGTTGTTGCTTTTGTTGGTGTTTTCCCCGTTCCAGTCCCCGTTCGTTTTGCACCCGCATCTGTTTTACTTAATGGAGATATCTTCTTTTTGGCACTTTCAGCCATTTTAGGCTTTTGCTTTGGGCTAGTATAAATCGCATCTCCTGCTGTCTTCTTACCCTTTGAAGATCGCAGTGTCTTTAAGCCATCAGACGGCTGAATAGGTTTCTTAGACGGACTACTGGACTTGGTTAGTCTAGCCCCTAGTCTAGTACTCGTTGGTATTTGGGAACGGGAAAGGGAACCACGCCGTTGGTTTGCTAGCGACATTCCTTTTCGATCACGTTGGTTAGCTAATGGCATCTCTTTATTTCCACGGGATGGCTTTCCTTGCCTTAGCGCTGGACTTAGTGACATCTTACGTGCAGTCATTCCTCTAGTTGATGGACCTTTTGGGCTCATTGAAATGGACTTTCTTCTGGTAGGCGTAGAATTCATGCTGCGACTATTTCTAGTTGCAGTTGCTGGTGAAATGCTTGTTGATCGTAAGGACGAACGAATACTAAGTCGAGAATTAGCTCGAGAATTCGCCCGAGAGTCTATCCGAGAGTCTAGCCGAGAGTTTGCCCGAGAGTTTGCCCGAGAGTTTGACCGAGAGTCTATCTGAAAGTCTAGCCGGGAGTTTGCCCGAGAGTTCGACCGAGAGTTTGCCCGAGAATTTGATCGTAAATCAGCCCGAGATTCCGCGCGAGAGTTAGCACGGGAATTCACCCGGGAGTCTGACTGGGAATTTGCTCTAGAATTTGCTCGAGAGCTTACTTGGTCCTGAGTTTGCGCCATACGTGAATTCGATCTGGATGAGGGACCTCTAGAAACTGGACGGCTTGGACTAAATCGTGTAGGAGTTAGCCTTATATCCGAAGCTCCAATTCCAAATCCGCCTTGACTATCAATGCTGCTTCGCATCGTTGTCAGCGATGGCGAACGACTGTTACTTGCCCGAGAGTTACGGCCTGACAAAAGGGACATGCTGGAGAGATCCTTGTGTGGTGAATTTGCTCGAGAATTGGAACGCGATGCCTGTCGACTACGCACTGGTATACGGGATACAGAATCACGACGTGTGGAAAAATCTGAAGGGGTATCGGTGTGTGCAGCTTCATAGGCTGAACCATGCAATGGACTATCCTTACCACTGTCCCTGTTTGGTGTACCAATAATAGGTGACAGCGTACTGGGTTTGGCTATCTTAGCACGCCTCATTTGGGGCTTTACATCCTTGCTAGAGATGGATTGGCGTCTGGGAAATTTCATATCTGTTGGCGGTAAGTACACAGAATTGCGACGTTGCGAACTTGTTGTTCCTGGCAGTGTTGAGAGTGTTGAGGGTCGGCGGAAACTGAGATCGGAGGTGGTTATACTGCTTAGATTAGAACTGCGTCTATCTGAAGCTGTTTGCGTGGAACTGCGACGTTCTGGTGATGTCGAACTGGAGCGTCGACGTGCCTGTATGCGCATTGGATCAAAAGCAGATTTTGTAAACCGCTTATTAAGCACCAAGTCATCTAGACTTAGCCAATCTGAACGTAGCGGGATGCGAGAATACTCGTCATCATCTGTTTTATTTACAATGCCTAGCAGTCCACGCTGCTTTCGTGTGGGATTCGGGTTTGGCTTCAGAGGACGCGGCACAGTGCCCGGTGGTATCATTGCAGTTTCCTTGTCTAGTTCCATAGACGATCGATGAAATCGCGGTATGGAGCTTCGGTAGGGATCCCTGATCAAAGGTAAAGTTTCCATACTTTTTATTCTTTGACCATACGGTGCAGACATGGTTGGAGATGCATTAATATTGATAGAACCACGACGCATATAATGTGGCGTATACGTGTCCACCGACGAGGTCAATGAATCTCTCTGTTGAAGTATGCCTTTGGTTGGCATGGCCAGTTTACTTGGACTATACCGTCGACTCATATTAAACTGCACAGAGGGACGTGGCGAGTCGTCGTTTCCCATCGTTTGGCTTACAGCTGGCAGTTGAGGCAGTTGGGTTACTCGTGTTCCTCCCAACGATTTGCGCCTTGGTCTGATCTTTGTTTGGGCTACGATAGATGAGGTAGTAGTGGACTGTATGGAAGCATGTCTTGCTGCCGCCACAGGCGTAGCTTTAGGACTGTGGCAGATGGGCGATGACTTGGGTGAACGCTGTGACAGTATGGTGAACGATGGCTTCTTGTGCAGGCGTACCTCATTCACGCTATGTAAAAAGCACAATTTAAATCAAGATTGTAACTTACAACAAACTCTTACCGGTAACTACTTCCAGTTGTTATAGAGTTCTTTATGAGTACTGGAGTCATCCCTTCATCGAAAGACTCAGTAGCTACTGGCAGTTGATCATATTGTTCCTCAGGTGACGTTATATTGGATTCAGGCACAAGACTAGTACGTAAACTCGGTGATCTTGGCGTATCGTGGCCATATGATGACTTATACCCATCCGACAGCTTTCTCTCCAGTTGTTGTTGCTGTAGGTACTGTTTGGGTGAAAGTATAATATCCGTGCCCAGAGTAGGAGTCTGACTCGCTTGGTTTCTGCTGGTTGGTCTTGGTTCCGGAGTTTTTATGGGTATTTGGTTTTCATTGTATGCCAATTGATCCTCGGCTCCGCTGCTCGAACCATTCGAGTCTTGGAGCATTGTTGCAAGTGGCGAAAGTGGCATTTCTTCATGCTTCATGGACATGATCATCTTGGAGCTTGGCCGTAGCTTTGGTATGCGGCTAAACTCTGGAAAATTCTGAGATGCTGGACGATACCATTCCAAGCCCGCATTTGAGTATGTTTCAGATTTTGGCCTTTTAAGATAAAAAGTTAATTAAGTTAGATATCTATTTGCTGCTCTACTAACAACTACAACTTACCTAGCAAAGCTTTGTGCATCTTCTTCAATATTGCTAGAAGCTGGAACTTTACCAAAATGATCATCCGTAGCCTGTGTCGCCTGCTCATATTCATATTCATATATATCCGGCCTGTTCACTATATCTTGCGGTGCTAGCAGCATATAATTGGGGGAATCAAGATGCTCTGAGCTGGATCCACTGTTTGAATTAGGTAGAATTTGTATATCGGGAGGTTGAAGGCGTGGCAAAGGCAGCATATTGTTTCTATGAATCAGCGGTGTTCTGCTGGTACCTATGGTAGTGTACGGTACATTGGAGAACAACCTATGCTGACCCTCGTTTCTTATAAGCGTATCCAAAGCAATGGCAGCAACAAGTGAATCCTCCTCAGAACTGGGCATATCCACAGAGGCGGCACGAATCGTTTCAAACGCTGCAGTACCAAAATAATCCTCTGGCTGCGGTGGTGGAACTGGATCCCCAAATAAACTACTGTACGGTTGATTATTTGATATCTCACCCACAGAGACATTGCCTTCCGAAGTACGCTGCGTGCGGGTATAATTACAATTGCTATGTGCAGATGGTGACATGCTCCTATTGGGATCGTAGTTATAGTCGATGGATATTATGGCTGGCGTTGGTGTTGCTGTGGTGGTGTCTGTTGTACGGGGTCGTGCTGTTGGTGTTGTTGGTGACCTTGTTGGTTGAGCTATTGTCGATATAAGTGTCGGTGATGGCGGTGATGGCGATGATGAGTATGACAATGTTTGCTGCATGATTTTTCATTTGTGCTAATCTATCCTTCTCAGGTTACAAGAGTTGAAACAGAAAACTGATAACAATATGGAAGGAAGCATTCAAATGTTTCAATTGTAGATTCTATTGTTGTTTCCTGGTTACTTTTTGCCATAGTTTTTAGTACATCTGTAAGAAAGAAAATAAATGTTATATATAAATATTTGCAATAGATTGTAAGTCAGTCTTAAGTTGTGACATCGAGGTCCTTCCATCAGCAGGTAAATAAAATGACACACATTACGTTCTATGCGAAGCTACTAAATTTGGATAGTTACATTCTAACACATCTAACTTTATAGCCATAGACTTAGGCTGTCATATAGACCTTCTGGCCAATACAATGTCAGAGTACAGCAAACACGCGAAGCTACCGACTGAAGACAGACCCAACCCAATCCGGCCATGTGCAATGGCAAACTGACTGAAAAAAAAATGTTTTCATTGCCGATGCACAAAGTCAAAAGTTGCGAAAATAGTAGGTAATTATTATTTACTATCCTATCATAGTAGTATTATTTCTATTGTATTTTCTAATAATAACATCTATAGTATTTCGCTGCCTCTGCTCAGCTTATGGCTAATAAAGCCAAAGACAGCTCAATGTACGCTAAAGCCACAGTTAACACAGTTCACCGAGTGTTTATACGCTGTACTATATGCCTGAAGGGTATATTAGGTAACATGAAAAGATCACATAAAGATGCATTAATAAGTTCCATAAAGAAATAGAGTATCTTTCAGCCGAGCAGTCTGTAATTTCATTAATTTCTTCGTCGTTTACTCCTTCAGCTTTGAATGATGTTCGCTAACGAGAGCATAACTTGTGCGTGTCGAGATTGCGACTATGAATTTGCTTGCATGTTGCATGTTGCAAATTGCTGCATTGGGTTGCACTTCAAGTTGCAGTAAATATTCGTACAATTTCTAACAAATATGCAACAACTAACTAACTATACGTCCAGTGTAAGCAACTATTTTAAAACACTGTTTTTATGCTTATCTCATAATGAAGTTTTCCATAAAAACTTTACCAAGACGTTTTCAGGTTAACAAATGAAAGTATATACACACTGTTAACGTATATAAATGAAAGTAATTTTAGTTCTTGTCCTAACATGTTCACTCTTGCGCCGCTAACTTACAAGCCTTCAAACATTGTATTATAAAAAATGGGAGACACATTTCATACTGTATCTCGCTCTCATTCATATAAATGCTAACGGCTTCCAGGCTGTAATAAATTAATATTACACTTAAATTGACACTTAAAAACTTTTTTTATATATCTCTGTATATAAGGTAAACTTAATATTGCAATATTATATAATAAGATAATAAACAAACTCGATAATTGATTTAACATTCAATCAAAACTTTGAAAATATTCTAAGAAAGTTAAACGTGAAGAGGTCTTGAATTCGCCGACAATATTCGCCGTCAAATTTTGCTTTGCTTCTATAGCGTGTGGTTTATGTCCACTTGTTTTTTGCCGCCTCGTGGCACCTGTTGTTATGACTCTGGCACGCGATGTGCATTAACGTTTACATATATATATATATATACAATATATACATATTTATGTATATACATATATGTATATATTAATCATATGTATATGAATGCATGTGTACATGTGTTCGCTATAAACGAATAATAAAAAGAATTTAGATCCTGTAGAAAAACTGTAACACACAGAGTACACTAAACTTTCGGCTTTAAAATTATGTAAAGTGTTTCCCATATGTATCTGTGCGTGTCTGTGTGTATTTCGATTGAGGACTTTAGACTACACGCGCACACAAGTTTTCCTTGGCTTTGGATTAGGGGGTCAAAGTAGCAACAATTCTCTCTCAGTTTGCCTTGTGCAACGCCGACAAGTCAACAACCAGGCACTTGAATGACCAACGACTTGGCCATGCTATGGCGCACTGTTGCAACATGAAAACAGTAGCAAAATGTAAAAGAAAAAAAACAACAACAAGTACAACAACCGCAACAACAACAACAGCAACAACAACGTCTATGTAGGCAACACACAGCCAAACATGAGTTTACCATTTGATGGCTTTTAAAAGGCGCTTGGGAAAATCCTTGGCTAGTGTCGTGATATCAACTTTTCATTCAGGTAAAAAGTTAGCGGTTGAGATTTTTTTTAGTTAAAAAAAAATTAGAAAAAAAAGTTGAAAATGTTTTTTTTTGATTTGAAACCCTATTAATCAATTAGGATAAGATATATCAAATTGTTTACAACTAAAACTATCAACACATATATATTATATATCTATATATAGTATCTTTTAATGGTTGAATTATAAAGATTTTACGACACTTTATATATCCGAATTTACTAGTTTCTTTATATACATATAAAATATAATCATTGGGTTAAATGTGACCTCTTTTTTTGTAAGTTGGGTATTAATTGTTGGTTTCACTTTGTGGTATTGGAGTTATATCTTCTAATTGAAAGAATAGTTAAATCTTGAATTTACATTTAAATTATAACCACGTTTATATATAAATATATATGTGTATGTATGTATATAGGTACATACAATTATTTAAATCAAATTAAGAGGTAGCACAACGCGCTTTTGCATCGATCCGATGCACTCGCCGTTCGTAAGAAAACTAAACCGAAAGGAACTTAAGGAAAATGCCTTCTTATAAATACGATACGTTGCCTTTGCCTTTGGTTTTGGCTTCGCCGTTGACGTTGGCGTCGCGTCGCGTCGTCCGCCTAGAAATATGGCCAGCTTTGGTGTCCAGCCAAAGCGTCCTACTATATGTGGGTAATGTTATTAGGCAGCCGAAGTCGCCACAGTGTGTTACCTTTTAATACTCGGGCAACTCGGTTAAGTCGGGTGCCAGCCGTTGAAACGTATACGTGGGTCAGTAAACCTACTTCCGGTTGACATAAATACGCCTTGGACATGAAAACTTGCCACTGGCGGTGCGCCATGACTTCTTGTTGCTACTGTTGTTGTTGCTGTTAGTTTTTGTTGTTATTACTTACAGTTAGACTGACATTCTATGGCAATAGATCTAAATTTCTGCCTCTTTTTAATGGATGGGGACATACAATTAAGATACTGCTACTGCTAATATTCTACAGATTTTAAGTTTAAGATGAATGGTCAACAACTATTTGAACTAAGCATAAAATCAGTAACAATCACACGGACAGTCGTTGGTGTAGGGGTTGGAAGGGTCGTTGAATTGGCGGGCTAGCTTTTCGGTGGGGCATCAATTAAAGAGAAATAATTGTGGGTCATTCATAAAAAATAATATTTTACTTATTATGAGAAGTTTTGGTATTTAAATGTTTGTTACGGCTTGGCACCTATAACGGTACCGGTACCGGCATGTATTATATATTTTGGGCACGGTTTCCTTATGCAGGATTTACAAAATGTAATCGTTGTGCTGACCTTAATCAATTGTACCCGGCCCAGCCCAGACCAGCACAATTTAGCCAAAAGAAGCAATTTTGGCTTGGCCACAGGCTTTCAATTTAATTTCTATTATTTCTAACTCTAAAACTGCACCTTGTACATCCGATGGGACAAGGTGGGGCTAGCAACAAGCTGATAGATATTCATGCTAATTCTACATTCTGTGTGAAGCAAATAGTTTCACGCGATGCACATGATTGGACACGCTCTGACCATGATTTAAGTAACTGGTAAAAGTATAATTAATTAATATCAATTGCTCATAAAGTTGATTTGTTGAAAGGACCAAGCCCAACTAAATAAAATCTGTGAAATTATAAGTGCCGTTTAAACGATGATTATATCATGCTCTATAAATATTAAGGACACGTTATATGGGAAATCCCGTCATAGAAAAATAAGGAAAAATTCGTTGCCTTAATTTGTTTGCAATTTAATTTAACCTCTTTTTCTTAGCTGGTCAAAACACTTGCCTAACACACATTTAATTTAGTTACCAAAATACTTCGCAATTTCTTGTTTTTTTTTTTTTGGCACCCAACTGAATTTCCCACCAACTATTCTTTTCATAATATCCTTGACCCCAATATTGGTTTTCTTTTGCTTACGCATTTAAGGTTTAACAAAAGTGGCAAACCAAAGCACGTTGTGCGTATGTATAAGCCATTTAAAGAGCGTTTTATACCTATTGATTCATTAAAGAACTCTGTTGCTATAACCTATATTTATACTCTTTTGTAACTACTTTTTACCCTACTATCAATTAGTTACAATTTATTTAAAGGTTTTTAAATAATAATATTGTATATATCAATTGTTTATAAACTAATGCCTTTTACCAAGTTTGTTATATACTTTTTTTTAACTATTTTGTTTTCTTCAGCTAATTTAAATTCAAATACAGTATATACCGGTTATAAGCAAAACCTATAATGCAGAAAAGTTTTTGATTATATTCGATATTTCCTTTTAAGCAATCATGAGTAATATGCCGATACGTTGTATTTAAATGATCATTATAAAATAAACTACACATTTAGAAGTTTATTTAAATTTATATTTTATGCTGCTCGTCAGCTATAATAATATAAGTATTAAATATAAAATGAGATCAAAAATTTTAATATTGCTGTCCTACAGCTTATAATTTGTTTAAAACCGATAAAATTTATATGAACTACTTCTAAATCAACGAATTTATATTTGTTTATACACAATATTTTCTTATGTACAATCAATTTTTTTGCTTTTATGAGGCTAAATTTAATGTTAAACTGTACACCCTATAACCGATATATACTGTAATTTAATTTTAACCGTTTTATAAACTCATAATGATATTCACACATTAGCGGTGAGTTCAACCTAGGTCTTTTTGACGGGTTACTATAATTACTCTATTCAGCTATTTATTTAAGTCATGCACCACAAATTAAGTTTCATATTGCCATATAAAGAAGCAAAACATATTGGTTTGGGTCTTAGATTCGACGTGGAAATTTTTAACGATAGTAAATTAGCGAAAACTTAGTAGTTTCTAATATAAAACTAAGCTACCTTTTTCAATAAACAAATCTACACTCAATTCAATTTTAATATTTCTATATAAAAATATTTCTAATTGATACTCCTTCAATATATTTTGGTAAAATTGATTTCGATATTTCTAACACTTCTATCGACTATCGGTAATCAGCTGTAGTTTTAAACCAAAACATTCTACATATATGTAGAACTATTATTTAAAAATTAATTGCATTGTATATCACGAATATGTTAAAAATGTAAGTAAAAATAAGAGTGTAATAAGTTTAATGAAATTTACATACCTTTTTATCAGATGCCGCGTAGACACAGAAATTCGTCAAATAATAAATTCGGTTTGGGGACGTCGTAAGCTAAATACCACGTCTGAGCAGAGTACAGATTCCAAAAGGTGCACCTGGCAAAAACCATGTGGGGAATACACTGGTATCCAAATTTACAATCATAATATGCGTGACAAGGTACCCTTGATGTTGCGGAATCCTCAGATGATAACATGGTACACTTGTGGTCCGACAGTTTATGATTCCACACATGTTGGACATGCAAGTACATACGTCAAAGTTGATATTATACAGCGTATATTGCGAGATTATTTTAAATATAATCTTGTAACGGCTATGAATATAACTGACGTTGATGATAAGATCATTAAACGAAGCATTCAAAGCGGTTGCGACTGGAAGGAACTATCAAATGGCTATTTTGAAGAATTTAAACAAGATATGGATCGTTTAAATGTAAAGAAGCCAAACTTATGCGCGAAAGTTTCTTCCAACATACCTGCCATTCAGAGATTCATTGGGGAACTTCTAAAGGAGGAGAGTGCATATGTCACTGAAGATAAATCTGTATACTTTGATGTATCTTCATGCCAGACGTATGGTAAACTGGAGAATATTAATTTAGATGATATTGATAAAACTCCAACGGATGGGCAAAAACGCTGTTCAGCTGATTTTGCGTTGTGGAAATCCAAAAAGAACAATGACGAGCCAAGCTGGCCGGCCGTTTGGGGCGGCGAAGGGCGACCTGGTTGGCACATTGAATGCAGTGCTATTGCAACTATGTTCTTTGGCCAAAAATTGGATATTCATGCCGGTGGCCTGGATTTACGTTTTCCTCATCATGAGAATGAGGAAGCCCAATGCTGTGCGCATTTTAAGAGCGATCAATGGGTTAATTATTGGGTACATACCGGTCAGCTACATATAGCCGGGGACAAGCAGAAAATGTCAAAATCCCTAGGTAATACCATATCCGTGTCGGAACTACTGAAGAATTATACTGCTGATGAATTCCGTATGGCTTGTCTATTGTCGAATTACCGAAATGCAATGCCATACAGCGAACAATTGATGCTGACAGCACGGCAGACTCTGCGAAAATTTAAAAATTTCCAAGCAGATCTTAATGCGTATCTAAGTTTCCAAAAGCCATTGAAGTATTTGGATCAGGGAGCACTAGAGGCACAGCTTAAATACATGGCACAAGAATTTGATAACAGCTTGCGTGATGACTTTGATACGGCGCGTGCTGTTTCTGTACTGATGGATCAAATGAGCAGTATCAGTCGGTGCATTAATGAACAGCAACCAGATGCAGAGCAGGAACCAGGGTACTGTTTGGATCTACTGCTGGCGACGGGAAATTACATCAATATGGTCATGCAAAATTTTGGCATAAGTCAGCTGTTGTCAGTAGGTGCTTCAGAAAAAACACAATCTACAACTGCACCATTTTCGAATGTGAATGAAATGGTGGCCGATATCCTGACAATGCGTGGTAAATTACGTGACCAGGCAGTTGGTGGAGATCCCAAGAATATAGAACTATTGAATGTGTGTGATGAGCTGCGGAATTTGTTACAGCGCCATGGGTTTGAGATACGCGACCACAAGCAGGGTAGCTCCTGGACGTATAACGAAGGCAAAACCGCAAAAAGAAATGTGTAATGATAGTGTTTTCGTAGATTTTGTAGTTTAGGCCGAATATAAATAAATATTGTGAATAACATCTTGTCCTGGTGTATTTAAATGACATACGAAACCCGTCTTTGGGGTTATATATTATATAGATCTGATATGATACATATCTTATTTGGCATGATAGTTTTGGGTGAAAGAAATTGATTTTCTTTTGTAGTTTGTGCGTTCAGGAGTTGAGTTAATTGTATATGGAGGCAAACTCCGTCTTATATAAATCCTTGGTAATTAAGTAGTCTCGCATGAGCTTAAAGAATGCGACCATGCTGGTAAATGCCACAAAACTTATGGATAACACAAAATGCCATTCTATGCTTGACGTGTTTAATGAAGCAATCTCTCCCATCAAGACAACAGCCTGCAAATAGGCTAACGTTGAATATATGATAGTGGGATTGTAGAATAATTTCTGTAAATATATGTAGGATAATTATTGATATCACAGATTTAAGTTATGAATTAACTTACATAAAAACGCAAATGACTGGCATTACCCGGTGTAGCCACAGTGACCATACCATAACTACGATAAAGCGTTCCATTATGCTTTACCACAGTGGCGTGCCCGTACACTGTATACTTGGACCATGTCTGTGCATTGGCTGCTACAATCAGCTGCGAAGGAACGGCAAGTGGATCACGATCCATCCGATGCCAACTGCCCAAGTGTAGGGTGGCTCTATGAAGCGTATCACTATATTTGGCGGGATACAGAAACACAGCTGATAAACTAAATGCACCTAGACACACAATTATACAATGCTGTGCCGCACGCATCACATTATATTGGACGCTCAACGCCATAAAACACGGTATAAGGACCAAATACGCATTTAGCATACACGTGAATATTAACTGTTTAAAACGTTTGTTAAAATCATGTCTTAGTGTTTTAATTTCATCGCGTATCTGCACTGCATTTGTCGTACAGCTGTGCACAGGCATATCATTGATATAGACGCCAGGTAGTTCGAATCTGGTACGGAAAAATGGTTCCAATTGAAATCCAAAGGTGACCAAATAAACCAACACCCTAAAACAAAATTTGAATATAGTATTTGTCTTACAATAGACGATTGTGTTACTTACGGATAGCTCATATAGAAGAGCACCATGTATGTATGTTGTTGGTAGAGCCGGAATGCACAATAGCAGAGACTTAGCTGGACAAAAGCACCGAAACCATATTTAATACTCAATCGTACCAAACGACGCTCATTATGTTTCCATTTGGCTAACAGCATGCAGTAAATGAACCGTCGCGTATTTAGAATCAGGATAATATAACGTAAATACGGATCAATCAGTTCAATGTGCTAAAATCAATAAACAATTAATTAAGTATTCTTTTTTTGCAAGGAGTTTACTTACCACCATTTGGCGTGTATTAATATGTGGCAGCCACCAATTGGTACGATATATGTTTATAAATTGGACAATCACAGCGCCCATATTAAAGGCGCACATAATAAGCTCACTTAACCATTCGCAAGTAGTTGGATACTCCGGAAATGGTATATGTTTTGGCATCGCTACCTGCTGTGCTCCTCGTTTAGTAGACATTCCCCGTTGGAAATGATCCTGTGCATCGCTTGAGCTGCTGCCATTGCCATCACTTCGTTCGTCATACACCATTTTATAGCAAATATTTAGTTATTAAAACTACATTTAAATAGTTTTAGTATAATAAAATGTTTGCGTTTAAGTATATCTTGAATTAGGTGTTGCTATCACAACGTTGACGCGATAAAAAATTTCTTTGAGTAGGGTAGGCCTGAGCTCAGCTCCTTTGACAATCGATTTATTTAAGCACTATTATATATAATATATATAATCAAACTTGCTTTATACTAAACTCAAATCACAAACTTTTTTAAACACAATGACTTATTAAATTAAACTGTCACATCTTTAACGCTTACAAATCCAACGAATCATCTTTAACTGTGCAAAATAACTGGCCGACCGAGTAAATTTTCTATGCAAATATCGATACCTGATCGATTCGTCAGTTTTTTTAATCGAATAATTACCTAATTCATCGCGACGTTACGCAGTACTATAAGTTTAACAGCTGCTTAAGACGATTTTATAAGAAATTTGTTTTTCTTACCAAAACGCACTTATAATAACAGAATAACTGTAAAAATGATGCGCTATGAGGGTAACGAGAAGCTGGCCGATGAGACAGCATGTGCTGGCGTACGAGCGGATTTAAAAATGTGTCTGTTAGAGAGCGACTGTTGCCGCTTAGACCGGAAGACACCACGCCAATGTCTACAGGATAACAATGTGCCGCCAGAGTGTCAGGTGCTGCGAAATACATTTTACGAGTGCAAACGTTCCCTGGTAAGTTATTGGTGTATATCCTTTAGTCTCTCACTCTATAATGAGCCAAATTATATCATCTAGCTGGATAATCGACAACGATTCCGTGGACACAAAGGATATTAGATAATGTTACAATGATGCACTGAAGTTTGAACTTAATTTAATTGTTACTTAGACGTAATCTATCATATATGTATAAAACAAAATGAAAACCAAAAACTGCTTTTAATTTCGACGGCGACGAACGCGTGATATACGCCACGCATTTGGCTCCTCGTATTTGTTGTAGAGCGGTTCCAATCTTTGATTTTTCTTGAATTTGCTGAGCTTGGTGGGATCCGAAAAACGAAAGAATGATGGTGCAAATTCAACTAACCATTTTGGATCAATTGTTGTCACTTCACGCATATATTCCTTTGTTGTTTGTACCAGTTCATGATAAATTACCCATTCCGGCTGTCGATTAAACAACGCACTGGAGGGATGTATGTAAACGACTTGTGAGTCGACTAATGTGCGATAACCCTCTTGTGGATCTTTTTTAGCAGCATTGCGAAAAAAGCCCGAACAAATGGCCTTTTGTATGCGAACTGAATTCTTTCCAGCTGAGACTACATCTAGTTTGTGCCGATCCATAATTCCCAGCAGCTGTTTGCGCACATCCTGCGATCGTTTCAGTGTCCGTATTTGCACAAAGTTCTCATAGCACCAGGCATTCGAAAACTTATTGTTTTTCCAGCTATTATAAACGGCTAACAGCGTTAGATGATCACCTATAGCATTAAGAAGTTGATTAGTTTCATTCTTTTAGATTGTAATATATAATTCTTACCTTCAGCTTGGTTGAACTTCGCCTTCTTTTGGTCAGCCAAAGCCTGCTTGTCCTTCGGTCTGTAGAAAACATTCTGTACGCTCAGCATAGACACAATTGTTAATATCTCATCGGAACATTGCAGAGCCACGGACATAATGAGCATCTTTGATAGATTCGGTTCCAGAGGAAATTCAGCCATGCGCCTTCCCAGACGCGTTAATAGACCCTCATCATCCAGCGCGGAAAGTGAATGTAACTGTTCCAAAGCCATAACTAGAGATTCTACGGGCGGCGCATCCATAAAATCGAAATGCAGCAGATCATTGATACCCATTGTCTTTAACTGGAGCACTGTGGCAACCAAATTTGTACGTTGTATCTCTGGCACTGGAGTTGGCAACATTTCATCCCGATAAGCACGTTCCGTATACAGTCTATAACACTTTCCCGGTCCTGTTCGCCCTGCACGACCGGCACGCTGTTTAGCTGCTGCCTGTGAGATTGGTGTAACCACAAGTGAGTCCATACCTGTCTTGGAATTGTACACTTTCTGCTTGACAAAACCTGGATCTACCACATAGAAAATACCATCGATGGTTAATGAAGTTTCCGCTATGTTGGTAGCAATTACCACCTTGCGACTGCCCGCAGGTGCAGGATCAAAAATGCGCGTCTGCATCTCTGATGGCAACGCTGAGTACACGGGCAATATGATAAGCTCTGGCACATCCGGTCCAAGGCTCTTCATACGTTCATATAATATTTCGCAGGCTGTGTCAATCTCTTCCTGACCGGTAAGAAACAGTAGTATGTCTCCAGGCGGTTCACGCAGATGGATTTGCATTACAGTAATTAGTGAAGCATCTAAGTAATCTGTTTCTGGTTCCTTCGTATACAACACCTCCACGGGAAAGGTTCTGCCTGGTATCGTAAATATAGGTGCTTCATAGAAGTACTGTGAAAACTTCACTGCATCCAGCGTCGCCGATGTAACAATTAGCTTTAACTCTGGTCGCTTTTGGACAGCTGCCTTTAGCAATCCAAACAGGACATCTGTGTGTATGGTACGCTCATGTGCCTCGTCGAGCATAATAACCGAATAACTTCTTAGGTCCGCCTCCATTAGACACTCACACAAAAGCATACCCTCTGTCATGTACTTGATAATTGTCTCAGGACTTGTGCAATCTTCAAAACGTATCGTATAGCCCACTTCCTGGCCCAAACGACAACCGTACTCCTCGGCCACACGCTTTGCTACTGACATGGCAGCCACACGACGTGGCTGTGTGCATCCAATTTTACCTCTGTTCGTAAAACCGCATTCGCTTAGATATTGCGTAATCTGTGTAGTCTTGCCAGATCCCGTTTCTCCAATGACAATCAGTATCTGGTTATCATTTACGGCCTTAATAAGATCATCGCGCAGTTTGTAAATGGGCAGCGATTGCCTTTGTTCGAGTAATGTTAGATCTGTTTTCCTGCCAAAGGATGATTTCTTGCCTCCAATAACATGCTTCTTCCACTCGGGTACTTCTTGTGGAGCTGCACCCATGCCACGCATATTCGCTGCCAGATGACGCGATGTATCATCTTCGGGCAATGGATCAATCCAGTTCTTGTTGAGATTTGTAGGCATTGCATCAATTTCCTGTTCACGTTGTAACATTTTTTGTTCACGACGTTCCTTCGATAACGCTGATTGCATCATAGCTGCTTGGGCCAGAGAGCCATCAGGATTTTTGACGATCCGCACGGGTGATAGATCATGCAATGCGCGCCCATGACCAGATAGAAATGGTGGCTCCTCTTCCACAATTTCTATTTCGATGTCTGCCTCATCGTCCTCATCTTTGGGTAGCAAACCAGTTTCTTCATCGAAGTCGGGCATCTCACTACGATCCAACACGCCGGAGCTGATCATTTGCTTAATTTCCCACCGTTCCGGACTGGATATTCGTGTAACGCGTTTGCGTGTGTCGTGCTCATCCCCATCAATGTTGTTGCCTTGCAGTTTAAGCATAGATGATGTGCTGCTGAAGGGTCCATCTGGATTACGATCGCGAAGCGCATCTGCATCCTCATCTGGTTCATGTGAAAGTGGATTAAGATCGCGTCCGCTTTCTTGGTCGACTTCCTTCATCGACAGCGAAACTTTCTGGCCAGTTAGTGACATAATTTTAACCTTAACCGTCTGGTTGCGTGCGACCACTTCAGTTACATCAGTGACGCGTCCCTCAGCACGCAGCTGTGATATATGTACCAAGCCTTCCCATCGCTTGCGAAGGCCAAATAGTTGCACAAAGCACCCAAATGGTACGATGTTTGCGACTTTGCCAGAGTAAATCTTACCAGGTTCTGGGTCATCAGTCATTACAACTGCTGGTGGTGGCATTTTTTCTTGTTGTCTTCGATCGCGGGATCGAGAACGGGAACGATCTCGTGACCGACGTCTTCGTTGGCGATCACGAGAGCTAGAACGACGCCTACGATGATCTCGATCATCACGGGATCTACTTCGACGCCGGTTACGTTCTCTATCCTGGTCTCTATCCTTATCCCGGTCTCTGTTACGTTCTCTATCTCTATCCCGTTCCCGATCTCTATCTCGTTCCCTATCTCGATCTCTGTCCCTATTCTTATCGCGCTTGCGGTCGCGACTTCGACTCCGCTCACGGTCTTTGCGCTTCTGTCGGTCTCGGGAGGTCGAGCGCTGTCGACGATTGCTTTCCTTTACATTAGTTTGACTGTCTCCAGGTGCTAGAGCCTCCAGTTCAAGCATAGCTGCATCTACATCGCTCATTTCACTTGCTTTAATATCTAATTTTTGCTGGGATTCACTCTTTAAATCCTCCTCCACCTTGCTGTTGTATGAGTCATTGGGTAATGCAAGGCCAGGAAACATTTTCATCAAATGTGCTTTCTTGTCAGTTTTGATACTATCTTTGTCTGGTTTCTCATCACTGCTTGAACGAGTGGGTCGCATTAAATTAATAATACGCTGTAAATTCTGGACAAGTGAATCGGGAAATTCAGCACCATTTTCCAGCAGCGCCTTGCGAAAAGAATCATAGTTGCGATGTTTGTGCTCCAAATCGATTATGAATTCTGCCAAGTCCTTGTCATTGATACCCAAATGATTGTCCAGCTCAGTACAGATTTTTGATACCAGCGACAGGTACTCTAGTTGCTGCAGCTCGTCCATCATGCCAATTGCATGTAAAACACTAATTTCCTTTTCAAAATCGAGCACAAAAATTAACTAAACGTTTTTTGTGCCGAAAAGAGAAAAAATCAACACGCTAACTAGAGATGAACGCGTGTGCGATACTAGTATTGTCTAACGCGATACAACATCTGTTGGTGAGATCCAAAACGATCGTTTTTGACAGAGTAGCTTATAGTTAAAAGTAAAAATTGTATATCAGAATATTAAACCTTACAGTTACGAGATTATAGCCAAATTTTATAATTATTGTATTTTATAATTCATAATTATTATTTCGTCACGCGCTCACCTCACGTAATGATAAACAGCTGTTTACACCTGTGCTGTAAAACGATTTTAGTATATAGTGTGGCAACACTTTTCAATTCGACATATTTTGAGCAAGCTACGCTCTCTTTTTAATGTTTTGCTTTTTGATAATACGAATTAAAACGTGAGTTCATATAATAAAATCTAAACTATTTGCATCGAAAATGTCCTCGTTTTTCGAATGCTTTAATAACTTTGTGCAAAACGGTGGGCACATTGTACAAAATGTAGCCCATGAAGATACCGAACAACATCAGCCAATGATAGCAAATATGCCACCGGCGACGCCAACGCCAAGTGATACAGTAAGTAAATGATTAAAGTTTAAACATTTGCAATTTCATTTTTTAGTATTGGCTGATGCTATTGTGAAATTTTTGGTGGGAAATATACTTATATACTTATTTTGGCAAAACAGTCGCTGCAAATTTAAGCGTTGCCAGATGTTAATATAATTACATAGTCTGTTAACAGAGCTGGCAACTCTGCAGAACGCACGCCATGTTTTAATTGCGAAAACGCAGTCAGTGATTTGTTAAGGAGAGCCTGCAAAGAAATAGAATATAAAAACTTGCACAAAATTTACAATAAGAAGTGGTTTTTTTATAACAATTTGTTTAAGCAAGCAATTTGATAGTTTTTTTTAAGTGTAAAAAAAACGCCGCCAAGTTCGCTGCGCCACGGACTAAAGAAGAAGAGAAGACTGTAACCAGCGAGTAACCAAATAAAAAAAATATAAATAAATCAAATTACACACACACACACACGCACACACAAAATGATACAAATTAAACAAACGAAAACCAACAAAAATGAAATCGGGGTGGATAAAAAATCTAAAATGCAGCCACAAACTACAAGTAGCTCTTCTATTATTACATATAGTCCAAGCAAATTTATTGCCAGGGCTGCTACACCGTATTCAAAAATACAAAGCAATACACACACACTCACAAACACAAACATTACCAAAGCGGCAGCTCCAACGGCAGCAATAACAACAACGGCCAAAATACCAGCAAACACATCGTACTATGTAGTAAAGGCAGGCCAACTGGGCAGTGCAGCTTCCATATTAAGTTCGCCTCCCAAAGCAGCAACAGTAGCAACTTCTTCAACAGATAGTGTAATAATAAATCATAGCCAATTTTTTCTCTCATTTCACTTTCAAAGCACATCTTGCATGAGTATCCCACAGAGCACAACTAATCACTAATCCACAAATCAACACTTGCTTTAAAATTGTAGATAATCTAATTGTCCCATTTCTACATTCATTTAGTCCAGTACCATTTCGGTACCCAGCGAAACATCCATGGAGCATACTTATATGCGTGATGTTCCTCGAACGGATAATACCTTAACTAGTGGTTTGGCACCAGCAAGAACTATTCTAGTACGTCATGCACCGCAATGTCCTACTTGTCACACATATCCCGCACACGAAGAATCTTGTGAAATGCAGCTTTCGGCACATATCCCTCCATATGATGAAATACAAGCCAAAGAACTAATGATGGAGTGCGAACGCATTGCAAAGTATGTGAGAAATATGAATTCCGACGATCAGGATTGGCAGGAACGCATTAATCGGTAAGTTACAATTTGCTTAGTTTGATTATTTTTTTGTTTACCTTCCACCATTTTTAACTTTAGGATTGGCTGGACATATAATCAAGAAATGTTGTTTGATAAAGTAGCAACCATACTGGATGAGGATCAATTAGCTCGCCTCGCTAATGATAACCGCCAGCATGAGGCAGTGCACCGTCGCGTGACAGTAGACAAGTCTAGTTCGCGTATGCGTCGTGCTTTAGCTAGTATTTCTTGGGAGCCACGTACTACGCAGTGGCTTCACGCGTTATTAATGGAACAGTTGCCGTCTACGTATATGGCTTCCTATTTGGACATATTACAGACGCTTAAAAACAAATTACCGACACTAATGGATAAAATGTTGTTCAGTCGACCGATAAGCAACTGCCAAGAGTTGCTCGCTCCCGTTATGAAGAAGCGTTGGCAACCAGAAATTCTACCTAAATCTAGACATCTAGAGCACAATGCCATTATGGTAGCTGTACCAACTATGCCAGTCAGCGGACCAGTACCAGAACGTATGCAAAATTGGTACCAATCCTTAGCTACTATAACTCAAGTTGTTCAAATTACTTTGCCCAACACAAGTAAGTGGTTTTATAACTTTGAATAAAAAATTATTTTACTTACTTTGATTTGCTTTCCGCATAGATGATCGCATTGGTCGTCAGAATCTAGACCAGGTGGCTGAGACAATTGTATCTTTGACACGCGTACGCATTCATGAGCTACGCAATGAGAATCCAAATCGTGGTATTATTTTGATTGGGTTTAATGCAGGCGCCGCGTTAGCATTACAAGTGGCCATGTCAGAGAGTGTGGCATGTGTTATTTGCATGGGCTTTGCATATAACACATTGCGAGGTCCGCGCGGAGCACCCGACGATCGTCTGCTTGACATAAAGGCGCCAATTTTGTTTGTCGTTGGTCAAAATTCAGCACGTAGCAGTCAGGAGGAAATGGAGGGTTTACGCGAACGTATGCAAAGTGAATCTTCCTTGGTTGTAGTCGGTAGTGCTGATGATGCATTGCGTGTACCCAAGAGCAAACGGCGCATTGAAGGCGTTACACAGGCTATGGTAGACTCCATGGTAGTGGTAAGTAAATACCAAATCGTTAAACGTGATAAGTAGTGAATTGAACATCGTAATCTCTTGTTTAGGACGAAGTCTATGAGTTTGTAAGCAAGACACTGAGTAATCCGCCTGGTCCACGAATGCCCACAGCGCTACTCGGCAGCAGTACGTATCAAAGGCAACCCAAGCAACAACAACATGTTCTTGTCGATGGTAATGTTAATAAAGCGCAGACCGCTCAAGCTCGTAAACGCAAGGCCGTAGATGGTCAGGAAGAAAATGCAACACAGCCTGCAAAAACCAAATTTGTGCCGCATAGTGAGTCTCAGTTATTGAGCCTATATATAAATATAATAATTCATTTGATGACATTTGCTTAAAGTGTTTATAGATTATAAGAAAATCTTAAGGGTTAAAAGAGTAATCTTCTTTTGTAGAAGCTTTTGCAGTCAAATACTTTGTTTGCTTTTAAAACGTTGCTAACACTTTAAGCAAGTGTCATAATATCATAATTTACTAATCACCATTAATCCTTCACTACTGACACATCCTTTGCATGTTGCCGTACGTTGTCCCCCTCAAATCCATCCATTTGCATCAATCCACTTAATTTACATATCAAATAGAAGCGCGTGCGCCCAGGCTACCTAATCCAAAGCCACCACGCCTTATTGATCCATTTGCTGTCAAGCGAAAGGGTAAATGCACTGAAAAATATAAAACAAAAAAAAATCATACTAACATCGTTTACAGAGAATATATAGTATTTGCACCTGTTTTAAGAATAAGGGACTGTAATGGTTATGAGTTATTATTAATATATTCTATTTTATTATAAATTTATTTTATTTTGAATGTTTATCATTTGTGTTGAACAATTTTCCTTTAAAATTCCCAAATAGTTTTTTATATAATTTAAAATTAATATTTTTTATGTCATATTGTAATATATTTTAATAATTACTATCATAATTATTATTTACGGTCCCTGCTTATAACTTCTGATTATACCCCATTTCATCGACTAACAGTTAACATATCCACAGTTGGGCGGCCACGCACACGTCCACTGCCTAGTGTTCCTGTCACTGGCACCAAGGCACAACATGTGGAAAAACCTTCTCTTAGCAATGAAGAGATGAATCAATCGATTGAATCTATACTGGAGGAAACTCTGGACTATGATGAAAGTCATCAGTCTGTGGCTGCTCCACCTGCCAAGATTGTAACACCTGGTGTTATAAAGCAAACACCCACCACCGTTGCTTTATCATCGGGCACAAAGATTAAGATGATACCTTCTAATCAACTTGTTCAGTTAAAGACATTATCATCGCAGAGTAAACTCATTAATTACACCATCAGCAAATCGAATAATAGTCCTTTAGGAACAGCTGGTGCGACAACAAACATTGGTAGTATCGTTAAAACCATACCGCCATCCAGTGGACAGCAAATCTTTACGCTTAAAACGCCTACGGGCCAAACCACACAGTTTGTTACCGCCGGCACATCATCCGCAGCAACGACACAACAGAAATATACTATGGTTAAGGGCGCCAATGGCATGACGATGTTGCAGATGAAAAATGTGCAGACTCCACCAGCTGCTTCCAATAATAACATGGATCTATCAAATATAATTGACATGCCAATCGTTTTTGCGGACAATGAGGGCAACATTGCAGACCAACAGCAGCAGCAGCAACAACAACAACAGCAGCAACAGCTAAAAACTGGTAAGAATTAACTTAGTATTATTCTATATGGGAAAATCTACTAATTTTATATTCTCACAGCATCTACTTCTGGCAGCCCGTTAATTATAAGCCAAAAGATTATCAAGGAGGCAACGAATCCAGTTAAACCCACAGGCATTATTACCACTAACAAGGGTAATAATATTGTTATCAACAAGGGTATTCAACAGTTGTTTACCACATCGCAAAGCGGTACAGTTGGTGGCACCAATAAGCTTGTCTATTTGAATAGAAGCACCATGAAGCCGGTGACAACGACAACAGCAGGTACAGCGCGTTTACCGTTGGGTGCCACTGCATTGCCTATACGCATTGTGAGTAATCCCAGAGTAACTGGATCGGCGGCTGGCACGCCTACAACGAATAGTCCAGTTATACTGGATGCAGCCAATGTCAAGACGCTCAATCTGCAAACAATAAAGACAACTGCAGGTGCAACAGTCTTGAGTACAGCGTCTGGTGCTGCACTTCGTCCTGCAGGTGGCGTGGTTAGCTTGGGGAGCAAAACATTTCCGCAGTTTCAGGTGATCAACAGTACAGTGGGATCGTCGGGCATTATAGGCGATGGTAAACAGCCCCTACGCAATATATACCTAAAGTCTGCCACCGGCCTTAAACCTGTTCAAGTGATAGCTAATCGAACACCAACGATTCCTGCCATAACGCCTGGTGGTGCTGCAGTGCGTCGTGTATTAAATATTGGTACAGTTGCCAAACCAACAACACTGACAGTTACAACTCAACCGAATAAGGATACACCAAAGATTATCAAGGCAACGACAACAGCAACGATCGCATCTACAATAGGAACACTAACACAGACAAAGGCTCCAGAGTAAAAGCAGGCAGACATGTACCATACTGTTCGTCTCTATCCCGCGCTGTTGTAGTTAGGTATATGTATTATATATATAAGTTAAACATACATTTAAATGTATTTGAACTCTGAAATCCTCAAATAAGTCATAATTTATAAGATATGTTAATTGTTCTACAAATAAAGCAGATTCTTAATATAAAGCTAACCTTGTTAGATGTATGGAACCTATGGCTTACTCAGAATGTAGTAGGGATTCAACAATAATAGAACAGAAATTTAAATTTGTATGGTAATTCGACTAAATTATTTTGCTGCTGCTTGAAAGCAAAAGCTGCGCAGTCGCTGTGGACAGCAGCGGTGTCAGCGTCAGCACAGGAAGCTATGTCGTCGTGAGAAATTGGCAGCTACAAAAATTCCAGTTAAGAGATGGCCAATACATAGTGGGCTGAATTACTAAAACGACAATTTTAATGCGTGAATGGCGGAATTCCATTATTATAAAAATGACGGCAAAACGTTATGTAAGCAAAGTTTCACACGCTGCACTGGGTCAGTGCATGCCAAACTGTACGCCGTAACAGCATTTTTTTCAAATTTACGCCGAGATTTGCATTTTTTGCTGGGCCAACATATTTAATACTTTTTATATTTCAACTTTAATGGGGTATACTTGTTGGAGAGTACAAAATCCTTATAGGATATGAAATAATGAAAATCATTTAACATTCAATTTATGAACTGTTGAGTATCAACCAAACAGTTCTATAGCTGTAGAAGGGGTATATAACAGTCGGCTATTGCCTGTCGCATGCGGCGGGTGTAAAATTTCATTCTGCACTTTACTTGGGACGAACAAGTACCGCTACAACAATACATCACTACAACAAAAACAAATCGTTATGTTATTGTTGTATATATTTACTTTAGAAATTTTTGTATTAATCAGCAAATTTGATGTAAGGAGGAGATGTATAGAGGTAGCAGACGAATAATTGTTTTTGTTGGCTTTTTTTGAGTATTCTTCTTCATGTAGACAAATGTGCATATTTTAAGTATGCTTAGATATATATATTTAATTACAATTATGCATGTACAGTACCCACAATTTGGAGTTATTCTGTTGCAGTCGACGTTAACGTCGACGCTGTCTGTTGGCTTTCAGGGGACAAAAAAATATCAATTCTCTGGACTGGCTTTAGTGTCGCAGACGACTTGAACGTGAACGGAACTAATCATTTAAAAGTGATATTTAGGAATTTTATTAACTTGTATAAAAAAAGTGGAGTTGATCGGAAACCGTATTTAGATTTAACCAGAAACGATAGAGAATTGGCCACTACCTCGCATTCACGTGATAACAGACACGCTTTGTGGGCTAGTTGTATGAAAATTATTCATTCATCTCCACGTCGTTGGCGTTCATTTCATATTTCATGTGATGTGACGTAGTGGAACATTCCTGACGTTGAAAACAACATAAACAATATAAAATGTCCTACCAAAACAGACAATCAAACTGTGTTATATAAAATAGGGACATCATCGCATTAATAACTGACGTTAAACAAAAGATAGAGGCAAACAAAAGAAAACATCAGTTTGTTCAAAAGTTTGGTAAGCATTTTGCACCTTATTAGGTATTTTATAAATTATTTTTTTTTATAATTTTTAATTAATTGCCATCTCCAATTCTTTATGTCGCTGGCCCAACAGCCAATTAGAAGCTACTGGATAAAAGTTTGAAGCTGAGAGCAAGTCTAATAAAAATGCATACAAGGAAAAAATATACGCTTCGCCCTTACAGTTTGAGAGTATCATACAACTATCGAACTTTTTAATATTTCTTATAAGTGGCAACGCTAAAATAACTGTATATTTGCAGTTGTATTGAACAGGAGCACATGTTTATTACTACGAAAGTTAGAAGCTTAACTGGTTTTAGTCAAAACTGGATTACAAGGATGTATATTTATGTGAAGAGTAACCTACTAATCTCATGCATTTATGTTTAAAATGTCGAAAATACAAATATATAAAAGAAAATAAATGTAGTTATATACATACCTTGGCGCACAGACATAACTTTGTATCTGAAAGCCAAAATATAAGCTTCAAATTATTATTTCCGCAATGAGTTTTGAATACATTATAATTACACTTTATTTGCTTAATAAATATAAGTACTATTTAAGTTTTTTAATTGTTTTACAACGGCTTCCATTAAATTTCAAGCGATCACAAAAGACTTAAGTTACTAGTGGGCAAATATCGATGTCTTAGTTTAATATCGATACTATTCTCTTACGATAGGTTGGCTGCTGTTGATACTAAATAATACCGCAGAATAAATTAGCCCGCCAGTTGTTATTTTGTTATAGTTTTGAAATTAAAGTACAATATAGAGTAAAGTTCATGTAACAAAGTAATATAATTTTGTAATATATGAATATTAAATATAAAAATAATCTTGTAAAGTATATTAAAAGCAGGCTAAAATCTGTTAAGAATAATACTCATTGTCCAAAAGAGTATATTGAATGTTTCTTTTTTTGTTTTTAAAGGTCACTTTAGTGGTTTTATAGTCATTCGTTAAGCGTGTGTAGCAAAGTATAGCAAATAAATATTTTATCGGTAAAGTTACCTAAGTTATTTATAAAAGTGTATGTACATTATTAAATAAAAACTTAATATACTATACATTATATAATAAGGCGCTTTATAGTCTTATAGTATTTTTATTTAAACCTACTTAAAATTAAGAGTAGACAATAGCTTTGCTACAGTATTACCTTAGATACAATGTAATACCTTCCTGTATTGCCTATTATTCATGGAGTTATTATGTGCTAATCAACAACTAAAACACTTTTTTTGCTAAAACGTTCACATTGGGTTAATTGCCTGCAATCACAACCGTTGATTGGGTTTGGCTCATGTCCTGTGAGCTATGTGGTAGATACGTCTTTAAATAGGGTTGAAACAAATCAGAAACATAATTTGCCTGAAATATAAAAGTTTTTGTCAGTTTATTCACAAAATAAAAATATTTATGATAGCCCTTAAGAGTATGCAGTGGTTCCTATATTTATGTTGAGAGCAGAGGATCAAATTTTTTAGATCTTTATAGGGAAAACTACAGTTTAAGCTCACATAAACTATAACTATACAATATACATTTGCTATTTATATAATAATAATATATACATAACCAGATGCATATATAAACCGGTTGGTTCGGAAGCAAATGAAGCATAAAATTGCTATTACAGTTGTTGCAACATCCTGTGTCCTTATCAGCCCGCAGCTGGTCAGTTGAAAAGTTACTATTGCATGTCAATTGCCAGCTGGAACTAGCAATAACATGTTTTTGAACTACAGAAAGGTGTTGAGATTGAGCCAATTTAATGCACGTGTTTTTAATGAACATGGCGCACTTCTGGCCGAAGGCTAAATGAACTCAAAGGAAACGCTATGTTGTAGATACAAGAAAATAGTAGTATTTTAATCTCTAGATGTCTTTACGTTACAATGCTTTAGATGATAATTAGTAGAAGAAGTAGACGAAGAAGAAGAAGAATCTACGTGTTAACTTCTTAGTAGTGGACGAGAAAATATCACTGTCTCTTGTCTTGTATTGTGTGCCAAACTGTTTGTAGATCGAACCAAATTTTTGGCAATATGTTGCTCTAAAAAGATGATCAATTGATGTATGTAAACATTTGTCAGTGCAATAGAACAACAGATAAACTATGGACTTATATTTTTGGTGTAGGGTTTTGAGTATAGATATGGTTTTATTAAAAACTTACCACAATTAAGGCACAACTAGCACCAATAGCTGAGCCGGCCAACACATCCGACCAATGATGCTTGTAGTCGGAGACACGACTCAGTGCCGTATACCAAGCAATCATAACAAACAGGAACTGTAAAGCATGACGCAATAGCTTCGATCCCCGCCAGGTCATGCGTGATTGCAAATACAACTAAAAGTAACAATGAATCGATCAATTAGTAAGCCAACAATGGGATAAGCGATATGTTTACTTACCGCTACATATACCATGGTATAGAAGGTAAAACTAGAGTGACCACTGGGAAACGATAGCCTCATCTCCTTAAGCATGCGAGCTGATGAGCCATTGCCCTGACACTCGAAGTTCGTGATGTATTTACCAGCATTGATGGCGCTGGCGCAACTCGTGCCATCGGGCATAATGGGTTGGCACACCTGCAAAAGGAAAAACAATTCAATATAAATAAAAGTTGTTAGCATGGCATGGTGGAACGTCGGGAAGGTGAGGGTATATGTAAGGGGGCAGCAATTTGTGCAACATGTGTTGCACATTATAGCAAGTAAATACAAATGTTAAGCATTTTATGCTCAATTTCGCAATGTTGCCGCACTTCACTAAACAACAATAGGGTGGCTCTGTTTCTATTTAAAGTAGGGGAAAGTTGCAACAGGAACCACAACATAACAGTACCAAACAGAACACAAGAGTTCCCCTTAACCAGATATACATATTTGTGTCCCTCAAAGACATAAATCGCCGACAATTTAAAACAAACGAGTGTCTCTTAAGAAATAGCTTCAAGTAAGAGAGCCCACCAAAGGGAAGAAATAAACTGATGATAGATAAAACCTGATGAATCAAATGTGATATGTGAGTTGAACAGCTGCCGACAAAGTAAACTAAACATTTATATTAACCAATTAAACAAGCTATAAGTTGTGTAACTTCTTAAACTGCCCTCGTTGCTAAACAGTCAAAACGCTTTAAATAAACATAAATAAAAATATAAATTGTCATTGAACAGCAACAAAGTCAAGCAAAGCCACAAGGCACAAGACAGAAAGCAAATCCCCCAAGTGTCCAACTGACTGAGCATGTCATTTGCTGGAATCAGTTGGACATATAAATAGATATTCCATGGATTTGCATGCACTTCGTGTCAGCTGTCAGTTTAAATCCTGTGTGTGTGTGCAAACGCATTTCGATGTCAAAACTAATTGGCTAATCTGTTGTGTTGGTTCAGGGTTAACATGTTACAGGGTTACTTACCGCTATGAAATGTGGACGCAGTCTACCAATCGAGTATTTGGCTATATCCGTAGTTAGTTGACCGACAGCAGCACCAAATGCAAATACACCCAACTTCTTATAGCATTCGATTAACCAGTCTGGAATATCTAAGTTCCTTAAGATATAACGACGTGCTGAACCTGTGCCATTTGCTTCGGCTTTTCGTGAGATCATAAACTCTGTAGAGAAAATCTGGAAAAGAAAATTTTATAGTTTTAGATATGTTTCCTTTACATTTGCCATCTCGTTATAAACCTCTCATTCCTCTTTTTCCCAGAACCAACTAGAACATTGTACATAAAAATTCGGACAAGGCTATGCAAATTTGAAGTGCGTTTTTCCGTTTAGTTCATAGAAAACTAAAAACTATTTAGGAAGTAGGGCGTTAGTTTTTATAGTTTTATGACCAACAGAATGGAAGGGGTGTACAGGGTATACAGATGTTGCTATCTGGCTTTAATTGCTGCCAGATGACTCGTGTCTACAAGTATCTACTCTCAGCAATATGGCTGCATTGCAACAGCTTCAAATTGGAGCAGCAAAAAGTTAAGTGCGTTTTTTTAAGACTTTATGAACTTGAAATGATTATGAAATAGTCCACAAAAGTCACTTGGGAATGTGCCTAGTGCTTGTTTTTTTTGGGGAAATTTGAATTAAAACTGACAGATGCTTGACACATTTTGCATGGGTGGCCAGCCACTTGGGAGCAGTGTCAATAGCTTCTCCGCCACATCGCCACTTTATCACTTCAGTACTTCAGTACTACTACCACTTCAGCAGCAAACCAAGAGCCCGCAGTTTACAAGTAATCGTTACATGCAATTCAATTCAATTCTATTCAATTCAATTCGAGTCAACTCAATTCAATTTCATTAAATTCTCTATTTAATTGTAATGCTCCAAAAAAAAAAGAAAATATTCTATTTGATTTATGTCTTTTAAGTACTTTATACTTACCACAACAACGGGTATTACGAGTCCTATGACATAGAGCATCCAGTTTCTTACTGTGGATTCCTTGAAGGGATGCATCAGCGATTCATCATCACAGAAAAAGCCACGTTTATATGGATCGCCCAGCAGAAAGAATAGAAGTATAGGAAAACCAACTGTAAAAACCAAAGAAAAGAAAATTTAGTATATGCCACAACTCTTTTCATGTGTCACATGCAACGATTTATCAAAATATTCTTTAGCTTTTTTTTTTTTTTTAATTTTTAGTAGGTCATTGGGACTTTGTGGCATTATCTATGGTTAGCCCCTGCTCTAAGTTATGGTATGTGCTATGAATGACACTCTTGACTTATGATATGTCTAAGCTATTGATAAGATTACTAATCGTCTATCAGTTGGTACGTGTGTATGTAGACTCTCTTCTCGACAATAGAAAGAGGGAGACACATTGACGACGCACATAAAAATTTAAACTCAATTTATTTTTGGGCTACGAACAGCTGTACGCAATATGTGAAGGGGCTTACTAGGGGGGCCAGTTGGGGTGGGTGGGGTAAAACCCCCTTAAACCTTTCAACATCTAACTGCTTAACACACACACTCACATACACTGTCTCATTAAAAATGCAATATCATTAATAATAACTTTTAAAGGCATAACAAATTGCGCCGCTAGACGAATGGTTAAAGTATACTGATTGATTGAATGAATGATTGATTGATAGCAATGCTGTAGGCAAACTACATATCAATCCATCAAACAATATAGTGACACTTGAAATGTGTTTGTTTTCGTCATGTGCACAGAGTTTTAGGAGTAACCCTCGCAGCTGCCTTAACAGGTAAGCAATTAAAAATAGATCAACTAGTACCCAAAATAGGTACAGTTATAATTAAAATAACAGAAAAAAAAGTACCTAATGACCGTAGCAATTGTAGGCGTGTATTAACTGATCCAGGGGTCAACTGGTCAGCGTTGCGTATGAAATTAAAAACTCGGAGAGAAAGGCGAAAGGAAGCGGCTCTTGACACATTAGCATGGGCTGCTGGTAGACAGCGAGGGTCGCTACAATTATTTGTGACTTATTTAAAGTAGAGTAAAGAGGAAGTTAATTGCATTTCCGTTAGATGCTAGAATGTGCCACAAATGCTCATTAAATGCTAGCAGACGTAGCGCCAGAATCTGTTGCATTTACACTTGGGATTGCTATAACCAAAGAGGAGACTCCATCTCGAGTGGCAGACGACGCGACAGTTGAGCTACTTAAGAGGTAGATGCAGTAAAGAATTCTTAAATAAGTGTATTTATAGGGTAGAAAAATTAAAGTTAGTGCCAATAGGCGAGACGCAATATAAAAAGAAATGCAAGGAGAAAGCAGCTGCATTAAGAACAGGTTCGATCACTGTGAGATATGCTAGAGATCTGTGAGAGATCTGCAACAAAAGAGAGAGACAAAGGGGGAACTGTATGTGTGTGCATTTTTAACGATCGCTGGGAAACTAAGATCCATTGTATAAGTATTAAGGCTACGGATTAGCGTCATATTACACACAGCAAGTGATCTTTATAGAAGCCTGCGGGCGGTTAATCCTGACCAAACGGTAGCTGCTATCTGTGTATGTGTGTGTGTGTGTGGGGTTGGTTTTATGACTTTGTCTTCTAAAAAACAAAATTATCTATCAGATATAAAAATCAGAACATATAAGATATTAACTAACCGTAGTTGGTAATAAAAAAAAATAAAAGATAAAAAGACAAAAAAAAAGAGAAGAAAATTTGGGGAAAACATAAAGTTAATGCGACTTTATGGGGGTTAAGATTAAACTAGGGTTATGGGTATTACGTGCGCCAGTTTTAGGGTGCTCAAAATTATATACGAAGGTGCACAAATAGGAGCGGAAGTAGTTAATTTAAAGGGGCAACTAAGCGCACAGCAGCGTTTAAATTGAATTTGTTGCACGCAAGTTGCGATTGTTGTAAGTGAATTGCGTCCATTTGGTGTCAAGTTCATATCAATAACAAGCCGACGAAATTAAAGATTGCTCCCCCCCTCCCTCATACCCCCTCTGCTACTTGCCACGTAAACAATTTGTTTGATAAACAAAGAGGTAAACGCACTCTAGACAAAATCTCTCTGCAACCCCTTCCCTCTATTAGTTCTCAGCATTTCAAAGTAAAACAAAAGGCGCAACCGCTGATGCCACCGGCCTACGCCACAATTCACACACTAACACACACAGGCACACACACACATACAAAAAAACACTTTTAAGTCCACTTATTGTATCTACAATTGGGTAACTGCTACTCTAGTGTATCTGTTGGATGCTTTTAAGTTCTTGCCGCATTGTTTACAAACACTTTTGTATGCCACACACAAACAGAGGATTCGGCGGCATCTTAGAATCAAGTAGAGAGATTAGTCTTTATCTTAACCTATAATACAAGGTATAACATTTAACAATGCTACGTAACTATTATTATATATATATTTTAAGAGCAAAAAGAGTAAATAAAGTCTAATGCAAATATAGATGCATATCTCTTATCATCTATGTAGCAATATTATAGTCTAACTGCAGAGAGCTTAATTAAAAACAATAAATGACTCGACTTATGAATTCTAACGGCATGCAAGTAATTAAACAAGACGGAAGTTAAATTAAAGACAATTAATGCCAAAGATTTGAACTCTAAACCCTAAAGCTAAATGACTTCAACAGACTTCAATCTACAGTTTGCAGTCTTCACTCTACAATCTTCAACTGAGAGACTGTTCATAATTGATGCCCCAGCTAAAGAGAAAGTAATTTTCATATCTGCCTCAGGCTCATCAACAGACATCAGACATCAATTAAATATGGACAAGGTTTGGTATAATGATTCTATGACAGTTTTACGGATAACACTCCAGGAAATCAGTGTGCCACAGACAAAAGGGCAGTGATTCTGCGGGTGGCTACACATCAATTGCAATGTGCCATACACATGTCTAGCCAAGGCATATTACCTGGAATTCCCAGGCTAAGTTGCAGTTGCTAAGGTGTCATTGCTGTCGCTATTGATCACACACACACACACGTACAGGTAGAGCCTTTATGTGCCTTGCTATGAGTCAAGACTGTGACCATAGCAAATAAGGTAGACTGGATTAACCTGGACCAAAGAACACACTGGCAACTGGTAATTACTTTTCACAATACAATTTAAAATTGTAACAAACCATAGAGCAGTACGCAACGACACAAGGAATACCCTACATGCCCTGTATATACTATCTATATGGTTCAATGAGGGAGTATGCCTTCTATAGCGTAGATGTAGATCTCGTCTGGCGATATTGTACGTGTTTGTTATTATAGACATTTCGGGTAGAAAATAAACAATAATATTAAAGGAAACAATTGAAAAAGCGATTACCTACCTTACTTCTCTCTGTCTCTTTGCCCCTCTCTGCTATACTCATTGAATGGCATTGAATGCGTTGCATAAATATTATTCTTTCTACTTCGTTTTTTTTTGGTAGCATGATGTTCCCTCCCTTCACCTTCACCTACTCGTCTCACGCACAATAAATTATTGAAAGTGCATGTACATTTTTTCCTCTTCTTCTATGTTTTTATGAGTTTAATGACTTCAGAGTAGGCCCCTCACCCCCCTAGCCCAACGCTACCATCACTCCTCAAGGTAAAAAAAAAACACCAAAAATAAAGAAAGGTTTTCCCCAATTGTGCCATAGCTCGTTCACATTCAATTAACGTCAAGTCAAAGTGATACAAGTTCCAAGCTAGTAGGTGTCCATGACACACCCGTCACGAGTTCAAATGGGAATAGACATTGAGCTGGAGCTGGAGTGTTGTGTGGGTATACGATTGAGGTATGGGTAAGGTGGCATATCTCTCAATTTATCAGAATCTAAGAACAACAAAGAACTTGCCACAAATTTTAAAAGCTATTGAAAGTCTTTTTAAAATGAATTTCAGTTTTGTTTTTCCTACCAAATTTTTCCTAATTGGAATTGATTTTCTTTTAACATATTTGATTAAGTGTGCAGCTGGCATTAGTTATTTTATATATATATATTTTTTTTTTTTGGGTTTTTCTTTCTCTCTAATTTATGTAGACAACTTTTCCGGGGTTAGTTTTTACTTTCTTATAGCGGATAGAGGAGAGAGTCAAACGAAATTGATATGATTAGTTAGAACGTATTCTATTTAAAGATTACAATTTTTTTTTTGATTGTTTGTAAAGTAACCATAAAATTAGTCGCTCTTGATTTGTGCGTCGCGTGTGAAACCCCCAAAATAAGTTTTATGGCCACTGATAATTGGACAAACCCAGTTAAAATAATTAACAAAAAGAAGTCTATCTACAATTGATTCTAAAGTAAGTACAGATAAGCAGCTGACTAAGTGAATAATTAAGGATTTATCTTTATTCACTTTTTAATTTGCGTCACGCTTAATCACACATACAGTTACACCTTGGCTTTTGGAGTGAGTCAGCGAACATACAAATTTGAAGGGGATATACTTATTGCAAAAACGACAGTTATTCATTTGACACATACATAACATATACAAAAATTATGTTATACGGAAATACATACAATTGATATCCTTTATAACTGGCAATTAAGAACATATTTGATTAGATAACGTACGAGTATTGTTCGTATATGTCAACTGAATAAATAAATAGGTAGCTGGTGTACAATAACTGTAAATAAAACTTGAGGTCGTGAGCTACAAATATGGCGACGTTTCTGTTTACAGTTGAAAAAGGTGTTGTGCTCAATTTTAGCAGTTGCCAATTGGAAAAACATATACATACAACATACATACACACATATATACATACATGAATGCAAGTATAGCAACAGTAGTAACAGGTAAATCAAAATAAGTGAGTCATATCATAAGATGTTGAACGATGTCTGAGTGAGAGATAAAGAGAGAGTAGGAGAGAACGGTTTGAGTTCGTTTACAGCGTAGTAGCACCTTGCCTAGGGTAAAGCTTGTAAGACTATTAATTGCTTTGACTACACACGATTGAACAACAATTGCTGATAATTAACTGAAATTCGATATTGCTTATATTTTGTGTGTTGCTAAACTCCCCCAACAAAATGTGCAGTCAGCAGGGCGCGTTCGTGTACCTTTTGAGTGACATTATTTGTTTTTTTATTTCTTTCTCTTTAAAGCAAATATTAACAGAAAGCGTGCTTAATGTAAAACTTTTAACTAAATGTGCAACGAAAGGTGTTGAAAGTTTACAGGTTTACTTTATGCTTGCTCAGCGAAAATACTTTTAGTTGCTGTTATTGTGGGTGTTTTGTGGTTAACTTAATCACATTTGTAATTTATAATAAGCTAATGTATATAATATTATATAATTGAAAACCTCAGATGAATAATTGTAAAAAAATGATTAATATATTTTACGCTAATCTACTTCCTAAATAATTAACAAATTTTGTTATCTATATTTGTTGCTTCTGCACATGCACACACACATATCACAGCTATTCGAAAGGGTTGAGTATGAGAGCGCGGAGTGTCACTCAAAGAGAGAGAAGCACGTTTCAGAGAGCAAGGCCAAATATTGCGGCATGCACAAACACAGGCACCCAAAAAATTATATAAAAACTACAGCGCAAAATTTACGCATACACACATACATACAAACAAACAAGCACACTTATTAGAATTAAATGTAAATTTTAAATGCATTTCGATGTATAAATAATTGTAAAAATGCAAATGTTATTGGCTAATTGAGAATTAGCTACACTTACCGCATAGTAATATTAAAATATCAAGAGCCACACGGCAAATAATTCGTTTATTTGTATCCATATCAATGCTTCTTGTTGGCTGCGGCTGCCTCTGCTGCTGTTGTGGCTGTATGCGTGTATTGTAGATGATGTTGGCAGGCGGCAGACGCTCTACAATGTTGTGCTTATTACTTTTACTGTTCGATATCTCCAACACCGTCTGTTGTGCTGTAACTTCTATTATGTTGTTAACGTGGTTGTTATTGTTGTTTCTAGTGCCCACGTTGTTTTTTGTGTTTAAATCTGCATTCAATTGACTTTCCGAACGGCGTAGCGGTGTTGTCTCGCTCGCTGACGATTCGTTACTCATTTCGAATTGGATTGTGTGCTTTCGGTTGAGTGGGAATGCTGACAAAAAGCTTATAAAAGCTTCTCTCACTTTGCCGCAACGCCGATTGCCCACTTGATAATGAACTTGGGCTTGAGATTGTGTTTGTGCTTTTTTCTGAGCGTTGCAGAAAACAAAGATTGCTCTGCTTACCTCTTCTCTTACAGACTCAGTCACTCATTCAGTCTCTCTCTTTCTTCCGACTTTAGTTCAGATAAAAATTTGATTTTACATGTCATATCTGAAAAAAAAAATATTTTTTAAAAACGAAAAGCTATGAAAGAAACGTGGAATATAACGGCGCCGCTTTGAACTCCACTTAGTTGTGTATGTGTGTGTGGTGTATGTATGAATATACCTAAAAATGTGAGTAACGCTGCGGATTCCCTTATGATTAAAGACAACTGTGACGCTCGTATTTGAATATCCTCATAAAGTGATTCATAGTTAAGTTTTATAAATATAATTCAAAGGAAAATTAATTTACTTTGAGAACTGGTTCGCTTTGGGTTAAATTTTTTTTTTTTATCGTTCAAACCGGATTCTATTTATAAAATCTCTATTGAACACCAAAATCTGATATCATACCTAAACAAAATGTTCCTCAATACGCTGTTCAACTGCGCTTCAATGTGCCGAGTAACCCTCTAATTTGCTGGATGATTCGTAAATCAATAGATTGCTTGTTGATTCCATCTTCAGTAAATAGTTATTTGGTCAAAGGGAAATCTATAATTTTATGCAATTTTCAGTGCTCGCTTCACCATAAATGGGCTGTCGTAATAAGTAGCTACAGAACCTGTGAGACAACTGCAGAGCTGCTAGTTCTATGAACTCCTTTGTTTCATATATACAATACATACTCATGCCTGTGGACGCAATACCTAGCAAACTGAATTTGGCTAGGATCAATCAGCCAGTAGAACCAATCGGCCAGGCGCTGTACGCTCGATCAGACAAAACCTATTTATAGATAGCAAAACAAGCTCTGTCACTGGTTAACACACCGCTATCTCCCCTGAAGCAGAATTTCAGCATAGCTTGAACATTTCATTTACTTCTTTGGAGTGCAACCAACAACTTGGCTTGGCTGCTTGGTTTGATTCCAATGATAAATGCCTGCATACGGTAGGCAAGTGTGGCAATGTGTAGAGTAATGACAAAACAGCGATTTAATTAAAAGCTGTAAACGCAAAGATAGTATCTCAGTTTAAACGTAAATGGGGAGTTTTATTTCGAAATTTAGTCGCCTTTTAATTTTATTATTATAATTATTTTGCATTGTCTCTGGCATAACTTTTCTAACAAAGAAATACAAAGAAAAAAAAAAAATTGTTGCCAAAAATAACTGTTACCTCCATTGAATTATCAACAGTAAAATTTACTTGGATTATTACGCATTACTTTTTACTTACATTCAATTTATTGAGCTAAATTTGTAATCTTATCTGCCCATTGATAACGAATACGGTTTAACGTTACACAAGAAAAATTACAACTTAAAAATCATTAAAATTTTTATAAACACAGGATTTTAGCATAAACATATTATTTGCATAATGTGCATAATGCAGATTCAGTTTACAGCATCTATTTAACATAACATAGACTTAACATATGCAGCAGCATATTTAAAATAGGTAAATCGATTATCGGGCGATAATTGGATATGGAATGGGTAAATTGAACGCATAACAATGATGTAGTTCACGCGTTCAGTACGTAGATCAGTTCAATTGAACTTAACGGCTGCGTTTATTTCTCTCTTTTTTTTATTTCTTCTCCGCAAAGTTTTTATCCACTAACTATAAATAAAGTGAAATTCTTTTGTTTTTGTATACAAAAAGTTATTCAAATTCTATAACAGCAATGTTATAGTTGTAATGATCGTTTCATTCGATTATCTGACTGCCTGAGAGAAATACCACAACTAAATTTACGGCATATTTAAAATGGAGCTCAGTGTGCAATGTGGGCTTAAGTTAAATCGATTAAATTATGGGCGGGCAGGCAACGACCACAAGCTGCGTTAACCTTACTCCGAGCATCAAGTGTCACTTTGAAGTTTTGTGTTCTTCTTTTTGTTTTACATGCGGCGTAATAAGGTCAACACGCTGCGTCTGCTGCCTTAGCGCCTGTTGCCCTTGGGCCAAGACATTTAAATGCATATTAAAATTGAAATTAACAGAATAATATTATACATATATAATTGTGCATAAATAACTGTAAACGAAATGTAAGTAATTTACATATAAGCAGCAGGAATTTATATCCATTTGGCGGTCGCGGCGTCTGTCAAATGCACAGGCAACACAGATTAATAAACAAATTTATGGGGTGTGCTTGACTTTAAGGCAATTGTACTGCACACATACTATTTAGTAGTATTAATTGGTTTTTTTTATAAGTACTCTCTTAGTCAGCAGCTCTCTTAGCATACAAGACAAAGCAGACTATTGTTAAACTTTTACTATCAAAAAAAAAGTTCGCATCAAATAATGCTTTTGCTAAAGTTCTTTAAACCGCAAAGAAGCTAGAGAGTCTGGAACTGTTGACAGAGTAAAAGTTTGTGTCAATATAAAAATAAAAGCTACTTGCAGACATGTTGACGGCGACGGAAGAAAACAAACTGACACCAGAGCTTGGTCGGACATATAAGTTGTATGTAAAGTGCATGTTTATTTACCATGTAAATATATATTAATAATTTTATGGCTGAAATCAGCAATTTGCGGACATTCACACGCGCCCGACATTGGCTGAAATCCAACACGTTTGCTGGCTAATTTGATAGTCTAAGTCGCCATAGGAAGGCAGGAGTTGAAACCCAAATCGAATTGGATATGGAATATATGAATACCTGAACATAAAATGAATTGAATTGGATTAATTCAAAACAATGTAAACATGAAGGAATGCCAATAATTTTATACATAGACTCATCTTATTTAGAGGCAATAAATTAAAATGGTAAAAGTTTTTGTTAAATTTGGCTAAATGCCAACATTTTCAGTTTTGTTCTGGAACACTTGTTATAATTTATTTAAACAAAGTGCAAATAAGCGAATTCATCATGAAATCGAAAATTTTTACTGTCAACAATGCGTGAATTATCATTATATAATTTAATAATTTCTATAATGAAAGAAAAGGTGAAATGTTGATTAGCCACCTGCCATGTCAATTTTCCGTTGCGATAAGGGGTATGAACCAGCTGCCTATATTTAAACCAAAGCAATGAAATAATTGATTCATAACATGTGCTTTAAGTTCAACCTCCTGACAGACAATACCCTTGACCCTGACCCCTAGATAATTTTTTTCTTTTTTTTTTTACAATGCAAACATCCTATTTCTGGGTAGAAATCGATTTTACGATATTGCGGAATATACTTATACTTATTATATAATTGTTTACACCCACGTACAAGCTGAAAGCACTAGCAACCTGTAAAAAGTTTATACAATATTGTACACTGAACATCCATCTATATATAACCCTGATACTCCATATGCATCTATATAATCTTCTATTGTTTACTTATTTTTATCATCAAATTTGAGATACCGCAGATAATGCGATTTCCTTTCATTTATTTTTCATTTAATTGAACTTGGATAAAATCAAAGTTTAGATAGTTACAGTACATACATATATTAATTATCTGCTGACGGCACACACATACACATAAAGCCAAATATATAAATATTTAATTTTTGGCAAAAAAAATTTTAATTTTATTCGTTGCGGACGGTTTTTATTACCTTTCCGCTTTGGCAAACAGATGTAGAAGCTTTCCCGCTCGTTTTACTGTTACTTTGTTTATAACGTCACTAAAAATGCTTAGCAATAAATAAGATTTTGATTTCTGCATAAACAAATAGCTAAAAAACACACAAAACAACACTTTGCCGATGACGCCGGTAAAACGTATGACCGAACGCGTTAACAAAACGAATTGTACTAAACATGGAAGCAGAGCTAGACAAGGCTACTCGATTGACATGCATAGAGAGCAAGAGAGTGAATTTGATTAAGAGAGCGCATGTTGATGCAGTCAGTACGAATGCGCTGAGAAGAATTTGTGAGGTGCGCAATTGATTTGTATTAGTTATGAACCTACTACTAGGCAGGTATATACTAATACTGATACATTATATTATAAAACAATTTAGTAATGTTATTTAACTTTTAAGAGAATCACTAACTAACCATAGTATAAAATTCAACTATTTAAAGCAAAATACCACAAATATTCAACTGAAACTCTTATCAAAAGCTTAAATTCTTGTCTATTATCACTTGCGGTCCGATCAAAAGAGCCAAACGCCTAACAGAGCGCAGCGTTTTTTACGCTCTTCCCAGGGTTCCACTCTATTCCACATCGTACGTAATGTTTGCTATGCTGCCTAGCGCTTAGCGTTCAATGCGTCAGTTCTTCGGGCTCTGTTCAGTGCAGCGGTCGCATCGTTCGCAGGCTGCGTTTCAACTTCGTTTTTGTTCGTCGCATTTTCGTTTATCGTAAATGTCGCCGCGCATGCGAAAGTCGCACGGCTAACGCTCATCGTACAGAAAGTGCAAGTAGAATAGCAACAATTTATTTACTGTTGTTGTACATAAACATAAGTAAACATACAAAAAGAAAAATATGTTACAAAACAAACGACAATTATAATTATGGCTACCTAAAGACCATCAATAATCTAAAACCGAAGTGCCGTGCAAAAGAAACTCAAATGAAAGCAATGCAAATGCAAATATGTATAAAAAAATCACAGAAAAATATTTAAGAAAAAAAAAACATTTTGTGCGCGCACAGCGAAACGTTTTTATTTATTTTAAATTTTGACTCTTCAATCACTTGCGTAATTCACGTTAAAACTGCCTTAAAGAAAATTCATTCCATTTTTTTTTGTGTTTTGTTGTGTTTATTTTACATTATCGATTGCCTGCTTTTCCTTCATATTTACTCAGTTCACTCGGGCCACCAACGCCGACGCGCTTATCAATATCGCAATACCCTGTAAATAAGTTTTCTTACCCAACGATTTAAGGCTAAGACAAATACTCATCCATTAGCGTTTGCTCAAAAAAACGCATTCACATTTTTTGTTGGTTCGTTTTTTCGTTATTTATTGCGCATTTCAAATATTTGGAATTGAACTGATAACAAAAAAAAAAGAAAAGAAAGATGCCTACACAATTTACTGGCAAGGTGCAATAGAGCCACGCCTCCACACACACCCCACACACGCACACACACATCGACAGACATTGCATTTTCTAGTTAAGAGGCAACATGAGCAGCTTACGACCTGCCAACGTTTCTGATACGACGCCGCTGCAGCGTTTCGAGAGTCAAAGCAGCAGCAGCGAGGAACCATCCTCCCCGACGGCAGCAAGCCTCATAGCTGCAGCAGCAGCAGCATCTTTACCCCAGCTTCAACTTCAACAACATCAACAACACCAACACCAGCAAGAACAACAAAAACAAAACCATCACCACATTAATAACAACAACAACATTAACAACAATGTAAAAGTTGATTTACAGCTGCCGCCGTTTGCTGAAACAGCCACAATTCCAACTCCAATTGGTAATGGCAATGGAGCAGCGTTTACCACCAAGAAACAAGCACGGGGCACAGCCCACATCTTTGGACGCATATTTGTAGATGTGTTACAGTTGGCTTGCAGTGAGTGTTTATCCTTTAATTAACTTAAATACTTTAATGCTAATGGGCTGCAAATTATCTTAAGCACTTCAGAGGTGAAATATAATGGTTAAACAGGAAAGGGATCCTCAAGCAATCCTTTGCTGTCTGTCTCTGTCTCTGTCGGTTTCCCTTTGAATTATTATTCAACTGAAATTCCATTGATATCATAGACAGGATATCGAATTTTTCTATAAACCTTTCTTTATATGTCAAGCTACAGCTATACCCTAATTACAAGATTCGTCACAGATCTTGAACCCTTTTTTTAATATTATGTGACTAATTCCATTGTTCTGATCTAATATCATCTTGTGTCAATTGATCTCTTGCACTTGAACTTCTGAATTATAGTTTATGATCTAGTATATAGTATACCATATATAGTATATGGTAATCAGTTACAGTATAGTTTCTGATTTCAGGCATTATCTGTAATATCTGTTTATATATCGGATGTAAGCAGCTCTTTTAGTTCATTTAATTAATAAAAATATATAAAAAATGTTTCCAACTGTTTTGAATGAATAAGCAAAAATTTCTGTGTTGGTTCTGTGGTGTTGCTGCTGCTGTTGGTGTTGCTGTTGCTTTTCATAATGTTGTTGATGTGCTTTAATATGGTAGAGCATGTTGTCCACTTGTAGCCCCCAATTCCAATTTGAATTTCAATTCCAATTTGAATCCCAAACCCAATCAGCAGCACCAGCAGCAGCACAAGCGAAAGTTTCGCTTATCGAGTGCCGAGTCTGATTTATATTTGATTTAATTTACGCAAATGTTTTTGTTTGGGGTCTTATAAATTTAACATTTCAACAATAAAAGGTACAATAATCATTTATGTGTACCATATGCATATGTACCATTTATATTGTAGCTTGTTTTTTGTATATGAATTCCGAACTGGGTCGGTTTGCTATTTAGTTGTTTACCCAGTTTTGTGTTCTGATTTAGGCATAATCAGCAGACCTTGTTCCAATGACGTTGTGCGTCAGCTAGAATCCGAAACCGTAACTCAATGCTATGTTATGTTATCTATTTTTTATGTTCCATTGGACCACCCTCTAATAGAAGTATCTTAAATAACAGCTGACAGTACAGGGCTAACATTTAATGGAGGTCTAGGAGAATCTCTTCCCTTGCACCTTGTAGGAAATGTTCTAAGATCTTTTGCAGAGAAAATCTTTGGTGTAGCCATTTCTAATCATTACTTTTGTTTACAGTTGGTTTGGTTATGTTGAGTTTTTCCCTATGGGTTGAACCAGTTAAGCGTGGCTTCTTCTGCAATGATCACTCTCTGAAGCATCCCTATAAGAAATCCACCATACGCAATTGGATGTTGTATCTAATGTGTGCTGTGCTGCCCATATGTTTGGTAAATATTAGCACTATCTGTTTTTCTCCTCCTCTCTTCAATTCTAATGACTTCTTTGTACAGATTTTGCTGGTTGAATTCTTTAGGGGGCAGGACAAACACAAACGTTTCCAGGATCATTATCATAAGCCGCAGCAGGGCAGCGGCTACTATTTGTGCCACTTGGAGCTGCCGCAGTGGCTGATACAATGTTATCATAAGATTTCCATCTTTGCTTTCGGTTTGGGTGCAGAACAGCTAACAACGGATATAGCCAAGTATGCAATTGGACGATTGCGTCCACATTTTCTGGCTGTAAGTAATGCTTTAAATTGTTCTTCTTATGTGGAGTATTAAAGTTTGGTTTAGGTCTGTCAGCCTGTTCTCCGGGATGGCACGAATTGCAGTCATGCCATCAATGCTGTACGCTATATAGAGGACTTCAGTTGTGGTGTTATTAATGTAAGCGCCAAGTCTTTAAAGGATTTACGACTCTCCTTTCCCAGTGGTCATGCTAGCTTTGCCTGCTTCTCTATGGTTTACTTGGTGGTAACTATATATATATATATATTTATATATACTCGATTTTGTATAATCAACTCATATTCAATTTAAGATATACTTGCAACGTCGCATGCAGTGGCCACGCCTCAAAATGTTGCGTCACTTGCTGCAATTTCTGCTGCTTATGTTCGCCTGGTATACGACTTTGACACGCGTCTCCGATTACAAACATCATTGGTCGGATGTGTTGGCCGGCTCCCTAATTGGACTCACCTATGCGGTTATAGTGGTAACTACTTAAATTCGCTTTCAATATTATATTTTGCTATTATATTTGAACTTCTTTTGTTTTTCCTGTAGACATTGAAATTTTAAAGATTTCTGACCAGAATTCAATATGATCGATAGCTTCTATTCGGAATTTAGAACTTCAAGGCAAAACCCACCGCTTTAAATTTGTGCTCGGAACTTCAGCTTTTCTCTAAAAATATAGTTATAGTCTCTTTCTTTATAAATATATATAGTATATAGTATATATACGACTAGTTATGTACTCTATTTATATTATGTATTAACATGTGTACGTTATACCCAGTACGTACTGTATTAATGTGTGTGTGTGTACGTTATAAACTTAATAAAATAAATTTTACACTCTGTTCTCTGAAATCGTTTTGTTTTTTTCTACTTTTTCGACTTTAATGTAACCCCAACTATAAGGAAGTTAAGGATATCGTTGAGGTATGATGACCACCAACTGTGACTGTCAAACTATTTAAATGGCCAACTTATTAACTGGCTAACTGACTGGCTAACTGAACAACTGTCTGGCTTCGGGCCATAATCGTAAAACATGAGCAAATGCCGTTAGCTAACGCTTAACTCTTGCACTGCTTTAGCCTATTGCCATTTGTCCAGTCAATTAGCCAGTTTTTTGTAGCCATGTTTTTGTTTTTGCATTTGCATTTTGTTTTTGGCTAACTGATTTATGGCCAATAAGCAATTAGCAATTGGTGCACATCTCTGTTGCTCTTCATTCATTTTGCAGCCATTGCATCAATTTGCATATTAATCGAATTTATTGACCATTCACCAATCGGCACGTTCCCTGGTCATCATTCAGTTAACAACTACAAGTTACAGTTGGCCATTTGAAGTGTTTTACATTTGGTCGAGGATCACACATCGTATAACGTTGTCTATCAGCACTTAGCCGAAGATTGATGCGACTGCATCAGAGTGACTCCACCATAAAATGCAAATGGAATCGTACTGCATTCTATTCGAATTTGAGTTGGTATAAGGTCTGTTTCCTAATGCTTTTTTCTAAAGTTCTTTTTACGCAATTAACATAATTTTTTTTATAACATTTTTATCAAAATAATGTAGTTCTCCTCCCACTACATTTTGTGGCGTTTTTCAATTGCTTTGTGTGTGTGTGCAGCTGCTGTTGGTATCAATTGTGATTCATCTGTCTGTCAATAGCTTCAAGTTTATGTCGAAAGCTAAAACTATTATTGTACTGGTACGGGGTCGGCTGGGGTGGGGTGGGTTAAGAAAAAAAACTTGTAATTTTTCCCAAGTATGACAAATGCCAGAGGGCAGCCTTCTGTCCCCCCCCCCTCCATTCCACTCCTCATCGCTTCTGCTGGTATACTATGAAGATTATCCCATAAAATTGCCAATTCAAATTGAGGCGCAGAAAATTTCATTTACAGCATGAAAATTATGGATAACAAAGGTAACACCGCAGTTTCATTTATAGCGGAAAGTGTGTAAAATTGCATTTAGGGGAGGGAAAAGGCGGTATCATGATCGCAATATACCTAACCCCATTCATATGCCATAGGGTATATACCTTAGGTAGTTGCAACAGATTGTTATCCCACTAAACTTGATCTTTCTCTAGATATGTTTGGCTTGGGTAACTTTTAGTCGTTCTTTTGGGTTACCTTAGAATTGTTTGAAGTGTTGACTACGTTGCAAGTTGCTTGTTGCAACGACTGCTTGTTGTTGGCAGCCAGAAGGCATGGTCACAATTCATAGTGTTATGTCCAGCACAGCAAGCGTTAAATTTTCCACACTCGTTGGCCCAAGGGAAATGCCAAGTGCAGAGATCAAGACTTTGGTTATAACACAAAAACGTGGGCTAGCTTTTGTGTGGGTTTCACTTACTCCCCACCCCTCTATTTTAACCAACAACTACGTTGCTTTAATCAGTGCCTTTTGTACCTCAACAACAGCAGCTCCTTGTGATACTTTGCCACACAATAGGTGGGCAGCAAACATGTCCTGTGGCAGGCAGACATGCACCTACGTCGACGTCTGTTTAATTTATACACGCCAGGACTTGGCCTGAAGTCTAGGCCATGCCAGGCCACGCCAAACCAAACCAGACCAGACCAAGACACTGGGCCAACAATTAGTTGGACCATGCAATTTGTGCTGCCACTAAACGTTTATTAATGAGCTTCAGTCAATTTTTAGATATGCGCATTATTTATGGCGCCTGGATATCTGACATATAAATCTTAGCAGCGCTTTATGAGATTAGCCCTTGCCAGTAGACTAGTCCTCAGTCAGTCTTCTTGTAGATCGCTGTATGCTGTGTCTATGCTCGCACATAAATCTAAACACTTCTGGGCGTAACTTTAACTATGATAGTTTTAACGAATTTATGTGGCCATTAGAAGAACATTGCAACGCCTTTTACTCCTCTTTCCTTACCTTCCGCTCCCTCTCTCTTTCTTCCTGTCTCTTTTAGTTCGCATCTTACAATATCGTTTACTATATTTTCCATTTGAATGCATTTCGGTTCGTCACGTTTAAATGGCAAATGTTGTCACGTTCGAAAGTGTCACATAAATAACATACAGCACCTCACCCCTCTGGCACCCAAACACCCCTGTTGCACCCCATTGCGGCAACACAGCAGGATGCGCCTCGCCTGTGTTTACACTTTTATTTTATTTTTTTTTTTTCCTTTAGCTCTCTGGCTTGAACATTTATTTAAGCGGCTTTACAGGCATTTTCTGGCTTTCATCTTTTTGACCACAAAGCTGCTAACGTTTCTATCTTGGACAGCCAACATGAGCAGCTGCTGATAAAGTTGCAATTGAGAGATACAAATATATTTTTGGTTAGCTTTAACAGTTTGCAATTTCGTACAGATTTTACTTTTAACTACTTATAGAGTAACCCTCGCTCGTGCCTTGTTAGCGCCTGTAACTTAAGCTGCAATTCAAACAAGGCCTCCTGTCAATGGAATGCTTTGTGCTGGTTCCCAGCTGGTGTACTATATGGTTTCAGTGTCAACTTCTTTTTTGCGAGTATTTACGGTATTTTGTGGTAACTAAATAATGTGGCAAGTGGCAAGTAGTTTATTTTTATGACCTGGTGAAAGGCCGTAAAGTGATGTGGATAAGCTTTAGCTTAGGGTAGTCGCAACTAGAAAATTGCTCATCAAATACAACAACAGTACCCATAAGCTAATCACCATCATCAGTAGTAGTCCCGATGAAGTAAGTGCTTCCACATAATAATCATAAAAGTAAAAATAATTGCAATGAAAATTCCTTTACGCAATTACAAAAAACAACAACAAAAACAAGGCAGCAATTTGTTTTCTGGAGCAGTTGAAGCAAAACGAGGCAAATCTGTGAGCTTTAATTGAATAAACGCAACAGCAGTAGTATGCAGCCGCTATTAATGTTTACATTAAGCGTGTGTATGAGTACCCTTTCCCCGTTGCCCGCTTACCGACGATCAACTCTAATTAGTAGCAACAAGTTGAGACAAGACAAAGACATGATCAACGGATGCGTTCAATTATGCCATGTCATGTATAAAAGCAGCGCAGGATTGATTAGGAGCAGGTGCGGGAGATGAAGTAGCTGCGGCGCCATGTCGCAGCAACACTCGATACGCTGTGATAACCTGGAGCATACGCTGGTGTCAGAAAAGTTGTCACTTGCGTTGGGGGCATAAGCCTTTCCGCTCAATGAATTTGCATAAGTCTGGCCAATTAGTCAGGCTCTTAGCGGTTACTCCAGTTGACCAGTTGCACATGTAGCTGCTCTCTGTTCCCCCCAGCTAACCTGTCACACAGCAAACCATAAAGCCAATGTTCGATACACTGCCGACGCGTGTCGCATTCGCATTTGTTTTATGGTCTGAGTACGTGTTTTGTTTTTGCTTATGGCCAAAGACTTTAATTTATAACATTCACATACACTTTATCAAATGTATTCCAAACTATCAATCTTTTTTTTTTTGTAACAATCGATTCAGTAAGTTTTGAATTCAATAAACTAGAATGATAATAAAAATTCAAAAAGTTGATTTTTGATCATGTGCGCCAAGTGCGGTGCTGCCAGATGTGAGTGAACTCAAAATGGCACTTTTCTGTTGCTGTTAATTCAACTGGTCACACTGTAACCGCTGTTAAGTGTGCACAGCTGTTGTTGCCATTCACATGCAGCGGAACAATCGATATCGATATCGTAGTCACACCTGAAGTCGCGTTCGCGTTGTCATCATCACTTCAAAGCCGTCGAACATCAATGTGTGCCGTTTTTAGACACGCAAACGTGTGTGAAATTGCTTAAAATACGCATTAAATTTGCTTAACCTCTTTTAACAGCTGCGCACAGCTGTTGTGGGAGGTATAAAAATTAGTGCAACAAGTGGTTTAAAACTCGCTTTTTACTTCTCATCCAAAGTGCCTTAAATACACCGACGCGCGCACACAGACATAACACTTACCTGCCAGCCTACACACACACACACACACACACATTCTTACATATGTACGTAAGCAACAACAAGTTGTGAGCTCTCGTCGCCAAGTCCAATAAGATAATTACGCCGAAAAATGCTAAACGCGTGCACATAATTTAATTAAAGAGATTACTCTCAGTGAATAGTGTAAGAAATAAAAAGTGATAAAAAAAATTAAAGAGTGAATAATCAAATGAAAAAAATTATCCCTAACGTGAGGATCGGTATCGCGTGTGTATGTATGTGATAGAGGGAGTACTGTATAACAGTCTCTTTGACCGTGTCCGCGTAAACGAGCTCCTTTTCGACAGCAACAACAGCAAGTTCGACATTTAAGTAAATTGAAACAAGTGTATTTTAAATATAGATTACAAAGTTCACTGAAGCAATTACAACAAAAACGACATATACAGGTAATTAAACATTACTGACATTTTTCACTTTTACTATTACATATACTTGCATGTTCAAAAAAGTAGATATATATATACATATATATTAATATTCATTTTCATATTCGTATTCATATGTGTGAGTGTGTTGTATTTGTGTTAAAAACGCTAATTTCTTTCATTGACATTGTTTTTGGTTTTGCTTTTGCTTTTGCGTGTTTATTTTTGCGCGTTTTCTCTGGCCGCTCATTGCTAAATATTTTGTACGCTAGTATTTTCTTTTTATCATTTTTCATTGCCCTGCGCTCTTTTTCTTTATTTATTTGTTGCTGTTGTTGATTTTTTTCTTTCTCTTTACCTTTCTACACTGAACAGTCATCAAGTTTGCACTTGTTTCAAAATGCTGCTATCTCTTTTCCCTTAAAGAAATAACAACAGCACTACCAGTGGGTCTAATAAGAAATTTTTATCGTGTATATGTGTGTGTGTGTCCGAAGTTTCTTGCTTGGCCACACTCAAACATTAACAAAACCAACCGCTCTCTCAACTCGCTGGCCAATAAATGCCGCTGCCTTGGAATGTTCGGAGTTGCTGGGTTTGTTTTGCTGTTGTTGTTTTTCTTGTTCTCAATACATTTTGTATTATGTGTGTTGTATGTATGGGGCCGTTGTCAACGGTTTCGGTTATCAATAGAAGACATTCACACACACACACAAACACACATACATATTTATATGCAAACAGCAAATGAATTACAATAAATAAAATGCTGGTTATGTAGCTATGTTATTTCCGTTACCTGTCCACCTTTTCTGTGTCAATCACCTGTTTTTCACACGCCATCTGCCAAAAGCATCAAACAAAAACAACAATATAAATAGAGCACACAATGAATTCGCCGTGATTTATTTTTTGACATATTTGCCTCGCATTCCCTAATCTTATTTACCCTCAAGAACAGCTGTGTTCGCCTTTGTTTATGTCTTAACATGCAAAGAGAGAAAAAATGTTAAGCTCATGTTAAAGGACCTAAGGGCTAAGCTTAACAGAATTTTAATAATCTTATTGCTTATACACATATACTTAAAAGTATAATACTTTATCAAACCTTAAATCAAAATAAATTATGCAAACAATCAAAATTAAATTTATGCATTGTATTCACATACAAAGTGAATGCGGAATGAGTGCAAATTAAAAGATCCCATAAAGAAGATCTCAATGCGAGGGAGGCATTGTTCAACATGTCTCAACATTGGGTAGTCGCTGTTAGTTAACATTAAGCCTAAGCGCACTGTGACAGTAGTAGGTAGTTCGGTTTTGCACTGCTGTTCACTGTTCAGTTGATGTTCAACTTTCGTGTGTGGCGCTAGGATATGCGCTAGGATTAATTTCACAGACACACGAATACACACACACAACTAAATAGACAAATACAAACATACAAATAGACGTCGCAGCAATACAAGCAATATTTACGTGGCGGCTTTTCAATTATTTAAGCCGCAAAGCCGACGTGCAAGTCGAGTTTATGACTCTGCACGCTCACTGCAGACGAGAAAGAGATGAAATGAGATAGAAATGTAAGAAAAGAAAATAACCAAAAAATAATAAATAAGAAGAAAATAAGAAAAGAATGCAATAACATTAAAGCAACAGCAGCAGCAGCGACTCAAGTGGAAAAGTGGATATATATTAAATAAATAAAGGTTAAAGCAAAAAAAAAATAAATAAAATAATAAAGAATGTACATAATGTAGTCTAGAAATGTACCTATTTACTAACACTTTGACTATACATGTGCGTGTATGTGTGTGTGTGTGTGTGTTTCTTTTCATTTAGTGCATTGCATAAGTCGCAACTAATCCCATTTCTTATTGTTGTTGCATTAACATTATCAAAAAAAAAAACAAGAAAAAAAGGGGAAAAAAAGAGAAAAAGCTCGCAAAAGTTTTCAACGCACTTGTTCTTCTTCTTCTTCTTGTTCTTTACAGATAACAGTAAAACGACTAAATAGCAGCAACGTGACGTATTTTTGGTATTAATATTTAAATAGATTAACCAAAAAAAAAAAAAAAAAATAACGTTCAATATGGAATCCATGGAATATGAAATGGCACGCAACATGACATTGCTGTTCTTCCTTGAACGTCTCCTGGATAAAGGTGAACCCAGAACTGTGCATGATCTATCATGTCAGTTTGGTAATAAGGAATTCACCAAGGAAATGCGACAAATAGCCGGCGGTAGTCAGTCCGGTAAGTGAAATCAAAACTACTTATCTCTTTTCTCATTTCTCTATTTTTTGCGGGGTAATTTGAAACTGTTTTTTTTTTTGTTTTTGTTTTTGAGTGAAAACTAATACTAAACATACAATAGATAGAAAGATATATCCCAATATGTACATGCTTACATGCACCTGCGCGGGTTCATTGTTATTTTTCATCTTTTTGTGCCCCTTCTCCTATCTCCTTGTTGTTGTTGTTGTTGTTATTGTTATTGTGGTTTAAGTGCTTGACTTGTCCAAGTCAACATGTCATTGCCATTGGCAGTCGCCAGTCACTAGTCAACAGCCGCCAGTTGTAAGTTGTTAGTTGTCAAAGTTGCCCAGCAGTTGATGCTGTGACTTTATAGATATCTAAAAAGTAAAAGACGACTCAAACATATCCTGTAGATATAATTTATATCTCTAACAATATAATTAATAGCTTAAATTATATATAGAAGCAAACAGTACCCTTTTCCCTATCTGCTGTTACAATTAAAACATTGATCTTGATTTAGGTTTAGCAATAAACAGTTGTCAACTGTTTTATAGGGTATATGTAAATTTTTGTGTTTTTCTTCTTTAAGTTTTTATCTAACAGTAAGCGATAGTACACGTGTTATGTTATTATTGTTGTGGGTTGTGGCTGCATTCAAGAGCCGCATGGTTTTGTTTACATCAACCGCAAGTTTGGTATTCCTGCATCGAACATGAAATACTCGATTTGTATGTCCGCTTTTTAACAGCAGCAGCAGCAGCAGCAGCAACAACAGCAGCAACAACAACAACAATAATAACAAATCAACAACTCAACAACAATTCAATACACATAAACAAGTTCATCATCGAACAGCACTCATGTATGTGTGTGTGTGTTTGTGTGTATTTTGTTTCAAAAATAACCACATACAACAAAAACTACTCAAAAAATTAAGTTAAAAATAAACTGCAATCCGAGGGCAGTGCAATGCACTTCAAAATTTTGGAAATACAATAAAATTTTGTTGGTAATGCATTATACAATTTAATTGGAACTCATCAAATATGATTATTAATTCCAGTTTGATTCATTAAATCAAAAATTTGTTTACATACATGCAGGAAATTAGAATCAAATTTGAATATTAAACGAAATGTGTACACACTGAGAGCTAGAGCAGAACGTATGCATATAAGATAGAGGCAGACAAAAGCTAAGTGATGCGACAGCAGCGATGCTCATAAGCTGCTAGCAAGACTTTTAGTGCTTTTTTTATTGGGGCTTAGCTTATGAGGTTAATTAATAGTTAGATGAAAGCAGACAGAAAGCTGTTTGCTATGCAAGTCTTTTAAAGCAATAATAAAGTAACTTTAAGCACAAGTTTAAAGGATAATAAGTAATATTATTTATAATATTTCACACGCCTTTAGTTAAAGCTGTTTATTCTTATCATAATTGCAGTTGTAATCCTTATCGTAATTATTTATTTTCATAGTTGAGTTGCTGTTTAATTTGGCATGCGTTTGGCTAATTACGTTTATATGATTTTAATTAGTAACACACATTTTTATATAGATATATATATATATAAATTTTAAATTGGTATCGTAATGTACATTTTTCACACCTTATAACTGCATTAATTGCATTCATAAAGTATGTGCAACAAATGCGTTTTACAAATGCTTTTTATCGCACTTTAAATACACATGTCTTTTAATTCAATTCAATTTGTTGTGGCGTGTGCCACACATATTTACACCATGACAGACACAGAAAAAAAAGAGAGAAATATAGACAACGTAATACGCAAAATTTATAAAAGAAATAAAGCATAAAAATTTGTGGCAAACACGCGAACAAAAAGCGTTCCAAAAGACATAAAACTGTTGTTAATTAGCTCAAAAGAAGGCGCAATGTCAAGGTTCAGAGTTTATAAATAGAACTGAAAGCAAACCTTAGCAATCTTAGGCAACCTTAGGAAGCAAGCAAAAAAAAGAGTTTAAAGATACAGAAAGAATTCTTGTCTTAATACGTAAAATCTTATTGGGAATTGAATGTTGAGCTGAAAGTGTTACTAAGCCTTGGCCAAGTCCTTTAGGACTTGTATTTCGTTCAGCATCTAACAATATTTTATGTGACACCTTTTTTGGCTGTTGCCTTATAAGCATAAACCGTTATGTGACCAATGTTACCAACTCTTTATTACATTGTACATTTGATATTTTTTTTTTTTTTTGTTTCGTTCATAATGCCTTAACCTCCCAGTCCAATTGGTATAGCAATCCCCAGAACCCAAAACCCAAAGCCCAAACCTCAATCCAAAACCCTTAACTAAAACCCAATTGCTATCCATATGATGATGTTGATGATGTGGGTAAAAATTTGCTTTTGCTTGTTTGGTTTCTAATAGAAAAGTGTCGATTACGTGACAAAAATGCTCAATTGAATTTCAAATACAAAAAACTATTCTATAAACTAACAATGTATTTCTTTGTGTATGTGTGTGTGTGTGTGTGTTAGCCGCCCATTTGTTGCTTCAATAATGTATGTATATGTGTGTGTATGTGTATAGGTTTACTTTGTGTATTCCCAAGCGTTTGATGTGGGTTTAACACCAACAAAACAAACAACACAACACGAAAAACATTTACAAAATTAATGTCACTGGCAAATTTTTTGTGCCAAGTCAACAGAAATAGGTTAGAACCAATTCTTCTTAGCTATTAACATAATTTTCTAAACTTTATTTAAAGCTATTAGCCACAAAGTGTTAATGGTCTTGGAAGAGAGTGAGAGATAAATACAGTTTAATAAACTGTTTGCTAAACCAATTTCTAAGCCAAATTAACGTATTGAAAAACAAGTTTTAAATGCATTTTAATGCGAATCAGTTGACCAACAACAACAGCAACAAATATACGAAAATAGCAACAAAACCAAAACAGAAAAACAACAAAAAAAAATACAAAAAAAAACATAAAAAAACAACTCAAAACTTATCCATTAACGGGCTATAACTATTTCGTTATCCACTCTTAGCTTAAACACATAATTGCACACACACAACACACACACACATGCACATATTTATACCTTTTTAGCGTATCTATTGAAGGTCTTCAGTCTACAGTCTTCAGTCTTTGGTCTTTGGTCTCTCTCTCTCTCTGTCTTTGTCTCTTCCCTCTCCTCTGAGACAAAATGTTTTTGCGTAATCGATTGCAAAGGTGGAACGCATTTTGTCAACATGAACAACAAATTGATTGCCATAAAGAGGGTGGTTCCATAAGTTATTGCAAATCGAATCATATTGATAACATAATCGACTGTTTAAACAGACTATTGCATATGGACTAGATATGGAAAGGGATTAGCTTACTCAAGGATTACTTGCCATGGCTTTAACCGTTTACCTCCCAGCTTAAGTTAAGGTAATCAATCGTTAGATTTGCTTTAGACATTTGATTAGATGATCGATTAACGCTGTGACTTAAAGTTAACTAAATACTAAGCTTTAACATATTCTGCTACATGTTTTCATATATCCTGCTACTCCTTCTGCTACTGCTACCACTTCTGCTGCTGCTGCTGCTGCTACGGATTCTTTACTCCATTTCAATTTTGCTCTGTTTTGGTGTAGCTCTCAGCCAGACGTTGGGCATAAATTTAACGATTTTATGCCGACAGCAGTTGGTTGGCCCATTTGAAATCCTTTAGCACTCCCTTTCTGCTTACTACCTCCCTCCCCACTCTCTACATACCTAGTCTAAATCAGTCTGTATCCCACTACTGTTGTTGGCTGTTGGCATTGCGTGTCGACTGTTTTGGCATTGTGCGTCTGTGTTGACTTCACTTCACTTTTACACCCCCACCCCTTCTACCCTTCTACTTCTCCCCTCACCACCCTCAGCTCTGGCTGACTTCTGGCAGCTGCCAAGGTTTATGTTATTGTTAACTTGCTTTTGGCTTGTGCTTAGGCAGAAGCAAATGTAAATCCTTAAGATGTGAAATGGAAATGGAGTTAGACGTGCTGTTCACCCACTGCTTTTGCTTTTGACATTGATTTTTTTTTTTTTTGGTTTTATTTTTATTTATTTTTTCTTTATTTTCTGTTTTGTTCTTGTTGTTCTTTCTCTTTGTGGCAGGCGTCGCATTAATTGCAACACACAAAAGTTTAACTAAAAATCAATTAGACGTTTATTAAGTACGCCTTTTGGCCTCAATGAGCCTTAACCAACAAATGTGTCAATTAATTTGTATATTATAAAACAATAATAAACAAATGTTGACTTCAAGTTTTACTTCAGTTTACCTTTTCCTTTACCGTTATACTCTAGTATATTCTGTGTTCTGTTCCATATAAAATGCAAAGAGAGTTAAGAAAGAGTTGGCAGCTGAATGGTTTTCACTTTCCTTATAAGACATAAAATCTTAAATTTATTACCACATAACCCTTTTTGCCTGGTTGCTCTTTGACTTGGCCAAAAACGTTTACAGAATTTACAACTTTGCTCCTTTTTTTGCTGCCTTTTTTGTGCCCCCGCCACATGCTTCACTGCCTTTACATTTCAATAAGTAAACATAAATATAAGTACACAAATATGAATATATATATATATGTATATTTATGTATATGTGTGTGTCTGTGTATGTATATATATATATATATGTTTATATTCATATTTATAGCAAATGTTCTTGTTGCATTTGAAAATTGCCCACAAAATTGTGGCCAATATATGAGACGCCGGCGACTGACCGTAAAATGTGCCAGCACCAACACCTGCTCCTCGTTCGTGGGGGGAGGGGTTAAAGGAGGAGGTATACTCATATATATATAATATACAATTTGTGGCCGTGCTCAGTTGCACCCACACACTCAGTGCCTTGTTGATATTCCTGCCAAGAAATGCGATTTTTACATACCAATACAAAAGTTGTCTTTCTACCAACCAAAGCGAGGGTCTATCCAAAAGTTTACCTAGACTGTAGCTTACTTAAAATATGTCAACTGGAAAGATTACTCTGTTAGCTATGGAGTGTACCTAAGTATATACCTAAGCATCTTTAACTTGTATATCAGTTTTATCACTATTCCAGTTAAGGATTACTCCAAATTTAGGAAGGCTTTTCCATGTTTTCAACTTAAGTTTCCCTTGACATAAATCAATTTCTAATGTCGAAGTTGAAGTTGTTCCCTATTTAAGAATTGGTTTACTATGCCAAGATTAGTTAATACCTAACTATCTTTAGACGCTTCCTAGCGAACTTCACTCGATATCCCTTTTTTCCGAGAGAGTTTCCATTTGTTTGTAGTTAGCCCTGGAACATACTTAATCTTAGTTTGCATAATTATATAAAAATATATTAAGAAATGTTTTCTACACGTTTTTGGAATTTGTAATATTCCAAATTGGACAGGGAGTGAGTTGCTCTTTTACGTTGAATAGACCTTCCATTTGCTATGAATGTCGTAACATCAGGCTCATCCGTGCTGGGCATAAGATTCGACAAAGGAGTACTAATAGCAGCCGATACATTAATCACCTATGGCAGTGTAGCCAGGTATCATCATGTGGATCGGGTGTTCAAAATCAATGATAAAATATTACTAGGGGGAACCGGAGAATTCGCGGATGTACAATCCATAAAACGTACTGTTGAAAAGAAAGAATTGGAGGATCAATGTCATGGTTATAGTTCACAGCTGAAACCTGTCGCATTAACCACCTACCTAACACGTATACTCCATGGTCGTCGAACGGCTATGAAACCACTTTGTGTAGATCTGGTTATTGGTGGTATGGATAATGATAATAAGCCCCATTTGAGCTATCTGGATATGCGTGGTTGTAGCTTTGAGGATTATGTCGTAGGTACAGGATTGGCACGTCAAATTGTTGTACCGTTGATACGGGAGACGAAACCTTTGAATCGAGAGTATACACTAACAGAAGCATCTAGTTTAATATGGAATTGCATGAGGATACTTTTTAATAGGGATACACGTAGTATATCCAGATATACGGTGGGCATGTGTACAGCAGAAGATTGTACCATTAAAGGACCCTTTACTGTAAACAAGGAAATGGTCAATACTGATGCAGTTTTGGGTTATTAGCTTAACTTTTATATAAAATAATGTATCATCATTTACAGAGAGTGAAAGTTGTTGTTTTCTCTTGGAGCGTAGCAGCAAAAGATTTTCATTTGTAGTTGAACCTATCTAGGGCACTTTCGAAGGGTTTTCATTTTAAGTTGAAGTTACCCTCGTAAGGAAGGATACCCTAGTGTAGTAGCTGCTAAAACCTAATGGTTCCATTTGTTGCCTTATTCCTTTTTCTTTGCTTTGTCGTTCAATTTTATGTAAAATTCTCTTTTTCTCCCTCCTCTTTGCCCTCTCCCTTGCCTCGCGTCACCTGTAAATTTCAATTTCAATTTATGTAATGCGGGTGGCAGGCATAAAGATTGAATTATGCACCAGTTGCTTGGCCCATTTGATGGTCATATAATGTAGCAACATTTCTTTCAAGATGTGCCTCCGGCCCAGCACATTTATCACTGCTCCATTGAGCAAATAGAACGGGAATGGGGATTGGTTTTCAACTGTGGCTATGGTTTTGGTTAAGGGAATTGAAATTGAAACCGCACTGGCAAATGGTTTTTTTCTTTCTTAAAATCTGTCTCAGTTTTCGGGGTATTCCTTATGTAATATTTAATGTATAGTCAAGTTTTTTTTTTTATTTTTTATTAACAAAAAAACTGGATTAATCAAAATTTAATTTACATTTTTGAGCTCATCCGAGCTGCAATTGAATTAATTTAATGTTTGAACACAAATTCAGTTTGACAACAATGACAACTTTGGCATAAAGTTGCTGCCGCTTGTCAGTTTTCCACCGACACGCAACAATGCAGAAGCAGCAACCATTTTAACAGTCAATGCTCTTAGCGCTTCCCCTAACCCCTAGCCCCTCCCGTTACCTCTTTACCCCCTAAGCTTCAAGTCATATGTTGCGCGTTTGTCACGTCACGTCATATTACACATACAATAGGCTGGTAAAGAGCTATATAAAACTGAGACAGAATTGTTGTTATTGTTGTTGTTTTGTTTGGTTTACTCCTAACCCCTACCTCTACCGCTACCCTTACTCATACCCATACCCATACCTCCTAATCCATACAAATGCTGACGGCACTCAGTCAGCAACTATGACCTGATTTATCAAATAAATAGCTCGCAGTGAGCTCTGAGCTCAGAGCTCAGCCTGAGTGCATTCACTTTTTATCTAACTGAATGCTTACACTGTGAGAAAAAAAAGAAAGAAATAACAACAATCAATTGAATGACGCGTTACGTTTTACACTTTCGTGCGTTCTGTTCAAAAGTTACAAAAGTTAAATTCTATTGGAAACACAACAAAAACAATAAAAAGTGAGGAGAAACCCCCTGAACAAGCCCCTGAGAAAGACCCTGGGTAACCCCCTGAGAAAACTCTAGGATAAGCAGCAGATGGTATTGAAATACACAGCAAAGCAGCAGTCATTACCCATACATCATTTCATCATCATCAACATCAAGCACCAATCATAAACCATTTCGCACAGCGTACAAAAATATCCTAACTCTTTGGCAACAATAATTGGCATTATCCTCTCTCACACACACACACACACACACAACACTGGTTAAAAAGTTTTTGGCCAACTTTATAGTAAAAGATCTACAGATAGCGTGTGTATGCACAACCTACACACACACTAATACACGCACACACACACAACAAGTTTGTTAATATGTCTGCCTTTTGGCGTTTACAATGGAACATTAATTATGGGAATCCCAACAAATGTGGCAAGTTGATAGTAAAGTTATACAATAAGTAACTTATACCCAATCAACTACTACATATATATACATATATATATATAATATAGATATGTATAGGTACAATGTACCTTAAGTACTTTTTACTTACTGCCAAAGTTATTGCAACATCTTAGGAGGATGTCGACTGCGTCAGCTTCAGCTTCAAATTAATTAACACTTTAACAGCATTAAACCAAAAGGCAGACAGCTTAGAATGAGAAGGAAAAACAGAGAAAGAGAAATTAAGAGAGAGAGAGAGAGAGAGAGAGAAGAGAAAAGGAAAAAAAGTTATTGTATAAAAACTAATGGCTTATAATAATTATAATTGACATCTTATGGACAGGTCTTAAGAAATTTCTCGCTCAATATCCATCGATATTCCTGGTGGACGGCGACTATGTGCAGGTTAATGCCTATCAGCACACCACTTCGGATGATGGCAACTGCGGCGGTAAGCGGGATTACATTCAAGAGGCTAAAGACTACTTCAAGAATAAGATGCTGCAATATGGTGCTGCTGCTGAGGTGCCAGTTCGCAGCTTATTAGGACATCGCTCACAGGCATCACCTCAGGTGCGACATATATCAGGTGAGTTAGATATAGAATATATAAGCTTGGATTAAGTTAATAACCAACTCTTTAACAGGTCAGCATATTAAGGAATTTACGGATTTCCTATCAAAGCATACGGATACCTTTAAGGTGGTGGATGATCATGTTATGCTGGTGGGCAGTGAGAATATGACAGATCTGCCGGCCAGGGATCGTCTGCATCTGCCACAATCGAATATAGATACACGTGGCACACAGCAGATGTTGGATTTCTTTGCACAATGCATTGAGATGAAGGGACCATTGCTGGTGGATCAATTGTTCCATTTGTTGACACTCAATTTTCCGCAGGATCAATGGCTGCGCATGTTCAAGACACCCGGTGATCTGAGCTCATTTCTGAAACTGTTTGCCGACTGTTTCCACATTCAAGCGAATCTAGTCACACTGCTCCAAAAACCCAAACTCAATGACTCCCATATACAACAGGCTCAGGCACGTTCCCGGGAACAGTTCAATGTGCTCAATAATAACCAGAATGCTCGCAAGGCGGAGCAAGCCGTTAGCGCTGTGCAGCAGCGTCTACAGTCACCGGCAATGCGTAGCAATGGTTACTCCAATAATGGCCATAACAACAACAATAACAATCTGAATAATCTGAACAATAATATAGCTTCGCCTAACTTTAAGCTGAATGCGCCCGTATCCAATATGACGGGTGGCAATGGATTTGGACAGGCTCAAGTCAAGTCGGAGCCGAATTCGGGCTTTGATAGCTATGTACCCATCTCAGAATTGAAGCTAGAGAATCTATGTGAGAATAATTATCCCAGTTCGAATGTTATCTATGGTCCCATAAGTCCAACAGCACCACAGCAACACCAACCACAGTCGCAACAGCAACCAGCAGCACCGACGGAACGTTTGAATAGCGTCAATCAAACGCTGAAGCAACGCATCAATACGCTGGTTATACGAACGCTGGCTGAGAATTTGGAAAAGGATAAACAATCCTTGGCTAATCAGAATGCACATGGAAGTCCTGCCAAAGGCACAGCGACAACAGCAACAGGCACAGCAACAGGAACAGGAACAACAGCCACACAAAACAATGCCAATGCTACACCTAGTCAAAGCTACTTCATTGGCGACACCTGGAAGATTAAAGTACTCCAAAATACTACGGTTATAGCCAACGTGAAGCATGCCACATTTGTGACAGATGCTTTATTGGATTTGGCCAAGGATGAAGAGAATATAACGGTATCGCTCGACTGTGAAGGTATTAATCTGGGCATAAATGGAGAGATTACACTAATTGAGCTGGGCACAGCACGTGGTGAGGCGTTTCTATTTGATGTGCAATCCTGCCCAGCCATGGTAACAGATGGTGGCCTAAAGACACTGCTAGAACATGAACAAGTTATCAAAGTCATACACGATTGTCGGAATGATGCAGTGAATCTATATCATCAATTTGGCATACTATTGCGCAATGTGTTCGATACACAGGCAGCGCATGCCGTACTACAGTATCAGGATAATGGCAAACAGGTCTATAAGGCCAAGTATATATCATTGAACTCGCTGTGCGAGCAATATCAGGCACCCTGTAATCCAATTAAAGATCAACTCAAGCAAATCTATAGACGTGATCAGAAATTTTGGGCCAAAAGACCGTTAACCCGTGAGATGATGCTCTATGCAGCAGGAGATGTGCTTGTACTAATACATGAGCAACTCTTCAGCAGTTTGGCCCAACAGATTAAACCAGAGAATAGGCAACTTTTCTCCGAGCTGTGCACGGAGCAAATTCTCATGCAGATCAAACCCAACGAGGTAAAGATACGCAAGAAGCAGCGTAAGGTTAGCACTGAAGTCTCGGATCTCAAACAGAAACTGGCGCAATCCAGCAAGAGCATTGTGCTATCCAATCGGGAGATACGTCTACTGCGGTAAGTTAATCAGAACAAACTTATATCTCTATACTATATATATATATATGTATCTATCTGCAGCTATATGGACTTGACGGAGGAGGAGAAGGAGCGACTTAAGGGGTATTATAAGGTGGCTAAGAAACTAGAGAAAATGGAATCTGCTGGCAATACGAACAAGTAAGTGGAACATCACCTAAAATTATACCAATTTTAAACGCAAATGTCTTGCAGAGATCAGAGCGACTCAGAGGATGAAGTAGATGGCAATGAGAATGATTTCTTTGCTAGTTTGGATTCGGTGCCATCGGATAACTCTTTATCTGGCACATTCTCACCACGTTTTAGCTCGGAGCCACCAAGTTTGACTGAATCCATGCAAATGCTGGAAGAGATTCTGCAGAATAAATCGATGGATCGCCTAGCGCGCATTGATAAGCTTGAGGCCATATTGACAACTGCAACTACATTGCCATGCGATCAAGTAAGCAGCATGCCACATGCAATATTTAACATGCAACATGCTAATGATTAACTCTTGCAGATTATTACATCAAATGCTATGCAGGAGCAGCTAGGTTCCACCATTGCAACCACTGAGAATCTACAGATTATACGAGAGAAAACCAGAAAGTATGTGCCACATTGCAATGGTTGCAACAACAGTTCACTATATATTTATGTAATTTACTTTCAACTTGTTGTTGCCTCTTACTTGCAGCATGAAAAACTGTAATTGCCATGGTGAGCGCAGCGTTACGCCCATTCTAAGAACGGCGCAAGACAAGCGAGTGGTAAAACTGGTGGATGCTGAGTCGCAGACGTTAAGCACCGGAGATGTGGTCATAACGAAAATCTTTTTCCAAGATGAACATGAACGTGCCAAGGAAACGCTCTTGACCAATACCAATACCAATACTATTACCAACACTAACACCAATACCAATACAAATACAAATTGTAATAGCAATAGCAATTCTCCAAAGCGTGTGGCTTCGACTTGAACAGATGTTTAGATGATTCCTAAAAAGAAATTAGAATTTTGTATTATTATTATTATTATTATTATTAACATTAGTTGATGAGACTCTTTTATTAAAGAAAGGGAAAGTGAAAGTGAAAGGCAAATGAATGATATAAATGAAAATGATAAGAGAAAACAAGATAATTGAAAACTGAAAATGAATTATGAAAAGACGAAGTTCTCAACTCTATATGCAATAATTTTTTCTAATCCTAAAACTTAAATTAATTCTAATTCTAATTTAAATAATTATTGAAGAGCAATATAGAAATTTTGTGCCTAAATGTTGAACATTGCAATAACAATCCAAGCTATATATATATATATATTATATTATATTATACTATATTATCTAATATACTAACTAAATTCACTTTATATATATATATATATTTCACATTTTGTTTGATGTAAACTGATGTATAGTGATGAAAGTGAAAGCAATTTGTATTTTTACTTGGCTTGAATCGCACTTCTCAGATTTTGTTTTTATTGAGAATTTTGTGCTGTATTCTGTTTATAATTATTTAGTAATTTTTTCTTTACTAAAAAGGCTTTACACTTTACACCAATCACATATATATATAAAATATATATATATATATATATATATGAACAATTTTATTTTGAGCAGAGTTGTAGAAAGCTGAGGCAAAGCGTAAAATTTGCTTTTTTTATTATAAGCAAAACATTGGACCAAGCATTGGTAGGCCTTTAAATTTGAGCCCCTTAGTATTTGTATTAACTTATAATAATATATATATAAATATATATATATATATATTATTAAATTAATAATAATAATAATTGACAATTTTTGTGTAGAGGTTTCTAATAATATTCTTGTCGCCATATCAAAATGAAACTGAAGTGAAGAGAAAGAAAATAATTTTTTGTATTTTAACCACAAAACAAATAAAACAAAAGTGAAAACAAATTTAAATTTTAGTTAAACAAATTTCAATTATATAATTAAATGTTCTTAACTATATTAACATACACAACAAAACATATAGTCAATCTAAGTAAAATGATATTTAATTGTAAAGTGAGAAAACCTAATGAAATTGTATAATTATATATATATAAAAAATAATGCTTAATTAAATAAAAAACAAATTGTATATAAACGAAATGTGTAACAAAATAATTGAAAGCAAACTGAAAAGAGTTTGTAAAAACGATTTTGATAATGATTATGATTGTAATATATATACACTGTATACTATAGATACATTTCTTATATAGATATATAACTAAAGTGGGCAGCATATATATCATAATCATAATCTTTTTTATAATCAATAAAATGTATCCCTTTAGATACATAAAGTTTCTGCTTCTATAAAGAAACATATATATGTGTGAGATTGTATACTTAATCAGGAACTATACTCCTTCAATAAGTATGTGTCTATGTGTGTGTTTGTGTATAAACTTCTACTAATCGTATATACCCTACTAATATCCTTTCAAATGAAACAAATTTGCTCGGTTTTTGTTTTTTTATTAACACCAAACATCAAGAGGCTTAAAACATTGATAAGTTTGTGCATAAATATTTAAAGTATTAGTATTTTTAGTAAACATTTATAAAGTTAAAAGAGTGTTTTAAAAACTGTTTTTAATTGTTTGTATATAAGTACTTTTTATATGTACTATATATATGTTTAAATATTCTTCTATCAGTGGTAATCGTCAAATTGTGTAGGTGGTCTCTGAACTGAAACAGTTGCGACAAGTCGCAGCGTTTTATAGTATTTAATTAAGCATTATTTTTTATATATATATAATTATACAATTTCATTAGGTTTTCTCACTTTACAATTAAATATCATTTTACTTAGATTGACTATATGTTTTGTTGTGTATGTTAATATAGTTAAGAACATTTAATTATATAATTGAAATTTGTTTAACTAAAATTTAAATTTGTTTTCACTTTTGTTTTATTTGTTTTGTGGTTAAAATACAAAAAATTATTTTCTTTCTCTTCACTTCAGTTTCATTTTGATATGGCGACAAGAATATTATTAGAAACCTCTACACAAAAATTGTCAATTATTATTATTATTAATTTAATAATATATATATATATATATTATATATATATTATTATAAGTTAATACAAATACTAAGGGGCTCAAATTTAAAGGCCTACCAATGCTTGGTCCAATGTTTTGCTTATAATAAAAAAAGCAAATTTTACGCTTTGCCTCAGCTTTCTACAACTCTGCTCAAAATAAAATTGTTCATATATATATATATATATATATATTATATAAATATATGTGATTAGTGTAAAGTGTAAAGCCTTTTTAGTAAAGAAAAAATTACTAAATAATTATAAACAGAATACAGCACAAAATTCTCAATAAAAACAAAATCTGAGAAGTGCGATTCAAGCCAAGTAAAAATACAAATTGCTTTCACTTTCATCACTATACATCAGTTTACATCAAACAAAATGTGAAATATATATATATATATAAAGTGAATTTAGTTAGTATATTAGATAATATAGTATAATATAATATAATATATATATATAGCTTGGATTGTTATTGCAATGTTCAACATTTAGGCACAAAATTTCTATATTGCTCTTCAATAATTATTTAAATTAGAATTAGAATTAATTTAAGTTATAGGATTAGAAAAAATTATTGCATATAGAGTTGAGAACTTCGTCTTTTCATAATTCATTTTCAGT
>JBAMBS010000691.1:0-11585 GCA_037044455.1 Zygothrica quintamaculata
TTGTTTTGTTTGTTTTGTTTGTTTGTTTTGTTTGTTTGTTCTGTTTGTTTTGTTTGTTTGTTTGTTTGTTTGTTTGTTTGTTTGTTTGTTTTGTTTGTTTGTTTTGTTTGTTTTGTTTTTGTTGTTTGTTTGTTTGTTTGTTCTGTTTGTTCTGTTTGTTTGTTCTGTTTGTTTTGTTTGTTCTGTTTGTTCTGTTTGTTTGTTTGTTTTGTTTTGTTTGTTTTGTTTGTTTTGTTTGTTTGTTTTGTTTGTTTGTTTGTTTGTTTGTTTGTTTGTTTTTGTTTGTTTTGTTTGTTTGTTTTGTTTGTTTGTTTGTTTGTTTTGTTTGTTTGTTTTGTTTGTTTTGTTTTGTTATCTCACTACTCCAGCTATGAGTCGCCTACCTGCTTGTTTCGGGCCATGCGTGTTTGGCAGTTGGTTTTGCTGGTTTTAATGTGATCGACGTAGCGCCCACTCGTATGGTTGCCGTTTCTACCTTCTTGCGGCTGCTGACCAGCACTGCTTCGGTTTTATCTTCTGCCAAGCTGCGGCCGTTCTCATCCACTGTATGATGGTGTCGATTGCTGAAGCGCATTTTGTGGTGACAATATTAAGCATTTTACCCACCGTCACCAGTGCGATGTCATCGGCAAAGCCGGTTAACTGGCACCCTTCCGGCAGACTTAGTCGCAATCATACATGAAGTTCCATAGTAAGGATCCAAGTACTGACCCCTGTGGTACTCCTGGAGTGACGATGAGTTGGTGCTGTTCTCTGTTTGTTGCGAACGTTAGTATCCTGTTGTTGAGGTACCTTTTAATGGTTTGCATCACGTAGTGTGACACTCCATGGGTGTCATCATACATGAAGTTCCATAGTAAGGGTCTAAGTGTGGTACTCCTGCAGTGACGATGTGTTGGTGCTGTTCTCTGTTTGTTGCGAACATTAGTATCCTGTTGCTGAGGTCGCGTTTAATGGTTTGCATCACGTAGTGTGACACTCCACGGGCGTCCAGCGCATCCAAAATATTTCCCTAGTTGGCTGTGTTGAACGCATTTTACATGTCAAGCGTACATATCAGTCAGAATTTTTTGTCACCGCCTGCCCACCGCGTTCCTGTCTGTTTGTCTGTCTATCTGTTTGTCTGTCTGTCTGTCTGTCTGTTTGTCTGTCTGTCTGTTTGTCTGTCTGTCTGTTTGTGTGTCTGTTTGTGTGTCTGTTCGTCTGTCTAATTGTCTGTCTGTTTGTCTGTCCGTCTGTTTGTTTTTCTGTCTGTTTGTTTGTCTGTCTGTCTGTTTGACTGTCTGTCTCATTGTCAGTCTGTTTGTCTGTCTGCCTGTTTGTCTGTTTGTTTATCTGTCTGTCTGTTTGACTGTCTGTCTGTTTGTCTGTCTGTCTGTTTGTCTGTCGGTCTGTTTGTCTGTCTGCTTGTCTGTCTGTTTGTCTGTCTGTTTGTCTCTCTTTCTGTTTGTCTGTCTGTCTGTTTGACTGTCTGTCAGAATGTCTGTATGTCTGTTTCTCTGTCTGTCTGTTTGTCTGAATGTCTGTCTGTCTGTTTGTCTGAATGTCTGTTTGTCTGTCTGTCTGTTTGTCTGTCTGTTTGTCTGTCTGTTTGTCTGTCTGTTTGTCTGTCTGTTTGTCTGTCTGTTTGTCTGTCTGTTTGTCTGTCTGTCTGTCTGTCTGTTTGTCTGTCTGTTTGTCTGTCTGTTTGTCTGTCTGTCTGTTTGTCTGTCTGTCTGTTTGTCTGTCTGTCTGTTTGTCTGTCTGTTTGTCTGTCTGTCTGTCTGTCTGTCTGTTTGTCTGTCTGTTTGTCTGTCTGTCTGTTTGCTGTCTGTCTGTTTGTTTGTCTGTCTGTCTGTCTGTCGTGTCTGTTTGTCTGTCTGTTTGTCTGTCTGTTTGTCTGTCTGTTTGTCTGTACTGTTTGTCTGTCTGTCTTGTTTGTCGGTCTGTCTGTCTGTTTGTTTGTCTGTCTCTTTGTCTGTCTGTTTGTCTGTCTGTTTGTGCTACTCTCTGTTTGTCTGTCTGTTTGTCTGTCTGCCTGTTTGTCTGTCTGTGTGTTTGTCTGTCTGTCTATCTTTTTCTCAGTCTGTGGGCTTATCTGTCTGTCTGTTTGTGTGTCTGTCTGTGTTGTCTGTATAGTGTGTCTGTTTGCCTGTTTGTCTGTTTGTTTGTCTGGTGTTTGACTGTCTATCTGATTGTCTGTCTTTCTGTTTCTCTGTCTTTCTGTTTGTCTGTCTGTCTGCCTGTTTGTCTGTCTGTGTGTTTGTCTGTTTGTTTGTCTGTTTGTCTGTTTCTTTGTTTGTCTGTCTGTCTATTTGTCTGTCTCTTTGTCTGTCTGTTTGTCTGTCTGTCTGTCTCTTTGTCTGTCTGTTTGTCTGTCTGTCTTGTTTGTTTGTCTGTCTGTCTGTCTGTTTGTCTGTCTGTTTGTCTGTCTGTTTGTCTGTCTGTTTGTCTGTCTGTCTGTTTGTCTGTCTGTCTGTTTGTCTGTCTGTCTGTCTGTCTGTCTGTCTGTCTGTCTGTTTGTCTGTCTGTCTGTTTGTCTGTCTGTCTGTTTGTCTGTCTGTTTGTCTGTCTGTCTGTTTGTCTGTTTGTTTGTCTGTCTGTTTGTCTGTTTGTTTGTCTGTCTGTTTGTCTGTCTGTTTGTCTGTCTGTCTGTTTGTCTGTCTGTCTGTTTGTCTGTCTGTCTGTCTGTCTCTTTGTCTGTCTGTCTGTCTTGTCTGTCTGTCTGTTTGTCTGTCTGTTTGTCTGTCTGTTTGTCTTGTCTCTCTGTTTGTCTGTCTTGTCTGTCTGTCTGTCTGTTTGTCTGTCTGTCTGTCTGTCTGTCTGTCTGCCTGTTTGTCTGTCTATGTGTTTGTCTGTCTGTCTGTCTTTTTCTTTGTCTGTGTGCTTGTCTGTCCGTCTGTCTGTTTGTCTGTTTGTTTGTCTGTCTGTCTGTCTGTTTGTCTGTCTTTCTGTCTGTCTGTCTGTATCTGTCTGTTTGTCTGTTTGTTTGTCTGGTGTTTGACTGTCTGTCTGTCTGTCTGTTTGTCTGTCTGTCTGTTTGTCTGTCTGTCTTGTCTGTTTGTCTGTTTCTCTGTCTGTTTGTTTGTCTGTCTGTCTGTCTGTTTGTCTGTCTGTCTGTTTCTCTGTCTGTCTGTTTGTCTGTCTGTCTGTCTGTTTGTTTATCTGTTTGTCTGTCTCTTTATCTGTCTGTTTGTCTGTATGTCTGTTTGTTTGTCTGTCTGTTTGTCTATGTCTCTGTCTGTCTGTTTGTCTGTCTGTTTGTCTGTCTATCTGTTTCTCTGTCTGTTTGTCTTGTTTTCTGTTTGTCTGTCTTTCTGATTCTCTGTCTGTTTGTTTGCCTGTCTGTCTGTGTGTCTGCCTGCTTGTTTGTCTGTCTGTCTGTTTGCCTGTCTGTCGATCTTTGTCTTGTCTGTCTGTTTGTCTGTCTGTCTGTCTATTTGTCTGTGTGCTTGTCTGTCTGTCTGTCTATTTGTCTGTCTGTCTGTCTGTCTGATTGTCTGTCTGTTTGTATTGTTTGTCTGTTTGTTTGTTTGGTGTTTGTCTGTCTGTCTGTCTTACTGTTTGTCTGTCTGTATGTCTGTCTGTTTGTCTGTCTATATAATTGTCTGTCTTTCCATTTCTCTGTCTGTCTGTGTGTCTTTCTGTCTATCTGTCTGTCTGTTTGTCTGTTTCTCTGTCTGTCTGTTTGTCTGTCTGTCTGCTTGTTTGTTAGTCTGTTTGTCTGTCTGTTTATCTGTTTGTCTGTTTCTTTGTTTGTCTATTTGTCTGTCTCTTTATCTGTCTGTTTGTCTGTTTGTCTGTTTGTCTGTCTGTCTGTTTGTCTGTCTGTTTGTCTGTCTGTTTGTCTGTCTGTTTGTCTGTCTGTTTGTTTGTCTGTCTTGTCTGTTTGTCTGTCTGTCTGTCTGTCTGTCTGTCTGTCTCTTTGTCTGTCTGTTTGTCTGCCTGTCTGTCTGTCTGTTGTCTCTCTGTCTGTCTGTCTGTTTGTCTGTCTGTTTGTCTGTCTGTTTGTCTGTCTGTCTGTCATTGTCTGTCTGTCTATTTGTCTGTCTGTTTGTTTGTCTGTTCTGTCTGTCTGTCTGTCTGTTTCTCTGTCTGTCTGTTTGATTGTCTGTTTGTCTGTTTGTCTGTCTGTTTGTCTGTCTCTTTGTCTGTCTGTTTGTCTGTTTGTTTGTCTTTCTGTTTGTCTGTCTATCTGTCTGTCTGTCTGTTTCTCTGTTTGTCTGTCTGTCTGCTATCTGTCTGTCTGTTTGTTTGTCTGTCATCTGTTTGTTTGTCTGTCTGTTTGTCTGTCTGTTTGTCTGTCTGTTTGTTTGTCTGTCTGTCTGTCTGTCTGTCTGTCTGTCTGTTTGTCTGTCTGTCTGTTTGTCTGTCTGTCTGTCTTTTGTCTGTCTGTTTGTCTGTTTGTCTGTCTGTTTGTCTGTCTGTTTGTCTGTCTGTTTGTCTGTCTATTAGTCTGTTTGTCTGTTTGTCTGTCTGTGTGTTATCCGTCTGTCTATCTTTTTCTCTGTCTGTGTGTTTGTCTGTCTGTCTGCCTGTTTGTCTGTCTAAGGCTTTGTCTGTTTGTTTGTCTGTTTGTCTGTCTGTTTGTCTGTTTGTGTTTTGTTTGTCTATCTGTCTATTTGTCAGTCTCTTTATCTGTCTGTTTGTCTGTCTGTTTGTCTGTCTGTCTGTTTGTCTGTCTCTCTGTCTGTCTGTTTGTGTGTCTGTTTGTCGGTCTGTCTGTTTGTCTGTCTGTTGGATTGTCTGTCTGTGTGTTTGTCGGTCTGTCTGTTTGTCTGTCTGTTGGATTGTCTGTCTGTGTGTTTGTCTGTCTATTTGTTTGTCTGTCTGTTTGTCTGTCTGTTTGTTTGTCTGTTTGTCCGTCTTGTTTGTCTGTTTGTCTGTCTATCTGTCTGTCTGTCTGTTTCGTCTGTTTGTCTGTCTGTCTGTGTGTTTGTCTGTCTGTTTGTTTGTCTGTCTGTTTGTTCCGTCTGTTTGTCTGTCTGTTTGTTTGTCTGTCTGTCTGTTTGTCTGTTCTCTCTGTCTGTTTGTCTGTTTGTTTGTTTTTCTGTTTGTCCGTCTTTTTGTCTGTCTGTTTGTTCGTCTGTTTGTCTGTCTGTTTGTCTGTCTGTTTGTCTTTACATTAGTCTGTTTGTCTGTCTGTTGTGTTTGTCCGTCTGTCTATCTTTTTCTCTGTCTGTGTTCTTGTCTGTCTGTCTGCCTGTTTGTCTGTCTGTGTGTTTGTCTGTTTGTTTGTCTGTTTGTCTGTCTGTTTGTTTCTTGGTTTGTCTATCTGTCTATTTATCAGTCTCTTTATCTGTCTGTTTGTCTGTCTGTCTGTTTGTGTGTCTCTTTGTCTGTCTGTTTGTCTGTCTTTCTGTCTGTTTGTCTGTCTGACTGTTTGATTTTCTGTCCGTCTCTTTGTCTGTCTGTTTGTCTGTCTGTTTGTCTGTTTGTCTGTTTGTCTCTCTGTTTGTCTGTCTGTATGTGTGTATGTCAGTCTATCTTTTTCTCTGTCTGTGTGCTTGTCTGTCTGTTTGTGTGTCTGTCTTTCTATCTGTTTGACTGTCTTTCTGTATGTCTGTCTGTTTGTCTCTCTGTTTGTCTGTCTGTCTGTCTGTTTGTCTGTCTGTCTGTTTGATTTTCTGTCCGTCTCTTTGTCTGTCTGTTTGTCTGTCTGTTTGTCTGTATGTCTGTTTGTCTCTATGTTTGTCTGTCTGTATGTGTGTATGTCAGTCCATCTTTTTCTCTGTCTGTGTGCTTGTCTGTCTGATTGTGTGTCTGTCTTTCTATCTGATTGTCTGTCTTTCTCTTTCTCTGTCTGTCCGTGTGTCTGTCTGTCTTCCTGTTTCTCTGTCTGTGTGTTTGTCTGTTTGTTTGTCTGTTTGTCTGTCTGTTTGTCTGTCTATTTCTTTGTTTGCCTATCTGTCTATATGTCTGTCTCTTTATCTGTCTGTTTGTTCGTCTGTTTATCTGTCTGTTTGTCTGTCTGCTTGTCTGTCTGCTTGTCTGTCTGTCTGTTTGTCTGTCTGTCTGTTTGTCTGTCCGTCTGTGTGTTTGTCTGTCTCCTTGTCTGTCGCCTTGTCTGTCTGTTTGTCGGTCTGTCTGTTTGTCTGTTTTTCTGTTTGTCTGTCTGTCTGTTTGTCTGTCTGTCTGTTTGTCTGTCTGTCTGTCTGTATGTCTGTTTGTCTGTCTGTCTGTTTGTGTGTCTGTTTGTTTGTCTGTTCGTCTATCTAATTATCTGTCTGTTTTTCTGTCTGTTTTTTTGTCTGCTTGTCTGTCTGCTTGTCTGTCTGTCTGCTTGTCTCTCTGTCTGTTTGTCTGTCTGTCAGTATGTCTTTTTGTCTGTTTGTTTGTCTGTCTGTTTGTCTGTCTGTTTGTCATTCTCTTTGTTTGTCTGTATGTTTGTCTTACTCTCTGTTTGTCTGTCTGTGTATCTGTTTCTCCGTCTAAGTGCTTGTCTGTCTGTCTTTTTGTCTGTTTGTCTGTCTGTTTGTCTGTCTGTCTGTTTGTATCTCAGTCTGTTTGTCTGTTTGTTTGTCTTTTGTTTGACTGTCTATCTGATTGTCTGTCTTTCTGTTTCTCTGTCTGTCCGTGTGTTTGTCTGTTTGCCTGTTTGTCTGTTTGTCTGTCTCTTTGTCTGTCTGTTTGTCTGTCTGTTTGTCTTTCTGTTTGTCTGTCTATCTGTCTGTCTGTCTGTTTCTCTGTTTGTCTGTCTGTTGGATTGTCTTTCTGTGTGTTTGTCTATCTGTTTGTTTGTCTTTCTGTTTGTCTGTCTGTTTGTCTGTCTGTTTGTTTGTCTGCCTGTCTGTTTGTCTGTCTGTCTGTCTGTTTGACTGTCTGTTTATTTGTCTGTTTGTCCGTCATTTTGTCTGTCTGTTTGTTCGTCTGTTTGTCTGTCTGTTTGTCTGTCTGTTTGTCTGTCTGTTTGTCTGTCTGTTTGTCTGTCTATTAGTCTGTTTGTCTGTCTGTGTGATTATCCGTCTGTCTATCTTTTTCTCTGTCTGTGTGCTTGTCTGTCTGTCTGCCTGTTTGTCTGTCTAAGTGTTTGTCTGTTTGTTTGTCTGTTTGTCTGTCTGTTTGTCTGTCTGTTTGTCTGTTTGTTTCTTGGTTTGTCTATCTGTCTATTTGTCAGTCTCTTTATCTGTCTGTTTGTCTGTCTGTTTGTCTGTCTGTCTGTTTGTCTGTCTCTTTGTCTGTCTGTTTGTGTGTCTGTTTATCGGTCTATCTGTTTGTCTGTCTGTTGAATTGTCTGTCTGTGTGTTTGTCGGTCTATCTGTTTGTCTGTCTGTTGGATTGTCTGTCTGTGTGTTTGTCTGTCTATTTGTTTGTCTTTCTGTTTGTCTGTCTGTTTTTCTGTCTGTCTGTTTGTTTGTCTGTTTGTCCGTCTTTTTAGCCCCTTTACCTTTTTTGTAAAAAAAGAGCAAAGCGGAACTATTGGAAATATGCAAATTCCAAAAGTATGTAACACATAGAAATAATCATCGGAGACCCCATAAAGTATATATATTCTGAATCAGGACGACAAGACGAGTTGATCTAGCCCTGTCCGTCTGTCTGTCCGTCCGTCCGTCCGTCCGTCCGTCCGTCCGTCCGTCCGTCCGTCCGTCCGTCCGTCCGTCCGTCCGTCCGTCCGTCCGTCCGTCCGTCCGTATGAACGCCTGTTTCTCAGAGACTATAAGAGCTAGAGCAACCAAACTTAAAATCTAGATTCGTTATGTTCGTACGCTGTACAAGTTTGTTTTTGATTTTTCAATTTCCTCCCCTGACCCCCGCAAATCGAAAAAAACGATTATTAAGCACAATTTTCAACCGATCAAATTTATTTTTGGCACACATCATTATTAGACCATTCTTGATCGATGTTGTGAATCTGGGTAAGATTGATCAAAAATCTCGGAAGTTATAGATCAGCAAAAGTGGCGTTTTGGGCCCCGGGGGGGTATAGTAGTGCGCGCAAAATAAGAGCTAGAGCAACGAAATTTGGAACGTAGATTTGTTATGTTCGTACGCTATACAAGTTTGTTTTGGATTTTTCAATTTCCCCCCCTGACCACCGCAATTTGAAAAAAACGATTATTAAGCACAATTTTCAACCGATCAAATTTATTTTTGGCACACATTTTTATTAGACCATTCTTGATCGATGTTGTGAATCTTGGTAAGATTGATTTAAAATCTCGGAAGTTATAGATCAGCAAAAGTGGCGTTATGGGCCCCGGGGGGGGCTATGTAGTGCGCGCAAAATAAGAGCTAGAGCAACGAAATTTGGAACGTAGATTTGTTATGTTCGTACGCTATACAAGTTTGTTTTGGATTTTTCAATTTCCCCCCTGACCCCCGCAAATCGAAAAAAACGATTATTAAGCACAATTTTCAACCGATCAAATTTTTTTTTGGTACACATCATTATTGGACCATTCTTGATCGATGTTGTGAATCTGGGTAAGATTGATCAAAAATCTCGGAAGTTATAGATCAGCAAAAGTGGCGTTTTGGGCCCCGGGGGGGTATAGTAGTGCGCGCAAAATAAGAGCTAGAGCAACGAAATTTGGAATGTATATTTGTTATGTTTGTACGCTATACGAGTTTGTTTTGGATTTTTGAATTTCCCCCCCTGACCCCCGCAATTTGGAAAAAACGATTATTAAGCACAATTTTCAACCGATCAAATTTATTTTTGGTAAACATCATTATTAGACCATTCTTGATCGATGTTGTGAATCTGGGTAAGATTGATCAAAAATCTCGGAAGTTATAGATCAGCAAAAGTGGCGTTATGGGCTCCGGGGGGGTATAGTGGTGCGCGCAAAATAAGAGCTAGAGCAACGAAATTTGGAATGTATATTTGTTATGTTTGTACGCTATACGAGTTTGTTTTAGATTTTTCAATTTCCCCCCCTGACCACCGCAATTTGAAAAAATCGATTTTCAGATACTATTTTTAACCGATCAAATTTCTTTTACGCACACATATTAAGTTGACCATTCTCCATCTACGTTGTGAATTTCGTTAGGTTTGAACAATAAACACGGAAGTTATACAACATTAAGTACCGCGCTATGGAGCGTGGGGGCTAAAAGGTGCGCGCAATGGCTAAGTACGTGCAGAACTGTGTGTATGTATGAGTATGTGTGTGTATGGCTGTATATGTAGGCAAAGGGGCTCTCGTAGTCGGGTACACTCGACTACAGACTTCTTACTTGTTTTCTGTTTGTCTGTCTATCTGTCTCTCTGTCTGTTTCTCTGTTTGTCTGTCTGTTGGATTGTCTGTCTGTGTGTTTGTCTGTCTGTTTTTTTGTCTTTCTGTTTTTGTGTCTGTTTGTCTGTCTGTTTGTTTGTCTGTCTGTCTGTTTGTCTTTCTCTCTGTCTGTTTGTCTGTTGTTTGTTTGTCTGTTTGTCCGTCTTTTTGTCTGTCTGTTTGTTCGTCTGTTTGTCTGTCTGTTTGTCTGTCTGTTTGTCTGTCTGTTTGTCTTTCCATTAGTCTGTTTGTCTGTCTTTGTGTTTGTCCGTCTGTCTATCTTTTTCTCTGTCTGTGTGCTTGTCTGTCTTTCTGTCTGTTTGTCTGTCTGTCTGTTTGTCTGTCCGTCTGTGTGTTTGTCTGTCGCCTTGTCTGTCTGCTTGTCGGTCTGTCTGTTTGTTTGTTTTTCTGTTTGTATGTCTGTCTGTTTGTCTGTCTGTCTGTCTGTATGTCTGTTTGTCTGTCTGTCTGTTTGTGTGTCTGTTTGTTTGTCTGTTCGTCTGTCCAATTATCTGTCTGTTTTTCTGTCTGTTTTTTGTCTGCTTGTCTGTCTGCTTGTCTGTCTGTCTGCTTGTCTCTCTGTCTGTTTGTCTGTCTGTCAGTATGTCTGATTGTCTGTTTGTTTGTCTGTCTGTTTGTCTGTCTGTTTGTCATTCTCTTTGTTTGTCTGTATGTTTGTCTTACTCTCTGTTTGTCTGTCTGTGTATCTGTTTCTCCGTCCAAGTGCTTGTCTGTCTGTCTGTCTGTCTGTTTGTCTGTTTGTCTGTCTGTTTGTCTGTTTGTTTGTCTTTTGTTTGACTGTCTATCTGATTGTCTGTCTTTCTGTTTCTCTGTCTGTCCGTTTGTTTGTCTGTTTGCCTGTTTGTTTGTCTGTGTGTTTGTCTGTCTGTTTGTCTGTATGTCTGTTTGTCTCTGTTTGTCTGTCTTTGTGTGTGTGTCTGTCTGAATATCTTTTTCTCTGTCTGTGTGCTTATCTGTCTGTCTGTATGTTTGTGTGTCTGTCTGTTTGTCTGTCTGTATGTCTGCCTGTTAGTCTGCTTTTCTGTTTGTTTGTTTGGTGTTTGACTGTCTATCTGATTGTCTGTCTTTCTGTTTCTCTGTCTGTCCGTTTGTCTGTCTGTGTGTTTGTCTGACTCTTTATCTGTCTTTATTTTCTGTCTGTCTCTTTGTCTGTCTGTATGTTTGTCTGTCTGTCTCTTTGTCTGTCTATTTGTTTGTCGCTCTGTTTGTTTGTCTGTATGGCTGTCTCCTTGTCTGTCTGTTTGTCTGTCTGTTTGTGTGTTTGTCTGTCTGTCTGTTTGTCTGTCTGTATGTCTGTCTTTTTTTCTGTCTGTTTATTTGTCTGCTTGTCTGTCTGCTTGTCTGTCTGTCTGCTTGTCTCTCTGTCTGTTTGTATGTCTGTCAGTATGTCTGTTTGTTTGTCTGTTTGTCTGTCTGTTTGTCTGTCTCTTTGTGTGTCCGTTTGTCTGTCTTTTTGTCTTACTATATGTTTGTCTTGTCTTCTCTGTCTATGTGCTTGTCTGTCCGTCTGTAAGTTTGTGTGTCTGTCTGTTTGTCTGTCTATCTGTCTGTCTGTTTGTCTGCTTGTGTGTTTGTTTGTATGGTGTTTGACTGTCTAGCTGATTGTCTGTCTTTCTGTTTCTCTGTCTGTTCGTTTGTCTGTCTGTGTGACTGTTTGACCGTCAGTCTGGTTATTTGTCTGTCTGTTTGTCTGTCTGTCTGTCTGTTTGTTTGTCTGTCTGTCTGTATGTTTTTTTGTTTGTCTGCTTGTCTGTTTGTTTGTCTGGTGTTTGACTGTCTAACTGTTTATCTGTCTTTATGTTTCTCTGTCTGTCCGTTTGTCTGTCTGTGTGCCTGTTTGTCTGTCTGTGTGTTTGTCTGTTTGTTTGTCTGTTTGTCTGTCTATTTGTGTGTCTCTTTATCTGTCTGTTTGTCTGTCTGTTTGTCTGTCTATCTATTTGTCTGTCTGTCTGTTTGTCTGTCTCTTTGTCTGTCTGTTTGTCTGTCTGTTTGTCGGTTTGTATGTTTGTCTGTTTGTCTGTTTGTTTGTTTTTCTGTATGTCTGTCTGTATGTATGGCTGTCTCTTTGTCTGTCTATTTGTCTGTCTATTTGTCTGTCTGTTTGTCTGTCTATCTGATTGTCTGTCTTTCTATTTTTAGCCCCTTTGCCTTTTTTGTAAAAAAAAGAGCAAAGCGGAGCTATTGGAAATATGCAAAATCCAAAAGTATGTAACACATAGAAATAATCATCGGAGAACCCATAAAGTACATATATTCTGAATCAGGACGACAAGACGAGTTCATCTAGCCCTGTCCGTCTGTCTGTCCGTCCGTCCGTCCGTCCGTCCGTCCGTCCGTCCGTCCGTCCGTCCGTCCGTCCGT
>JBAMBS010000692.1:10000-20000 GCA_037044455.1 Zygothrica quintamaculata
GACAGACAAACAGACAGAAAGACAGACAACCAGACAGATAGACAAACAGACAGATACACAAACAGACAGACAGACAAACAGAAAGACAGACAAACAGACAGATACACAAACAGACAGACAGACAAACAGACTGACAGACTGACAGACAAACAGACTGACAAGAAGACTGACAAACAAACAGACAAACAAACAGACAGACAAATTGACAGACAAACAGGCAAACATACAGACTAGCAGACAGATAGGATGACAGACAAACAAACAATCAGACAGACAAACAGACATACAGACCAACAGACAGACAGAAAAACAAACAGACAGACTGACAAACAGACAGACTGACAAACAGACAGACAGACAGACAGACTGACAAACAGACAGACAAACAGACAGACAAGCAGTCAGACAGAAAAACAAACAGATAGACAGACAAGCAGACAGACAGACAAGTAGACAGACAAACAGACAGACAGACAAACAAACAAACAGATAGACAAACAGACAGACAAACAGACATACTTATTAACAGACAAGCAAACAGTCAGTCAGAATATCAAACAGACAGACTGACAAGCAGACAGACAGGCAGACAGACAGACAAACAGACAAACAGATAGACAAACAGACAGACAAACAGAAAGATAAATAGACAGAAAAACAGACAGTCAAACAAACAGACAGACAAACAGACAGACGAAAAGACAGACAAACAGACAGACAAACAGACAGACAGATAGGAAGTCAGACAGACAGACAAACAGACATACAGACCAACAGACAGACAGAAAAACAAAAAGACAGACTGACAAACAGACAGACAGACAAAGAGACAGACAGACAGACAAACAGACTGACAAACAGACAAATAAAGAAACAGATAGACAGACAGACAGACAAACAAACAAACAGACAAACAGACAGTCAAACAATCAGACTGACAAACAGACAGACAAACAGACAGAGAAACAGACAGAGAGAAAGACAGACAGACAGAAAGTCAGACAGAATGGCAGAAAGACGAACAAACAGACACACAGACAGACAAACATAAGGACAAACAGACAGACAAACACACAGACAAACAGACAGATAAACGGCCCAAGTAGCTGGCATCCTACAAGCTGGAAAGGTCAGAGTCGGTTGGTCCATTTGCCGAGTGAAGGAGGCGGAGCTGCGATGCTACCGCTGTCTTAATAACGGGCACAAGGCCAGCAACTGCAAAAATGCAGTCGATCTCAGTGACCGCTGTTTTAGATGCGGTGGAGCAGGTCACAAGGCGGCATCGTGCGTGCGCAGCCCAAAATGCGCAAGATGCACGAAAGAAGGCAATGATGAGGTGAGCCACGCGACCGGCAGTCGACAATGTCCCCTGGCAAGGAAGAGAGTGGGCCCCAGAGACCAACAATGATGCAGTTTTTTCAATTAAATTTGAACCATTGCATCGCGGCGCAGGACCTGTTGTCACAAACAGTACGGGAGGCTAATGCAGATGTGGCGATTCTGAGTGAACCCTACCGTACAGGTTCTGATGGATGGGCAGTAGATACCAGCAGCAAGGCGGCCATCTGGAGCTGTGGCAGCCAACCACGACCGCTATCACAAGTGAAGTCGGGACATGGTTACATTAGGGCCCTGGTCGGGGACTTCTGGGTGTATAGCTGCTATCTAGCACCCAGTCTCCCAGTCCAGGAGTTCGCAGAAATTGTGGAGGAAATAGGCCAGGATGCAAAAAGTCGCTGTAACATCATCATTGCTGGAGACTTCAATGCGTGGGCCGAAGAATGGGGCTCTGCAACCACAAACCGCAGAGGGCGCATTGTCCTGGAGTCTTTGGCGTCCCTGGATGTGGTGCTGTTAAACAGTGGAAGCCAGTTCACATTCGAGAGGGCCGGCGTCGGGTCCATCATAGACCTCACCTTTGTCAGCAGCTCTCTTGTTGCCCAGTGCAATTGGGAAATTAGTCACCATTACACGGCGAGCGACCACCAGGCCATTAGATTAGCTGTTAGCGACCATCCATTAGTGAGAAGATTGGCACCAGAACGCACTGGAGCTTTCAGAGCTGAAACTCTAAACTTGGAGGTGTTTGCAAATGCCCTTAGCACACTTCCAAGCGCCGTGGGAGAGGCTGGTGCGGAGTTGTCAGCAGTGCGCGTCATGCAACAGGTGGTGGAGGCATGCAGCTGCAGCATGCAACGAAGAAAGGTGTTTAGCGGACACCAGAGTCCAATCTTTTGGTGGAACGAGGAGATCGCGGCAGCACGACGCGAATGTATATCAGCGAGGAGGTGATATCACCGGGCGAGGCACTCATCAGATTATATAGAGATGCAAAGGCAGTATAAGGAAAAGAGAAGTGCCCTCAAGAGGCACATTAAATCAAGCAAGAGTGCGTGTTTTCAACGCCTTCTGGACTCTGTAGAACATGACCCTTGGGGAAAGGCCTACAAGACGGTGGTCAAAAGGATCCATGCAGGCAGGTATTGGGTACCAGACGACCCATTGGTGCTGCGGAATATTGTGTCTTCCCTATTTCCGCAGGGACTCAGTACACTACCGATCAACTTCCAGCGGGTGCATTCCGCACGACTGGCGATCCGGCCCATCTCATCGGAAGAGGTTCTGGGCTCAGTGGCAAGGATAAAAGGTCACAAGGCCCCAGGTCCTGATCAAGTACCAGACCGTGCCCTCAAGCTGGCAGTGCATCTCCAACCAGGGGCATTTGTCGAGCTGTTCAACAAATGCTTGGTAGAGGGTGTATTCCCATCCATTTGGAAGAAACAGAAGCTTGTGCTACTTCCCAAGCCAGACAAACCTCTGAACGAGGCTTCGTCATACAGACCTATCTGCCTGCTGGACTCGGCTGGCAAGGTTTTTGAACGAATCCTAGTAAATAGGATCGAGGAAGTAGTTGCCCAGGCGGGTGACCTCTCACCGCGGCAGTTTGGCTTCCGCAAGGCCAGATCAACGCTGGACGCCATAGAGAAGGTAGTGCAGATCGCGTCAAACGCTATTGCGGGCTCGCGTTGGAAGGGGGGCGCCAAGCAATACTGCCTCATCGTCACACTGGACGTTCAGAACGCATTCAATACGGCGGACTGGAGCAGTATTTTTCGGGCATTAACGCACTTCAGGGTACCGGAATACCTCACCCGCATTCTGCACAGCTACTTTGAGGGCAGAGTCCTCCATTACTGCTCCTCGGATGGCGCTGAGACCCACGACGTTTCAGCGGGTGTCCCACAAGGATCGATCCTCGGTCCGACGTTGTGGAACATCATGTACGACGGCCTTCTTCGTATGTACATGCCGGAGCAGGTGGTTACCATTGGGTTTGCGGACGACGTGGCGATGGTTGTTGTGGGCAAACACCTAGACAAAGTTGAAGAATTGTGCAATATGGCAATACGACGCGTCAGGGCGTGGCTTGAGTCGGTGGGTCTTAAATTGGCGGCGCATAAGACAGAGGCAGTTCTGGTTAGCAGCAAAAAGAAGTTGGAGTACGCAAAGATCCAAGTCGGCGACGAGGAAATCGAAACGAAGCGGTCGATTCGGTACCTAGGGGTACACATCGACTGCAGACTCAGCTTCCGAGAGCATCTCCAGTTTGCTGCTAGGAAAGCTGCCACAAGTGCCAGAGCTTTATCGAGGTTATTGCCTAACACTAGAGGGCCAAAACAGATTCGCAGGGTCTTACTCACTAGTGTAGTGTGGTCGGCGATTCTATGTGCTGCGCCCATCTGGGAACCGGCACTCCAGACGAAAGCGTACAGAAGGAGCCTCGAATCGGCATACCGTCTTTGTGCATTGCGCGTTGCCTGCGCATTCAGGACGGTGTCTGATGATGCAGCATTGGTGCTTGCAGGCCTGGTTCCTATAGACGAGCTGGCAAGAGAAGCCAGAGAAAGAAGAGCGGATCGGTCAGTCACCAAAATCGAAACGAGGGGCCGCAGCTTGGCACGCTGGCAGGCCAGATGGGAGCGATCAGGAAAAGGCAGGTGGACATACACACTTATCCCATCGCTCGACCCGTGGATAAATAGAAAGCACGGGCATATAAATTATTATTTGACCCAGCTCTTGAGTGGACACGGCTGCTTCCGCAGCTATCTCCACGGTATTGGACACGCTACCAGCCCATTCTGTACTTGTTGCTCAGGGCGGGTGCTGGAGGATCCAAAGCACGTTTTGCTGGAGTGCCAACGCTTCGCAACCGAAAGAGACGAGCTAACCTGCTGCATCGGTGCGTTTAACGCGAGCAACATTGTTGCCAAAATGATAGAGGACAAGAGGGCGTGGGATGCTGTCTGTTCCTTCGCAGCACAGGTCATGCGTGAGCTGAGAAGAATAGAGCGTATCGGCGCGGGATAGACGACGGGATGGTAGAGGTGCCTCCTGAGAAGCAATGCCTTGCGGTGGTACCACAGGATATGGCACCTATATATATATATATATATTATTTTCGTTTACATCTTTCGCCTAGCTCTTTGTTATTTAGTAAAAAAAAAAAAAAAAAAAAAAAAAAAACAGATAAACAGAAGGACAAACAGACTGACAGCAGAGAAACAGCAGACAAATTGACAGACAAATAGACAGACAAACAAACATTCAATCAGACAGACAGACAGATAGGAAGACAGACTCACAGACAGACAGACAAGAAGACATACAGACCAACAGACAGACAGAAAAACAAACAGACAGACAGACAAGCAGACAGGCAGACAAACAAAAAAACAGACAGACACACAGAAAGACAAACAGACTGACAGCAGACAAACAGACAGACAAATTGACAGACAAATAGACAGTCAAGCAGACAGACAAACAGACAGACAAAAAGACAGACAAACATACATACAAAGAGACAGACAAACAGAAGGACAGGAAGACAGACATACCGACAGACTGACAAACAAACAGACAAACAGACATGCAGACAAACAGACAGACAGGCAGACAGACATACAAAAACAAAGACAAAGATACAGACAAAAATAAAGACACAAAGACCGAAAAACAGACAGTCAAACAGACGGCCAAACAGACGGATAAATAGACAGACAAACACACAAACAGTCAGACAAACAGACATACAGACAAACAGACAGACAGGGAAACAGACAAACAGACAGACAAACAAACAGACAAACAAAAAGACAGACACATAGACAGACAAACAGACAGTCAAGCAGACAGACAAATTGACAGACAAACAGACAGACAAACAGACAGACAAACAGACCAATAAGCAGACAGACGAACAGACAGGCAAACAGAAAGACAGACAGACAGACAAACAGAGAGACAGACAGACAGACAGACAGACTGGAAGACAAACAGACAGATAGACAGAAAAACAGACAAACAACAGACAGACAAACAGACGGACAAACAGATAGACCAACAGACAGACAAACAAACAGACAACCAGACAGACAGACAAACAGACAGACAAACAGACTAACAGAAAGACAAATAGACAGACGAACAAACAGGCAAACAGACAGACAGACAAACAGAGAGACAAACAGACAGACAGACAGACTGGAAGACAAACAGTCAGATACACAGATAAACAGACGGACAAACAGAGAGACAAACAGACAGACAAACATAAAGACAAACAGACATACAAACAGACAGACAAACAGGAAGACAGACAAACCGAAAGACAGACAAACAGCCAGACAAACAGACAAACAGGCAGACAAACAGACAGAAAAACAGACTAACAGAAAGACAATTAGACAGACAAACAGACAGACAAACAGACAGACAAACAGACCAATAAGCAGACAGACAACCAGACAGACAGACAAACAGACAGACAAACAGACAAACAGAAAGACAAATAGACAGACAAACAGACAGACAAACAGACAGTCAAACAGACAAACAAATAGACCAACAAGCAGACAGAAGAACAGACAGGCAAACAAACAGACAGACAGACAGACAAACAGACATACAAACAGACAGACAGACAGACTGGAAGACAAGCAAACAGATAGACAGAAAAACAGACGGACAAACAGAGAGACAAACAGACAGACAAAAAGACAGACAAACATAAAGACAAACAGACATACAAACAGACAGACAAGCAGGAAAACAGGAAAACAGACAAACTGACAGACAGACAGACAGCCAGACAAACAGACAGACAGACAAACAGACAGAAAAACAGACTAACAGAAAGACAATTAGACAGACAAACAGACAGACAAACAGACAGACAAACAGACAGACAAACAGACAGACAAACAGACCAATAAGCAGACAGACGAACAGACAGGCAAACAGACAGACAGACAGACAGACAAATAAAGAGACAAACAGACAGACAGACTGGAAGACAAACAGACAGAAAAACAGACAAACAGACGGACAAACAGACAGACAAACAGACAGACAAACAGACAGACAAACAGACAGACAAACAAACAGACAGACAAATAGACAGACAAACAGGCAAACATACAGACAAGCAGACAGAAAGGATGACAGACACACAGACAAACAAACAATCAGACAGACAAACAGACATACTTATAAACAGACAGACATACAGTCAGTCAGAATAACAAACAGACAGACTTACAAGCAGACAGACAGGCAGGCAGAAAGACAAACAGACAAACGGATAGACAAACAGACAGAAAAACAGAGAGACAAATAGACAGAAAACAGATACTCAAACAAACAGACAGACAAACAGACAGACGAAAAGACAGACAAACAGACAGACAAACATACAGACAGATAGGAAGTCAGACACACAGACAGACAGACAAACAGACATACAGACCAACAGACAGACAGAAAAACAAAAAGACAGACTGACAAACAGACAGACAGACAAAGAGACAGACAGACAGACAAACAGACTGACAAACAGACAAATAAAGAAACAGACAAACAGATAGACAGACATATAGACAGACAGACTGACAAACAAACAAACAGACAGACAGACAAACAGACAGAAAAAAAAACAGTCAAACAATCAGACTGACAAACAGACAGACAAACAGACAGAGAAACAGACAGAGAGAAAGACAGACAGACAGAAAGTCAGACAGAATGACAGAAAGACGAACAAACAGACACACAGACAGACAAACATAAGGACAAACAGACAGACAAACACACAGACAAACAGACAGATAAACAGAAAGACAAACAGACTGACAGCAGAGAAACAGCAGACAAATTGACAGACAAATAGACAGACAAACAAACATTCAATCAGACAGACAGACAGATAGGAAGACAGACTCACAGACAGACAGACAAACAGACATACAGACAAACAGACAGACAGAAAAACAAGCAGACAGACAGACAAGCAGACAGACAGACAAACAAAAAAACAGACAGACACACAGAAAGACAAACAGACTGACAGCAGACAAACAGACAGACAAATTGACAGACAAATAGACAGTCAAGCAGACAGACAAACAGACAGACAAAAAGACAGACAAACATACATACAAAGAGACAGACAAACAGAAAGACAGGAAGACAGACATACCGACAGACTGACAAACAGACAGACAAACAGACATACAGACAAACAGACAGACAGGCAAATAGACATACAAAAACAAAGACAAAGATACAGACAAAAAGTAAGACACAAAGACCGACAAACAGACAGTCAAACAGTCGGACAAACGGACGGATAAATAGACAGACAAACACACAAACAAGTCAGACAAACAGACATACAGACAAACAGACAGACAGGGAAACAGACAAACAGACAGACAAACAAACAGACAAATAGACACACAAACAGACAGACAAACAGACATACAAACAGACAGACAAAGAGGATGACAGGAAGACAGACAAACGGACAGACAGGCAAACAGACAGACAAACAGACATACAGATAAGCAGACATACAGATAAGCAGACAGACATACAAAAACAAAGACAAAGATACAGACAAAAAGAAAGACACAAAGACCGGCAAACAGATAGTCAAACAGACAGATAAATAGACAGACAAAGAGACAAACAGTCAGACAAACAGACATACAGACAAACAGTCAGACAGAAGAACAAACAGACAGACAGACAAGCAGGCAGAAAAACAGACTCTCAGACAAACATACAAACAGACAGACAAACAGGCAGACAAATAAACAGACAGACAAACAGACAGAAAAGTAGACACACAAACAGACAGTCAAACAGACTGATAGACAGACCAATAGACAGACAAACAGACAGACAAACAGACTCCCAAGCAGACAGACGAACAGACAGGCAAACAGACAGACAGACAGACAAACAGACAGACAAACAGACAGACAGACAGACTGGAAGACAAACAGACAGATTGACAGACAAACAGACGGACAAACAGACAGGCAAGCAGAGTAACAGACATACAGACAAACAGACACACAAACAGACAGACAAGCAGACAGACAGTCAAACAGACAAACGAAGAGACAGAGAAACAGACAGACAGCCAGACAAAAAGACAGACAAATAGACTGACAGGAAGACAGACAGACAGATAAACAAACAAACAGACAGACAAACAGACACACACACAGACAAATAGACAGACAAAAAGAAAGACAAAGAGACAGACAAGAAGAAAGACAAACATACAGACAGACAAACAAACAGACAGACAAACAGACAGGCAAACAAACAGACAAACAGAAAAAAACTCAAACAGACAGACAGACAAACAGACAGACAAACAAACAGACAAACAAACAGATAGTCAAACAGACAGACAATTAAACAGACAAACAGACAGACAAACAGACAGACAGACAGACAAACACGCATACAAACAGACAGACAGACAGACAGGAAGACACACGGACAGACAGACAGACAAACAGATAGACAAACAGACATACAGACAAACAGACAGACAGAAAAACAAACAGACAGACTGACAAACAGACAGACAGACAAACAGACAGACAGACAAACAGACAGACAGACAAACAAACAGACAGACAGACAGACAGGAACAGAAGCAGACAAACAGACAGAACAGACAAACAAACAGACAGACAAACAGACAGACAAACAAACAGACAATCAAACAGACAGACAAATATACAGACATACAAACAGACAGACAGACAGACAGACAAACAGATAGACAGAAAAACAAACAGACAGACTGACAAAATGACAGACTGACAAACAGACAGACAGATAAACAGACAGACAAACAGAAGGACAAATAGACAGACAAACAGACAGACAGACAGACAGACAAACAGACGGACAAGACAGATAGACAAACAGACAGACAAACAAACAGACAACTAGAAAGACAGACAAACAGACAGAAAAACAGACTAACAGAAAGACAAATAGACAGACAAACAGACAGACAAACAGACAGACAAACAGACCACCAAGCAGACAGACGAACAGACAGGCAAACAGACAGACAGGCAGACAAACAGACAGACAAACAGACATGACAAACAGACAGACAAACAGGAAGACAGACAAACCGAAAGACAGACAAACAGCCAGACAAACAGACATACAGACAAACAGACAGACAGGCAAAAAGACATACAAAAACAAAGACAAAGAAACCGACAAAAAGAAAGACACAAAGTCAAGCAAACAGACACTCATACAAACAGACAAACAGACGGACAAATAGACAGACAAACAGACAGACAAAAAGACAAACAGGCAGACAAACAGACAGAAAATAAGACACACAAACACACAGTCAAACAGACAGACAAACAGACCAACAAGCAGACAGACAGAACAGACAGACAAACAGACAGACAAACAGACAGACAAACAAACAGACAGACATTAAAACAGACAGACAGACAAACAGACAGACAGACAGACAGACAAAGACAGACAGACAAACAAACAGACAACCAGACAAACAGACAAACAGACAGATAAACAGACAAACAGAAATACAAATAGACAGACAACAGCAGACAGATCAAACAGACAGACAAACAGATAT
>JBAMBS010000692.1:22500-24216 GCA_037044455.1 Zygothrica quintamaculata
GACAAACAGACAGACAAACAGACAGACAAACAGACAGACAAACAGACAGACAAACAGACAGACAGACAGACAAACAGACAGACAAACAGACATACAAACAGACAGACGAACAGGACAGACAGACAAACCGAAAGACAGACAAACAGACAGACAAACAGACATACAGACAAACAGACAGACAGGCAAAAATACATACAAAAACAAGTAAGAAGTCTGTAGTCGAGTGTACCCGACTACGAGAGCCCCTTTGCCTGCATATACAGCCATACACACATACTCATACATACACACAGTTCTGCACGTACTTAGCCACTGCGCGCACCTTTTAGCCCCCACGCTCCATAGCGCGGTACTTAATGTTGTATAACTTCCGTGTTTATTGTTCAAATCTAACGAAATTCACAACGTAGATGGAGAATGGTCAACTTAATATGTGTGCGTAAAAGAAATTTGATCGGCTAAAAATTGTATCTGAAAATCGATTTTTTCAAATTGCGGGGGTCAGGGAAGGAAATTGAAAAATCTAAAACAAACTCGTATAGCGTACAAACATAACAAATATACATTCCAAATTTCGTTGCTCTAGCTCTTATTTTGCGCGCACTACTATACCCCCCCGGGGCCCAAAACGCCACTTTTGCTGATCTATAACTTCCGAGATTTTTGATCAATCTTACCCAGATTCACAACATCGATCAAGAATGGTCTAATAATGATGTGTACCAAAAATAAATTTGATCGGTTGAAAATTGTGCTTAATAATCGTTTTTTTCAAATTGCGGGGGTCAGGGGGGGAAATTGAAAAATCCAAAACAAACTCGTATAGCGTACGAACATAACAAATCTACGTTCCAAATTTCGTTGCTGTAGCTCTTATTTTGCGCGCACTACTATACCCCCCGGGGGCCCAAAACGCCACTTTTGCTGATCTATAACTTCCGAGATTTTAAATCAATCTTACCCAGATTCACAACATCGATCAAGAATGGTCTAATAATGATGTGTACCAAAAATAAATTTGATCGGTTGAAAATTGTGCTTAATAATCGTTTTTTTCAAATTGCGTGGGTCAGGGGGGGAAATTGAAAAATCCAAAACAAACTCGTATAGCGTACGAACATAACAAATCTACGTTCCAAATTTCGTTGCTCTAGCTCTTATTTTGCGCGCACTACTATACCCCCCCGGGGCCCAAAACGCCACATTTGCTGATCTATAACTTCCGAGATTTTTGATCAATCTTACCCAGATTCACAACATCGATCAAGAATGGTCCAATAATGATGTGTACCAAAAATAAATTTGATCGGTTGAAAATTGTGCTTAATAATCGATTTTTTCGATTTGCGGGGGTCAGGGGGGGAAATTGAAAAATCCAAAACAAACTCGTATAGCGTACGAACATAACAAATCTACGTTCCAAATTTCGTTGCTCTAGCTCTTATTTTGCGCGCACTACATAGCCCCCCCGGGGCCCATAACGCCACTTTTGCTGATCTATAACTTCCGAGATTTTAAATCAATCTTACCCAAATTCACAACATCGATCAAGAATGGTCCAATAATGATGTGTACCAAAAATAAATTTGATCGGTTGAAAATTGTGCTTAATAATCGATTTTTTCGATTTGCGGGGGTCAGGGGGGGAAATTGAAAAATCCAAAACAAACTCGTGTAGCGTACAAACATAACAAATCTAGATTTCAAGTTTGGTTG
>JBAMBS010000693.1:0-20027 GCA_037044455.1 Zygothrica quintamaculata
GCGAAAAGTTGATCGGTTAAAAATTATGTCTTATAATCGATTTAAAGATGTATAACCTCCGAGATTTTTTTATCAATCCTACCCAGATTTACAACATAGGTCAAGAATGATCTTATTATGATGTGTGCCAAAAAAAATTCAATCGGTTGAAAATTGTGCTTAATAATCGATTTTTTTCGAATTGTGGGTATTTTAATGGGGTGACTTGATAGTTAATCCTGAATTCGCTTGCAGTGAGGAACCTGGATTTGCGTAGCAAGTTTCCTGAACTGACTACTGATGTTCCTAGGGAAGGTTTTGCGCGTTTGTAAACGGGAAATCTTTTATACGATGCCGCATGATTCCATTGAAAATAAACACAAAACTTGTTTAGTGTACAAAAATAAGAAATCTAGATGCCAAATTTGGTTGCTCTAACTCTCATATACTTTAAGAAACAGGTGCTCATTCATGTGGATGGACAGGGCTTGTTTGACTCGGCTAGTCCTCCTAATCTTTGATGATTTCTACATTTTACATTCTTTTCATTTTTCCTTTTTGCTTTTTCAAAATAAACTAAGAATATAATGAAAACAAAATACCAAAATTTTGCTGTATAAATAATGAAATTGAATATATTAATAATTACTCTTGAATATATAATATAGCATAAGCCTTCTCAAAATAAGTAAGAAAATAATTAATATTAAGCTTCGTATTATATGTAAAATTGGTTTTTCATTTTTCAACTTTAATGTACAGTTTTTAGCCCCTTTGTTTTTTTGTAAAAAAAGAGCAAAGCGGAGCTATTGGAAATGTGCAAAATCCAAAAGTATGTAACACATAGAAATAATCATCGGAGACCCCATAAAGTATATATATTCAGAATCAGGACGACAAGACGAGTTCATCTAGCCCTGTCCGTCTGTCTGTCTGTCTGTCTGTCCGTCTGTCCGTCTGTATGAACGCCTGTTTCTCAGAGACTATAAGAGCTAAAGCAACCAAAGTTGAAATCTAGATTCGTTATGTTCGTAGGTTATACGAGTTTGTTTTTGATTTTTGAATTTCCTCCCCTGACCCCCGCAAATCGAAAAAAACGATTATTAAGCATAATTTTCAACCGATCAAATTTATTTTTGGCACATACCATAATTAGACCATTCTTGATCGATGTTGTAAGTCTGGGTAAGATTGATCAAATATCTCGGAAGTTATACATCATCAAAACTGGCGTTATGGGCTCCGGGGGGGTATAGTAGTGCGCGCAAAATAAGAGCTAGAGCAACGAAATTTGAAACGTAGATTTGTTATGTTTGTACGCTATACAAGTTTGGTTTTGATTTTTAAATTTCCTCCCCTGACCCCCGCAAATCAAAAAAAACGATTATAAGGTAAAATTTTTAACCGATAAAATTTCTTTTTCGCAGACATATTAAGTAGACTATTCTTTATCTACGTATGTGTGTGTATGGCTGTATATGTAGGCAAAGTGGCTCTCGTAGTCGGGTAAACTCGACTACACACTTCTTACTTGTTTGATTTTTGAATATTTTCTCCCAATCACCGCAGTGCGAAAAACGATTTATTCGATCAAATTTCTCTTTGCCCACATAATACTTTAACATTTTTATCTCTTCTGCCTTTAAAAAAGGGCAAAAGAGAACAGATGCAAAATCGAAAAATATATAACAGATAGAAATAATCATTGGAGACCCCGTAATTTATATTTATTCTTGATCAGGACGACTAGCTGAGTCGCCTTACCCATGTCCGTCCGTTCGTCCGTCTGTATGAACGCCTGTTTCTCAGGGACTATAAAAGCTAGATCAACCAAATTTGGAACCTGGATTCTTTACGTTCGAGACAAGAGTCCTTTAGATTTTTGAATTTGACCAGCTATTCACATTGTGGAGAAGTCGCATGAGAGCCAAATCGACACTTACTATCTTTTCGTCGATTATCACTTTTATGACTTGTATGCTGCAATGTCTGGCCTTGGTATTCCTGCGAAGGTAATACGGCTTTGCAGAATTACATTGAGCAACACTAAAAGCTCTGTCAAGGTTGAAAGTGACCATTCCGAAACCTTATGTGCTTTTCAATCTACTGATGGAAAGTATCATAAGGAAGGCTGGCGTTCATCGGACTGGTATGATTCTGTCCAGCTCCTGAAATACGCTGATGATATCATCACTATTGGCCGTACCAAGCGGGATGTGACGGGAGTTTTCGGCGATAATTAAAAGGAATCAGGTAAAGTAGGGGTCCATGTAAATGTGGTAAGAACAAAGTTTATGGCATGCTCCAGCAGAGAATCACGATGCCTTGACTCTCGACTGGCGGCACGAAGCTATAGCTTTGAGGCCGTAAACGAATTTGCTTACCTCGGCTCCATCATGACTGGCGTTAGCCTATAGATTAAAAGGAGTATTACAACTGACAACAGGTCCTACTATGGGATCAGTAGGCAGTTCAACAGCAGAGCCCTCTCTCGTCGGACAAAAACAACAGTCTACAATACGATCATTCTTCCAGTGCTTCTGTATGATGCAGAAACCTGGTTAGTTACACAAATGGATGTAGCTGCTCTTGGAGTGTTTGAGAGAAAAGTCCTCCGGAAGTTATGTGGCCCTACGAATGTTAGCGGTGCATATCGCATCAGATGGAACGATGAGCTGTTTGAGCTTTACGGGGACATTGATGTGGTCAAGCGAATCCATATTATGAGACTTCGCTGGCAAGGTCATATCTCCCGTATGGAAGAACAAGCTCCAGCTCGTAAGGTATTTGATGCGGTAGTTGGTGGGCAACGTAGAAGGGGAAGACCCTGGCAATGGTTGCGTGACCTAGTAACGGATGCTCTTGCAACGCTTGGTATCGCCAGCTGAAAAACGCGCGCACAGGATAGAAATGCGTGGAGGGAAATTGTGCATCAGGCTGTAACCCATGGGGGTGTTAAGGAAAAATAAAAACAATAATAATAATAATAATACAAATATATTCAAAGCAACTTTCATAGTTCTGAAATTATTTTTAATTTTTAATGTACAGTTTTCTGATTCTTTATGTTCGAGACTAGTTTCTTTTAAATTTTTGAATTTCCACCCCTGACCAAATATACCAAAAAATCGATTATTAAGAATATTTTTGGCAGAAATAATAAGTAAATTTTTTGTAATCTACATTGTGAATCTCGTTAAGATTGAACAAAAACAAGTAAGAAGTCTGTAGTCGAGTGTACCCGACTACGAGAGCCCCTTTGCCTACATATACAGCCATACACACACATACTCATACATACACACAGTTCTGCACGTACTTAGCCATTGCGCGCACCTTTTAACCCCCCACGCTCTATATCGCGGTACTTAATGTTGTATAACTTCCGTGTTTATTGTTCAATTTTAACGAAATTCACAACTTAGATAAAGAATGGTCTACTTAATATGTGTGCGTAAAAGAAATTTGATCGGTTAAAAATTGTATCTGAAATCGATTTTTTCGAATTGCGGGGGTCAGGGAAGGAAATTAAAAAATCTAAAACAAAGTCGTATAGCGTACAAATATAATAAATCTATGTTCCAAATTTCGCTGCTCTAGCTCTTATTTTGCGCGCACTACATTACCCCCCCGGGGCCCATAACGCCACTTTTGATGATCTATAACTTCCGAGATTTTTGACCAATCTTACCCAGATTCACAACATCCATCAAGAGCGGTCTAATTATGATGTGTGCCAAAAATAAATTTGATCGGTGGAAAATTGTGCTTAATAATCGATTTTTTCGAATTGCGTGGGTCAGGGGAAGAAATTGAAAAATCAAAAATTGAAAATTCTAAAACAAACTCGTATAGCGTACAAACATAACAAATCTACGTTCCAAATTTCGTTGCTCTAGCTCTTATTTTGCGCGCACTACATTACCCCCCCGGGGCCCATTACACCACTTTTGCTGATCTATAACTTCCGAGACATTTGATCAATATTACCCAGATTCACAACATCGATCAAGAATGGTCTAATTATGATGTGTGCCAAAACTAAATTTGATCGGTTGAAAATTGTGTTTATTAATCGTTTTTTTCGAATTGCGGGGGTCAGGGGAGGAAATTGAAAATTCTAAAACAAATTCGTATAGCGTACAAACATAACAAATCTATGTTCCAAATTTCGTTGCTCTAGCTCTTATTTTGCGCGCACTACATTACCCCCCCGGGGCCCATAACGTCACTTTTGCTGATCTATAACTTCCGAGATTTCTGATCAATCTTACTCAGATTCACAACATCGATCAAGAATGGTCTAATTATGATGTGTGCCAAAAATAAATTTGATCGGTGGAAAATTGTGCTTAATAATCGATTTTTTCGAATTACGTGGGTCAGGGGAGGAAATTCAAAAATCAAAAACAAACTTGTACAGCGTTTGAACATAACGAATCTAGATATTAAGTTTGGTTGCTCTAGCTCTTATAGTCTCTGAGAAACAGGCGTTCATACGGACGGACGGACGGACAGACGGACGGACGGACGGACGGACGGACGGACGGACAGACAGACGGACAGGGCTAGATGAACTCGTCTTGTCGTCCTGATTCAGAATATATATACTTTATGGGGTCTCCGATGATTATTTCTATGTGTTACATACTTTTGGATTTTGCATATTTCCAATAGCTCCGCTTTGCTCTTTTTTTACAAAAAAGGCAAAGGGGCTAAAAACGAAAGTAATACAACATTAAGCATAGCTCTATAGAGAGCGGGGATTAAATTACACGCTAGAGCTAGAGCAACCAAATTTAAAATCTGAATTCGATATGTTCATGCGCTATACGAGTTTGTGTTAGATTTTAAAATTTCTTCCCTTGACTATTTTTGATCGACATTGCGAATTTTGTTAAGATTACTAAATGGCTTAAAGTGCGTGTAGAACTGTGTGTATGTTTGCGTATGTGTGCGTATTTCTGTGTCTTACTTGCTTTTGTTACTCCTTTTGCCTTTAAAAGAAAAAAGCTAATGGAAATGTGCAAAATCGAAAAGTATATAACAGGTAGAAAAAATCATCGGAGACCCTATAAAGTATTATATTCTTGATCAGGACGACAAGACGAGACGCTTTAGCCGTGTCTGTCTGTCTGTCCGTCTGTATGAAGGCCTGTTTCTCAGATACTATAAAAGGTAAAGCAACCAACTAACAAAAAAAAAACGATTATTAAGCACAATTTTCAGCCGATCAGCCGATCAGCCGATTTCAGAATGTTGGTGCTCATAATAACTACATCATTATTGAACTACATTGAAGCATTAAGTATCGAGAAATAGACCAAGGAAGGCCTAACCTATGTGTTTGTTATAAGAGCTATCACAACCAAATTTGCGCTTTAGCTTTTATAGTCTCTGAGAAACAAGCGTTCATACGAATGGACATAGCTTTAGCCCATATCTCGCAGCCACACAAGATTATCGATCTCACCACTCCAGCTATTAATCGCCTGATAGCTTGTTTAGTGCCATTAGTGTTTGGCAACATTCTGCTAATGGCAACTGTTGCAACTTCCGCTTTCCTACTGGCATATTCAATATGTTGCTTATATGTAAACTGGTGGTTCAGCATAACACCCAGATATTTAATCGCTAGCTTTGATGAGATGCTCGTTGAGCCTACTCGTATGGTTCCCGTTTCCACCTTCTTGCGGCTGCTAACCAGAACTTCTCCAGTTTTGTGCTCTGCCAAAATAAGGCCGTTTTCGCTCATCCACTGCATGATCATTTCGATCGCTGTGGCACATTTTGTAGTGGCGTAGTTGAGTATTTTGGCCACAGTTACCAGTTCAATATCATCGGCAAAGCCGGACAGATGACAACCTTCCGATAAAAGTAGCCGTAATAGTCCATCGTACATGATGCTCCATAGTAAGGGGCCAAGTACTGAGTGTTGTGGAACTCCTCCAGTGACGATGTGTTGGTGCCATCCTCTATTTGATGTATACATTAGTATCCTATTATCAAAGTAGATTTTGATTGTTTGTAGTAAGTAGGGTGATATTCCGCGAGCGTCCAATGCTTTCAAAGTTTTGCCCGAGTTGAAGGCATTTTTTACGTCTAGCGTACATATCAGGCAGTATTATTGGTATACCCCTGCCCAGCGCGTATCTTGGATTACGCTACTTGCCATTGACGTTACTTCCATAATTTCTTAGGAGATGCTTGTGCCCTTTCGGAACCCATACTGGTGGTCAGATAGCCCCTGGTTGCCTTTGAACCCCCTTTCCAGCTGGTAGCACAGTACTCTGACAAAAACCTTTTTAAATTGGTCCCAAGTTATATCAAAATGACATATCTGAGATAACCGCCCGAATTATTTTCACGTAGAGCACCACATTGATGTATTGGCGCCACTAAGGTCCGCAATAAATTCCGGTAGCATTAGCGCGTTAATATTTGTTCTTCCAGATGGGAATTGTAAGCCTTTCATTAGTTCTATTTAGTTTTTTTTGAGTTTTCTACGGCTCACTATCACTTTGAGTGCCCGATCCCACTTTTGATGTAGACTCATTATTTACATACTCATTACGCGCTGTCGTCGCGCTAAAACGGTAGTTCCTGAAATTGACAGCTATAACTGTAATTCCTACAATAGACATTCTCAAGTAATCAATAACAAATCTAGGACAGCCACAAAACCTGTTATTGCTTTAATGAAATAACTATCCTGATGAAATAACTATGAACATAACTTTTTATCATAAAATAAACAAGCTTAATTAACCAATCAAGAACAGCCATGCATCTGACATTAGTAATTCACATACAGCAATCCTTTGCTCTAATTATGAATTAGACTTCTTCATCTAAGTAATGTAAAATACATTTCGATAATCTTGTTGATCTTTCAACAAGAAAATGGAAACACTAATTTGAATTCCAAATATTTAAATTTACTTAAGAAGAAGTAATTTCTTCACATTATGACAATAGCTTATCGACTATACTCAGATTCTTATCTTCTTGTTTATGAGCTTTCAAGTTTAGAGCTTATCAAGTTGAGATAACTATGATGGAACTTATGTGAAAGCTAGGTTCATCATAGGTCGTGAATATAGCTCCCCCGACGTAAGTATCGATTAAATTGATTAAAAAAAAAATTTTTTAGGTCCTTTGCCATAAAAAAGTTCAAAGTGGAGCTAATGGATATGTGCAAAATCCAAAACTATGTAACAGGTAGAAATAATCATCAGAGACCCCATTAAATATATATATTCCCAATCAAGACGACAAGACGAGTCAATCTAGCCGTGTCCGTCTGTCTCCGCCCCTATGAACTCGTGTTTCTCAGAGACAATAAAAGCTAGAGCAACCAAATTTTTAACATAGATTTCTTATTTTCGAGACCATTTCTGATCAACTTTGTGAATCTCCGCAATACGAAAAAAACGATTATACAGCGCAATTTTAAACTGATCAAATTCTTTATAGCACACATCATAATTACACAATTCTTGATCTACGTTGTGAATTTCGTTAAGGATTAACAATAAACTCGGAATTTATACAAAATTAAGTATCGCGCAATAGATCGCGGGAGGCTAAAAGGCGCGTGCAATGGCTAAATACGTGTACAATTATGTGTATGACTGTGTATGTCGGCAAAGGGGCTTTCGTACTCGAGTACACTCGACTACAGATTTCTTACTTGTTTGCTATAATTCTGTGTTTAACACCGTTCATGAAACTAAGATCATGTCTTTCTTTGTTAAAAATATCTTCATACTCGGTTATGAGATTGTCTATTAAGGATTTTCGTTATACAAGACTCAGCATCTCCCTCGTCTAGAGCGTTAAGCTGTTGTTTGGATACAGCATCTGCCACTAGATTATCATTCCCGTCAATGCGTGCTTTCCACCTTTTCATCTTAGCATAAGGGTTGGATTCCGCTACTGCAAAAGTTACAAGTGGTCGGTAAATATGTTATTATCTTTAACTCCATATAGGTAACGCCACAGTTAACCTAAAGCCCATATGATAACCAGTAATTTCCTTTCATTGGTGGCATAATTTGCCTTCCTAGCCTTCAGTGTCCCAGAAATCATTGTGATCGGACGACCCTCTTTGGATAATACCGCGCTTATTCCATACGCTGAAGCATCGGTCGTTGGATCGAATGGCTTCTTATAATTAGGTTATCTGCGCATGACATCGTCTGATGCCAGGATGTTACGCAACTTTTGAAATGCACGTTGCTGTTCTTCTGTAAAATTTACTTTGATGAAGGGCGACCTGTGCTTTCTAGCGTTTCCGTTTTTCCTTTTCAGAATTTAAGAGATAGGTCTTTCTAATGCTGCAAAGTCTTTAATTAAGCACCTATAGTAGCTTGCCAGGCCCAAGAATGACCTGACTTCATATACATTTTTTGGCTTTGGGTAATCCTGAATGGCTTTTAGTTTTCTGAGTCCGTTGTTGTCCCTTCGCTGGTGACAACAAATCTCAGAAATTTCACGCTTTTTTTAAAAAAGCTTGATTTTTGGACTGATACCCTAATATTCGGTTTATGAAGGCTTTTGTACACCCAGTTTATGTGTGAGATATGGGATTCTTCATTTTCCGAATATTTTCATATTATCCAGGTAAACGTGACAAAATTTCCTTATCTGTTCCGGATATCATCAATGGGGCTCTGAAATATGCTAGCCGCATTTTTCAGACCAAAAGGGGTTTTTTGAATTCATACATCCCGCCATTGACTGAGAAAGAAGTCTTCTTTCGATCACGCTCTGCTAGCGTGATTTGGTGATATCCGGACTTGAGATCTAACGTGGAAAAATACTTAGCTTTGCCTAGGTTCCCAATATCGTAGAAATATTTGGCATGGGGTATTTGTCGGAATCTATGTGTTCATTGAGCTTGCGAAAATCCATGACCAACCTCATGATTATATCGCCTGCTTCATCAGTGCCTTACTTATCTACCACCCCAACAGGGTTATTATAAGGGGATATCGACTTTTGTATAATTTTTCAGCAAATTCCGATTTTCTCTGTTTACGAAATCAGCTGCTCCCATTGGATATGGGTAAACCCTGGCGTAAATGAGTACTTCAGACCTATTGTATGGTAGTGCTTTATTGGGGTCTGCAAAATTGCGGAAGAGGTTTGAGTAGACCTCGCTCCTCACAGTGAGAAACCATGTCCATTAGCATGGTCTATACTGTTCCAACACAATTACTCCCAACAATTGCGTCAAATTTCTGAGGTCACCAACCTCTAACTGTTTTGGAGTTGAAATTGGGAGGGAATCATGACCAAACAGATATTGCTCCAATTGGTACCGTCAAATATTTTTATATTCAATGGGACGACTTTCATTTCAACTGGACAAGTATTGTTTTGAGCATCCATTTTTTATACCTCACTTTGAGTCAGACGCGTATAAGCTAATTTTGCTTGTAGACTAGCCGCAGTTTATAACGAATGGGGCTGCCTAAAATTATACAGCAGTTTTCGTATGTGCTAGCGCCATCTATGTTTCAATATATCTACTATCTTCCTTGATTTATCTTACACACAGTGCTGGAAAAATACTAACTTATTGAATGCGCTTAGGTGATCCGCTAGCGCTGGGCTTAGAAACAGCTGACCTGTAGCTTGTATTGGAGAAAGAATGACTCTGGTGTGTATTAGAGACTACAGTGGCTGAGTCACCGCCGTAGCCAGTTAGGCACTGTCCGTAGCTCGCTGCAGCGTACTCCTCTGTTTTCTTTCCAGGGCGACCATACAGGAGGCAACCAGCACCACCAACGAAGAAACACAACTACTTCTAACACAAAGTCCTGTCAGAACTGTATGTTTTAATTTTTTTATTTATGTATTCATTTATTTATAAGTATTAATTAAGTAACAAGTTAACAATATAAGCGATTTACGTGGAGTACTAAACATTTCTTTGCGGTATGGCCATAAAGCATTGCTGCGCACACCCATACGTACTGTCCACGATTTCATGCCGCTCTCATATGTTGCTCAGCTTGCCTAAGCTGAGTCAGGACTATGGCCGTAAATACTGCTGCATTTTTGAGGATATACTATAGATGTTCCGAAAAGGACGTTCTCGTGTCATGACACCGAAATACTTTATTGTCAGTTTTGATGCTGCCCTGGTATCGCCTACCTTGATCTGCACGGTTTCCACCCTTTTGCGGCAACTGACCAGTACCGCTTCTGTTTTTTCGCCAACTTTAAGCCTAATGCGGTGATTCGTTACATTCCTCCTGCACCTCACTCAGTTGCTTTGCAACTGATACTGTAGTTACGTCATCAGTGAAGCTTAGGATGGTAGTATCTTTGGGTAGATTAAGTCGCAGTACACCATCGTACATTATATACAATAGCAACGGGTTCAGAACTGATCCTTGCGGAACACCAGCAAAGCTTGGTGTGACGCCAGCCCTTCACTGGTGTTGAACTGGACTATTCTCTCGGAAGAGTAGCTCTTGACTGCCTTTCTGAGGTATTGTAGGACACCGAAGCTACCAGAGCATCCGTCCCATCTGACCATCTGCTGATAGTATCTAGCGTTGACCTCGCTTTCCGAAAGCCAAATTGGTAAGGAGCTAAGCTTCGCGAGTGTTCCAACCTGAAATAAATGATTTCTTCCAAGACTGCAAATTGCGTTTAGAAGGAAGATTGGTCTGTAGGAAGAAGACTCACTTAGCGGCTCCCCTGGCTTCGGTAGCAAGAAAAGATTTTGCACCTTCCATATGGACGGAAAGACCTTTCTAGCAAACAGGTACTGAACAGTTTTGCAAATTCCGAAGGGTTCTGGAATAAGGGAATCTTCTGCACCCTGTTAGGGATACCATCCGGCCCTGAGGCCTTGCCGGGCTTAGGGCTGCCAGCTGCAGTCAGCACCTCGTCGATGGAAACGATCATACCGTTGATCGTTGAGCTTTTGGTATGACGTTGGTGGATGGTTCTTCAGAGCTGGTCTATTGGGAAAGACAGCCTCCACGATGGTCATTAGTTCAATGTATGCAGTTGGCACTGTGTACCTCGCAGCATTTTTTTTTCATTTAATTTGGATCGTGTATCTACTAATGTAACGTTCCTATTGGATTGGGGTAGATTAAGTCGCAGTACACCATCGTACATTATATACAATAGCAACGGGTTCAGAACTGATCCTTGCGGAACACCAGCAAAGCTTGGTGTGACGCCAGCCCTTCACTGGTGTTGAACTGGACTATTCTCTCGGAAGAGTAGCTCTTGACTGCCTTTCTGAGGTATTGTAGAACACCGAAGCTACCAGAGCATCCGTCCCATCTGACCATCTGCTGATAGTATCTAGCGTTGACCTCGCTTTCCGAAAGCCAAATTGGTAAGGAGCTAAGCTTCGCGAGTGTTCCAACCTGAAATAAATGATTTCTTCCAAGACTGCAAATTGCGTTTAGAAGAAGATTGGTCTGTAGGAAGAAGACTCACTTAGCGGCTCCCCTGGCTTCGGTAGCAAGAAAAGATTTTGCACCTTCCATATGGACGGAAAGACCTTTCTAGCAAACAGGTACTGAACAGTTTTGCAAATTCCGAAGGGTTCTGGAATAAGGGAATCTTCTGCACTCTGTTAGAGATACCATCCGGCCGAGGCCTTGCCGGGCTTAGGGCTGCCAGCTGCAGTCAGCACCTCGTCGATGGAAACGATCATACCGTTGATCGTTGAGCTTTTGGTATGACGTTGGTGGATGGTTCTTCAGAGCTGGTCTATTGGGAAAGACAGCCTCCACGATGGTCATTAGTTCAATGTATGCAGTTGGCACTGTGTACCTCGCAGCATTTTTTTTTCATTTAATTTGGATCGTGTATCTACTAATGTAACGTTCCTATTGGATTGGGGGACATAGAAGTACTCCATCTACTTTTTAGAGGTGCTAAAGCTACTCGTTGATTAAGACGGCATTTTAATTCTGTATGGTTACCTCCATAGTTACCACACTTTTTGGTGCTGGAGTCATTTGTATTAAATGAGCAGCTTACATGTACCGGTCCTTTCCTCTTGTGCAGGTCTTCCGCCGTGATTGGTGCAGCAGAAGCTGGACTTTATAAATTGGATGCACTTCGTTCTTCTTAAGTCTCCAGTTCGAGTTCGTCTCTGAACAATGGTTGCGGCTTTTTGTCTTCGTTTAGACTATTGATTACCGACTTTGCATTGAAGCCTTGTACATTCAGCGCTTCTGTAATATCAGTAAGGCTTAAATCTGGTTCAATGTTTTTGAGATTAGTAAGTGTAGAAGTTTCGGTTATTATCAGTGAGGAACTTGGTCAGCATTCTGAAGTTATCTTCCTTTTTTATATCGACTTTAGTCTCTTTGATGTTTCCTTTTTAAACACGGAGGTTATACAGCATTAAGCAACACACTATACAGCGACTGGGCTAAAAAGCGCGCGCAATGTCTAAGTACGTGCAGAACTGTGTGTGTGTGGCTATTTATGTAGGCAAAGGGGCTCTCGTAGTCAGGTACGCTGGACTACAACCTTTTTACTTGTTTTATTTAATTTATAATAAAATATTTCCCCGAGAAAAGAAAAAGACGTCTGCACTCGCCGACGACTCAAAACTAATTTGATATAGAATATGAGATGATATTATGGTTGTAAATAACTTAAATGCTGCAAGTGGCAGTCACAATTGTGGAAATCCATCAACTCAGTCAGCATTAAGTTATTAACCATCAAGCAAGTCAATCGAATAAAGTCAACTATTCGCACGGCATTTCAACATAGGGAATATTGCTCAACGATATTACTGATGTAATAGCATTAATGCAACTTTCATACTTTTCATAAGAAAAACAAATTTCGGTCAATTTCAACAGCACACATTTCGTATTCGAAATATTGGACTAATAACTTAATAAATGAAGACTTTTTATATCGAAAGGCAATACAACCTGTATTAAGCAATCTAGGGTATTCTGTAATCTTTAAAAAGCCTGTTAAAACAGTCTCCATTACGTCATCGATATTAACGACTACGTATTTGCAAGGTTTCCTAATGGTTGCATCACTGTAGGTTGAAAACTGAAGGCGCATTCCTAAGCCCAAACGCCATTACCAAAAATTCATATTGTCCGTCAGGAGTAACAAAAGCTGTACACTCTACTGAATCTTCGTGCAAAGGAATTTTCTAATATCCACTTGCCATATCAAAATATGTGAAATATTTTGAACCATGAAGTCTGTCTATTTTGTCTGATATGAGAGGCAAAGAATATCTATCTGAAACTGTATAAGAATTTAGCTCCCGGTTATCTATATAAAAGCGATGAGACACATTCTTGTAATTAACTGATATTATGGATTCCCCATAGATGACTAACTTGACTTTATTACATTGCATTCTAATAATTAATATATCTTGCCTAGTACCAATTCTCTTTCATTTGGAGTAAGTCTGTATGGACTTCATTAAACAATCTTTGTTGTAACCGGTAATTTAATTTTCATTTTACCCAACCTGACTCAAGATGTAGAGATTCTATGAATAAGGGAATCTGAATAGTTTTGCAGTAACACAGTAATAACATTCTATTGTTGACATCTTCTGTCGTTTTGAGTCGTAAGGAGGTTTTTTTTCGTTTGCAGGAATCTACTGTCAACGTATGCCAACTTAGTAAGCGTTATAGAAACTCCAAATTTTTTTAATTTACTTAATTATTTATTGTCCACTATTAGCAGTCGACCAAAAACTGAAATACAAATTAAATTACAAAAAAATATAAAATTAAAGATAAAACTAAATGAAAATTTAAATTTAAAATTTAAAATTTAAAATTTTAATTTATAATTTATAATTTATCATTTAAAATTTATAATTTATAATTTATAATTTATAATTTATAATTTATAATTTATAATTTATAATTTATAATTTATAATTTATAATTTATAATTTATAATTTATAATTTATAATTTATAATTTATAATTTATAATTTATAATTTATAATTTATAATTTATAATTTATAATTTATAATTTATAATTTATAATTTATAATTTATAATTTATAATTTATAATTTATAATTTATAATTTATAATTTATAATTTATAATTTATAATTTATAATTTATAATTTATAATTTATAATTTATAATTTATAATTTATAATTCATAATTTATAATTTATAATTTATAATTTATAATTTATAATTTATAATTTATAATTTATAATTTATAATTTATAATTTATAATTTATAATTTATAATTTATAATTTATAATTTATAATTTATAATTTATAATTTATAATTTATAATTTATAATTTATAATTTATAATTTATAATTTATAATTTATAAATTTATAATTTATAATTTATAATTTATAATTTATAATTTATAATTTCTAATTTCTAATTTATAATTTATAATTTATAATTTATAATTTATAATTTATAATTTATAATTTATAATTTATAATTTATAATTTATAATTTATAATTTATAATTTATAATTTATAATTTATAATTTATAATTTATAATTTATAATTTATAACTTATAATTTATAATTTATAATTTATAATTTATAATTTATAATTTATAATTTATAATTTATAATTTATAATTTATAATTTATAATTTATAATTTATAATTTATAATTTATAATTTATAATTTATAATTTATAATTTATAATTTATAATTTATAATTTATAATTTATAATTTATAATTTATAATTTATAATTTATAATTTATAATTTATAATTTATAATTTATAATTTATAATTTATAATTTATAATTTATAATTTATAATTTATAATTTATAATTTATAATTTATAATTTATAATTTATAATTTATAATTTATAATTTATAATTTATAATTTATAATTTATAATTTATAATTTATAATTTATAATTTATAATTTATAATTTATAATTTATAATTTATAATTTATAATTTATAATTTATAATTTATAATTTATAATTTATAATTTATAATTTATAATTTATAATTTATAATTTATAATTTATAATTTATAATTTATAATTTATAATTTATAATTTATAATTTATAATTTATAATTTATAATTTATAATTTATAATTTATAATTTATAGTTTATATTTATAATTTATAATTTATAATTTATAATTTATAATTTATAATTTATAATTTATAATTTATAATTTATAATTTATAATTTATAATTTATAATTTATAATTTATAATTTATAATTTATAATTTATAATTTATAATTTATAATTTATAATTTATAATTTATAATTTATAATTTATAATTTATAATTTATAATTTATAATTTATAATTTATAATTTATAATATATAATTTATAATTTATAATTTATAATTTATAATTTATAATTTATAATTTATAATTTATAATTTATAATTTATAATTTATAATTTATAATTTATAATTTATAATTTATAATTTATAATTTATAATTTATAATTTATAATTTATAATTTATAATTTATAATTTATAATTTATAATTTATAATTTATAATTTATAATTTATAATTTATAATTTATAATTTATAATTTATAATTTATAATTTATAATTTATAATTTATAATTTATAATTTATAATTTATAATTTATAATTTATAATTTATAATTTATAATTTATAATTTATAATTTATAATTTATAATTTATAATTTATAATTTATAATTTATAATTTATAATTTATAATTTATAATTTATAATTTATAATTTATAATTTATAATTTATAATTTATAATTTATAATTTATAATTTATAATTTATAATTTATAATTTATAATTTATAATTTATAATTTATAATTTATAATTTATAATTTATAATTTATAATTTATAATTTATAATTTATAATTTATAATTTATAATTTATAATTTATAATTTATAATTTATAATTTATAATTTATAATTTATAATTTATAATTTATAATTTATAATTTATAATTTATAATTTATAATTTATAATTTATAATTTATAATTTATAATTTATAATTTATAATTTATAATTTATAATTTATAATTTATAATTTATAATTTATAATTTATAATTTATAATTTATAATTTATAATTTATAATTTATAATTTATAATTTATAATTTATAATTTATAATTTATAATTTATAATTTATAATTTATAATTTATAATTTATAATTTATAATTTATAATTTATAATTTATAATTTATAATTTATAATTTATAATTTATAATTTATAATTTATAATTTATAATTTATAATTTATAATTTATAATTTATAATTTATAATTTATAATTTATAATTTATAATTTATAATTTATAATTTATAATTTATAATTTATAATTTATAATTTATAATTTATAATTTATAATTTATAATTTATAATTTATAATTTATAATTTATAATTTATAATTTATAATTTATAATTTATAATTTATAATTTATAATTTATAATTTATAATTTATAATTTATAATTTATAATTTATAATTTATAATTTATAATTTATAATTTATAATTTATAATTTATAATTTATAATTTATAATTTATAATTTATAATTTATAATTTATAATTTATAATTTATAATTTATTTTTTATACTGGGAGTATTGAAAATTAAATGGAAAGTGATCCAACATTTGTTGCAAGAATTGGGAAAACCCAGGAAAACCCAATTAGATCAACAGTATTAGTAAAAGTGTTAGGAATTGTTGGTTAAAAAGTTAAGAATATGATTTTTGTTAGTTTCTAAGGGTAATTCTGCGCTGATGACACTGTAAAGTTTGTTATAGTCAGCGCAGAGTACCCTGAAAGGTTCGTGCAGTGAGTAATTAGTATTACACATGTTAAGGGATAATGGGTAATAGTTACGCGAAAATCTAAAGGGAACACGAATGTTAATATTACTTAGTAAAATACTGGAATCTACCAAACCTAAAAGTAATTTGTGAAGGAACATAACTCCAAGCATAGTACGACGATTAGCAAGGGATGGAAGATTAATAAGCAAAAGTCTACTTGCGTACGAAGGAAGATCCGTACCAGGAGCCCAGTTAAAAGCCCGGAGAGCAAAAAGAAGAAACTTTTTCTGTACAGACTCAATTTTATCTTGATGTACTGAATATTGTGGTGACCAAACACAAGATCCATATTCTAAGATAGGTCGGACAATGGCAGTATAAAGAGTTTTAGTTATATATGGGTCATCAAATTCTTTGGACCATCTTTTCACGAATCCAAGAGTTTGAGTAGCCTTATTTACAGTGAGAGCAACATGGGCATTAAAATTTAACTTATGGTCACGTAAAACTCCTAAGTCCATGACACTCTCTAATCTGTCAGGTGTATACTGACCGAGAGAGTAATTAGATATAAGAGGTGATCCTCTATAAAATGACATAGATTTACATTTAGAGCAATTAAGATGTAATAAATTACATTTACACCAGACATAAAATAGGTCTAGTTCCGACTGGAATAAATTGTTTTTTTCAAATTGCGGTGGTCAGGGGAGGAAATTCCAAAATCGAAAACAAACTTGTATAGCATACGAAAATAACAAATCTAGGTTTAAAATTTGGTTGCTCTAGCTTTTATAGTCTTTAAGAAACAGGTGGTCATAGGGACGGACGGACAGATGGACGGACGGACAGGTGGACGGACGGACAAGCGGGCGGACGAACAGACTGACAGACAGACGGCTAGATCCACTCGTCTTGTCTCATTTCCATTAGCTCTGCTTTGCTCATTTTTATGGCATAAAGTATCGAGTTGGAAGCAATAAAATGCGCGCATCAGTTTGTGCCAATTGAGAGAGAGACCTAAACTGGAGAACGCACTATCTCTCTCTGATTTCAACCGCGTGGGTTTCCCTAATTGGTTAAAAATTCGCATAAGTGCGTTTTAACATTCTATCCAATCTTTTGTTTTTCTTTGTTCGACCACCACAACCGATTACATTTAGTTTTGGCAAACATCGTAATTAGACCATTCTTGATCTATGTTGTAAATCTAGGTAAGATTGATATCAAAAAACTCGGAAATTATACATCATCAAAAGTGGTGTTATGGAGCGCGGGGGACCTAAGTGGTGCGCACAAAATAAAACCTAGAGAAACCAAATTTGGAATCTAGATTTGTTATGTTCGAGTTTGTTTTAGATTTTAGAATTTCCTCCCCTGACCCCCGAAATTCGAAAAAATCGATAATTTAACACAAATTTCAACCGATTGAATTTCTGGCACACGTCATAATTAGACTATTTTTGATCTACGTTTAGATTGAACAATAAACACGGAAGTTATACAGCATTAAGTATTAGCGCGGGGGGCTAAAAGGCGGTCGCAATGGCTAAGTACTTGCAGAATTGTGTGTATGTATGTGTATGGCTGTATATGTAGGCAAAGGGGCTCTCGTAGTCGGGTACACTCGACTTGAGATTTCTTACTTGTTTTTTTATTGGGAAATTGTGCACTTGCTGTTGATCTAGCAATCAGCTGTGCATAGTGTTGGAAATTTTCGCAGATATATCAGCTGCATTGCACAAACAAACTAGGTCTTGTCAGTAAGCACGACTATTGTTTTTGTAAGCGAGAAGTTTAAATTTAAACCTAAATTTAAATTAAGTCGCGATTAAGCTTTCCCAATCTTCGGCACTTGTAATTAAAAGATATTCCCCATATCTCTTGTTGCAAGCGCACTAACAGAAACTTCGCAAATCGAGATCCGCAAGCTTGATGAACTGGTAACGAAGCTTAAGGAAGACCACCTTTCAGCCGACGTTTTCAAGGGCCTCAGATCTGCTAGGGGTGGTGTCTTGATAGACACGCTCAAATGGCTGGTAACCACCGCGAAGATCTTAGTAGATCTGGGAAGGATTCGAATCCGCAGGGTTATTGGCCGATAAAACAATTCGTTCGTTGTTAGGAGGCTGGTCACATAGCCAGAACGTGTAATAAAGCACCCAAATCTAGCCTTTTCACCTGGAGAGGTTAAAAATCAGTTGAGTACGGTACTGGTAGCTACAAATGCCCAGCATGCCGTGAATCTGTTTTGTATATTAAGTTGTATGCAACTAAATCTTAACCACTGCATAGCCCCACTGGCCCTACTGGAGCAATAATGAATATTGACGTTGCCATTATTTGCGAACCCCACCACTCCAAGTCTAATTCCCCAGCTATCTGGGTCTCTGTCGTGAATGAGACGGCTGCAATCTGCGTACGCAGTGGAAACCCTACTCCACTTATGAAATTTTAATGGCGTTATACGCGCAAGAGTAGCCAATTTGTGCATATAGAGATATTAGACCCCTCCCTTTCACCATGTCGTGAACCGCCTCACCCCTCGAACGTAACGGTTTAATCATTTATTAAATGATACAAATATGTAAGCTACACTATCAGTAGTGTTTCAAGTGCACTTCTCAAAAATGGGAATAAGAGGTTTAAGACCCATCTGCAGAAGTAAAAATACAGATCTCAAAAATGGGAATAATAGGTTTAAACGCCAACTGCAGAAGTAAAAATAACAATAAGAAACAGCAAGCGAGAACACTTCCTACAATTGTGCATTATTGTAATTTTACATTATGTAAATTAGCATATTTTGTATTAACAAAATATGTGTTAATAATAACGTTTGTAATCTTCACGTGTTAGACAGAGCCTGAACAATGAGACGCAATGGATGAGTAATGTGAAGACCTGTACGAGCAGCGGAGAGGATATCGAGAGCGAGACGTTCTCTCACGACGCGTAGGCTCATATGCAGAGAGAGACAGGGCAGTTGCATAATGTACGCTGACCGAGCCGGTCTAATAAAGAGTTGTACATAAGTACACATGTGTTGATATATTTTTAATTAATTTATTTATTTATTTATTTAATGTCAACTATGAGCAGTCGACCAAAAGTTTTGGTACAAAATTGAAATAAAATTAAAATTAAAGTTTATTTATTTTATTCATTTAATGTCAACTATGAGCAGTCGACCAAAAGTTTTGGTACAAAATTGAAATAAAATTAAAATTAAAGATAAACAATATTTAA
>JBAMBS010000695.1:0-37522 GCA_037044455.1 Zygothrica quintamaculata
GTTGGACCCAACCATAGGTCAAATCTATCAAGCTATAAAGAGACTATGTTGAGAAATAAATCGCCACTTTTCCGAAATTTTCGTTTTTCTTTTGTAGGCTAAGTACTTATCGCACCACCCTCGTATACAGCTATACACACGCATACTAACACATACAAACAGTAATGGCGTGTGGAGAGCGGCCTAGAGAATACCACCACAGCGGGCCACAGCTTGTCGTAAAAGGCGACTAGGTGGTCAGGGGGATTCAAATCCCCCTCCGGGTCGGACTAAGGTGGGATCCACTTTGCAACCTATGCAAAGAAATTACAAAATTAGTCAGGAGGACGGCAAGCGCCGGTCTATTCACCAGCCGATGCGGGACTGCATTGGGAGCAACCGAGCTCTATATGAGTTGGCTGCTATTCAATTGCAGGATACGCAGGCTAAGGAGGTGATCAGATCAAATCAGGCATTCCAGAGTTCACCATTGTTCAGAACAGGGGTGGAGCAAAGAGGAAGCAAGACGAAGGAGTACGGATGCCACGGACAATAAGACGTAAGGTGTTGTCCAGCGTCAAGGTAGCAAGCGACCCACCTTCAGCAGGAAAGTCAGATGCTAGCCAAGCACATAAACCCAAAGAGAAAGGCTGGGCTTTAGAAGCAGGTAGGAGACAGAAGAGTTCCGATTATAGGAAAGTAGTCCCAGGTAAGAAGACCAGACCTGATTCGATAATCATCGCATCAAAGGGAACAACCAGCTACTCCGACATCGTCAAAAAAGTAAAGGGAGATAGCAAGCTGGAGAAATTAGGGAAGGCAGTTGCGAAGGTACGGATGATATAGAAAGGTGAACTCCTACTGCAACTGGGATGGGATGGGTAAACTGTAGAGTACAGGAGAGAATACCTATCACAAAGTGTTTAAGGTGTCTGGAATTCGGCCACATAGCTAGACATTGTAATAGTATAATAGACCACTCTAAACTCTGCAGGAGATGTGGGTCGTCAGGCCATTTGGCCAAAGACTGTCAAAAAGACCCTCTCTGTATTTTCTGTAGGGAAAACGGCCAGGTAGATGCCAACCACATAACTTGCAGTGGAAAGTGCCTTGTATTTAGGAGACCTCTATCTAGGAGACCATTTTGTATTTCACTCAGATAAATCTCAACCATTGTGAGACTGTTCATAATCTCCTGATTCAGTAGGTTCGGGAAAAAAGTTACGGATATTGTTTTCTGAGTGAACCCTTTAAACCCATCACAGATAGTGGGTGGGTTAGTAGTAAAAATGGTAGGGCAGTCATATGGTCTCCGCGAACATTACCCAGGGACACATATTCCAATCGTGAGGGCTATGTCAGGGCAAGGGTGTACGGTACTACGCACCGCATTGCGGAAGACGCTCGTGGCTATTATTGCAGGAGATTTTATTGCCTGGGCAGTAGGGTAGGGTAGAAGACAAATGCCAGGGGAAGCTGTCTTCTTGAGGATTTTTCGACATAAGATGTTGGGTTAGCTAATGGCGGAAAACAGCTTACATACTACAAAGCGGGAAGAGCGTCTGTTATAGACATTACAATAGTTAGTAGTTCACTGTGTAGGATAACTTCTTGAAGAGTTAGCAATGATTTCACGTATAGTGATCATCAGGCTATATACTTTGAAGTTCGGGGCGGCTCGGCTAAAAGACGTCAAACGCCGAAATCAACAGGTCCCAAATGAAATGTGCACCGTTTCGATAAGCAAACCTTTGCGGACAGCCTAGACCAATCAACTTGGAATTGGTACGCAGCTGAGGATATGGCCAAACAGCTTGTTAATGACCTAACAAATGCTTGTGATGCCTATATGCCGAGACGCAAACAGAGAAAAAATTTAGCGCCATGTTATTGCTGGAACGAAGAGATCAGCGACTTGAGAAAAGCTTGCTTTAGAGCAAAAAGTAAATCACAAAGGACTAGGAAGCGTCCAGATTTCGATGCTAATCCAGCAGTCTTCGTCTGCTTCCGTCAAATATGTGTCGATGCTGATGTTCCCTTTGGGGAACAGCGTATAAGGTGGTAACAAAAAAGATAAGGAGCCAATTTGCACCGCGGGTATCATGCCCAGACATCCTTGGCAACATTGTTTGGACACTTTTTCCGTGGCACATCGTTGGTGCTGATGTGATCCCTCCATCCTGGAGACAGTTCCACCAGTAACACCTGGCGAGTTTGAAATAGCTTTTAGGAGTATAGGGAATAAAAAAACTCCTGGCCCTGATGGGATTCCAAATAGGGATACCATGTTGCTTATAAAAGATAGAAGGCTTATATAGGTATACAACAAATGCCTAGAAGAGGGGGCTTTCCATCAATTTGGAAGATCCAACAACTTATCCTTATATTTAAGGGAGACAAGCCTGCAGATGAACCATCTGACTATCAGGCCTATGCCTATCTGTCTCCTGGATACAGTTCGTAAGGTGTTGGAATGAATAGTGCACGATAGGATCCTTAAGATAGCCGAGGAAAGAGGGGCACTCTCTGAACTAGAATACTGATTTAAAACGGCCCGTGGGTGCTATTAAAGCTGTTGTCGATATAGCAGCCAAGGCAATTGAGGGAACTCGTTGGAAGTGGGGTGATAAGGAGTACTAGTCATCGGAAACGCGTTTAACTCAGTAAGTTGGACTAGTATCCAAGGAGCAATAAACCGGATCGGAATCCCTACGTACATTTTATTTTTTTTACTTGGCTTTATTTCTTAGATCTAGTCTTTTATAGTCTAACAAATAGTAACAAAAAAGGATAATATCCAACTATTTATCCGAACGGGTACTAGAATACGATACGAATGAAGGCCCCAAAAGATACAGTGTTACTGCAGTCGTTCCACAGGGGTCGGTTCAGGGACCACTCCCTTAGAACTTAATGTACGATGAAAAGCTTAGGCTCCAGTTACCACAGCGTTGTAGGTTAATTGGGTTCGCAGATGAGTTAGCTCTGGTAGTAGTCGCCAAGCAAATCAAATTGATTGAGGAAGCTACGAATGAGTCCATAAGAATTGTTAGTAATGGGCTTCAGAGCTCATGCCTAAAGTTAACTGAGCACAAAACCGAAGCAGTGCTCATAACCAGTAGGAAAAAAACTGAATTCATGACCATTAAGATAGGTTTTGATAGACAATAGGTTAAGTTTCAAAAACCACGTAGAGCTCGTGAGCCAAAAAGCCTAGAATACGATGGCAATAGGCAGCTTGCGACGGAGAAGCCAGCGTCACCACGCATATGCGCGACAAAACCACACATATACTCAAAGCTCTCAAGCCAAGACCAACATGCGCGAGCGTGAGAGTAAAAGCGCGCAAGAGCACGTAACCTATGTCGGATAAATAAGTGAGCAACGCACTCATCAAACAAACACACGGACAAACGTGTGTAAAGGGCGTGCGTGGACAGTTATGCAAAATGGATAAGTGAGTGCGCAATGCACTCATTTAAAACGCAATGCACTCAAACGGATTAGGGAGCAGGGAGTCTTAGTAAAACAGTGAAAGCAATCAGACGTAAAAAAAGTGCAAGTTGAAATATGGAACACTAACGATCACAAGATCAGCAACAACAGCAACAACAAGAAAGATGGATGTTCCCACTGGAGATCTATGGATGGCTGTCAGCGGAACAGCAGAGACGGCGGCAGCAGGCCGAACGAGAACAACGCCCATGGCAGTGGCTGTCGGCGCACGAAATGTGGGCAGTGCTGATGGAGGAGGAGCGACAACAGCAGAGGGGGGAGCAGCATCAACAGCCGCGGCGAGAAGTGGAAGGCGGGTGAGTGCAAAGAAAGCATGACTGTTAGGTTATGAATATAAAAGAATGTTAGTTTATAAATATAAAAAAATGTTAGAATCGAAATATCGGAAAAGAATGTTAGTTTGTAAGCGGAGAAAGAATGTTAGTTTGCAAGCGTAGAAAGAGTGTTAGAGTATAAGCAGAAACGAATGTTAGGTTAAAATTATAAAAAGAATGTTAGTTGATAAGCAGGAATCCAAGAATAAAATGAAACGAACCCAAAATCAGAAAAGAAAACAAATAGTGTAGTGAACCATAACCCTAATCCTAACCCTAATCCTAACCCTAACCCATGCTCATCCTACCCAGCTGGCTATGAGAATTAAAACAGCTGAGTGACAAGTTAGCGCCACTATTTGCAACTTGCCACCCTGTTGTTCAGTAGCTCTGGCCAGAGGAGTATTATGACCGCCGGTGGCATAATCCATCCCCAGAATGAGGTTATGCCACAGGACCCTAACTGTCCTATCCCATCCATAACCCTATCTGTAGTGTTCCATAGGCGAGTACTCCCATGGCCCACTCAGATCTTCCCCTCCATAGCCCTGTCTGTTGTGGTCCATTGGTGAGTACACCCATGGCCCCCACAGATCCCCTCCTCCATAACCCCGACTGTTGTGGCCATCGGCGAGTATTCCCATAGTCCACCCAGATCTGCCCTTTCATAACCCCGTATGTAATGGTCCAGAGGTGAGCTATTCCCGTGGCCCACACAGATCTCCTCCCCTAATCCCATCCGCGTTCGCCAGGACACAACCACTTATTTCTCTGTGGGCGGGTCCGGTGTGAGCGATGTAGAGTTTTAGACCGGCCGGTCCTACTGATATAAATATTCGGTAAGAGACTCTGGGCACGACTGAGACACCTCGGCCACCCAGAACTACCTTACAAGCTTCGGCGAAAATTGGCTTCGCCTTATAGGCTTGGTGCGCTCAGGGCTATGTCAGGTTTCAGGACTATTTCTGAGGACGCAGCTCTGGCATGTTGCCAATAGACTTATTAGCCAACGAAATTAAGAGGATCTACGTATGGCGTGCTATCAATTATAGCGCACCAACCAGTAGCGTGATTCGCACCAACCAGTAGCGTGATTCGCAGATCGGAACGCCAAGCGTCCATAGCTGTATGGCAGGTAAGATGGGACGCGTCAATAAAGGGTAGGTGGACACACAAGTGAATCCCCAGACTAGCAGTGTGGCTAGAACGCAAGGTAGGAGAATTAATTTTTTATTTAACGCAGTTTTTTATAGGTCACGGGGGCTATAGGAAATATCTTTTCAGGCTTAGGCATGAGGAAATCCCAGCCTGTCCAATTTGTCAGAACGCAGATGAAGAGCATGTTCTAACCAGTGTGTGAGGTATAGGACACTAGTGGGGGAAATACATTCAGCAGAAAGCCTTATTGGGTCTATGCTTGAGGACGAGGTGAATTGGATGCTCATGACTCAGCTCATAGTCACCATCCAATGCGATGTGAGACGATCCGAAATGGAACGTCGAAGTGAGCCATAAGGCCATCCGCCCCTGTGAAGTAATTCTTAACGGGAATACTGCAGTGGTAGTGATGAGAGTGTGGGGGGTCAGTTTAGAACGTAGGCGCTATAAACGCGTTACATTAGTAACATTGAATGGTGAGTGGTGCATTCCGGTGGTACGGACCGCCGGTATCATTGATGATTCCAACCACCGGGTTCGGATACCAAAAAAAACAAGTAAGAAATCTGTAGGCAAGTGTACCCTTTGCCTTTTTTGTAAAAAAAGAGCAAAGCGGATCTATTGGAAATATGCAAAATCCAAAAGTATGTAACACATAGAAATAATCATCGGAGACCCCATAAAGTATATATATTCTGAATCAGGACGACAAGACGAGTTCATCTAGCCCTGTCCGTCTGTCTGTCCATCCGTCCGTCCGTCCGTCCGACCGTCCGTCCGTCCGTATGAACGCCTGTTTCTCAGAGACTATAATAGCTAGAGCAACCAAATTTTAAACCTAGATTTATCATTTTCGTACGCTGTACAAGTATGTTTTTGATTTTTCAATTTCCTCCCCTGACCCCCGCAAATCGAAAAAAACGATTATTAAGCACAATTTTCAACCGATCAATTTATTTTTTGCACACATCTTAATTATACTATTCTTGATCGATGTTGTGAATCTGGGTAAGATTGATCAAAAATCTCGGAAGTTATACATCATCAAAAGTGATATTATGGGCCCCGGGGGGGTATAGTAGTGCGCGCAAAATAAGAGCTAGAGCAACGAAATTTGGCATCTAGATTTGTTATAATCGTACCCTACACGAGTTTGTTTTAGATTTTCAAATTTCCTCCCCTGACCCCCGAAATTTGAAAAAATCGATTTTAAGATACAATTTTTAACCGATCAAATTTATTTTTGGCACACATCATAATTCGACCATTCTTGATCCATGTTGTGAATCTGGTTAAGATTGATGAAAAATCTCGGAAGTTATACATCATCAAAAGTGGTATTACGGGCCCCGGGGGTATAGAAATGCGCGGAAAATAAGAGCTAGAGCAACGAAATTTGGAACGTAAATTTGTTATATTAGTACGCTATACAAGTTTGTTTTAGATTTTCGAATTTCCTCCCCTGACCCCCGAAAATCGAAAAAAATCGATTTTCAGATACAATTTTTAACCGATCAATTTTCTTTTTGTTACACATATTAAGTAGACCATTCTTCATCTACGTTGTGAATTTCGTTAAAATTTAACAATAAACACGGAAGTTATACAATATTAAGTACCGCGCTATAGAGCGTGGGCGGCTAAAAGGTGCGCGCAATGGCTAAGTACGTGCAGAACTGTGTGTATAAATGAGTATGTGTGTGTATGGCTGTATATGTAGGCAAAGGGGCTCTCGTAGTCGGGTACACTCGACTACAGATTTCTTACTTGTTATAACTATTTAGTACCTGTTGTGTGCTGGGCTCGATCCTTGGTCTAGAATTCTAGAATTAGAATTCTTTCACATTCATTTTTACTATCCTCTCAAAAATAAGACAAATACAGCCAACATTTGTAACTGAAATCGACCCGGTTGATAATTCTAATTTAACAAACATATAACTTCAACAAGGCATATCTGAAATAAACGCAAAACGCACTCAAAACTTAAATGAACCAAGCCTAGTCAAGTCTGATATAATATAAAACAAGTAAGAAGTCTGTAGTCGAGTGTACCCGACTGCGAGAGCCCCTTTGCCTACATATACAGCCATACATACACATACTTACACATACAAACAATTCTGCACGTACTTTAAGCCTTTTGGCCCCCGCGAATGTGTGCCAAAAATAAATTCAATTGGTTGAAACTTGTGCCTAATAATCGTTTTTTCGGACAGGCCTAGATAGACTCGTATTGTCGACCTGATTAAGAATATATATACTTTATGGGGTCTCCGATGATTATTTCTATGTGTTACATACTTTTCGATTTTGCTCATTTCCAATAGCTCCGCTTTGCTTCTTTTTTACAAAAAGGTAAAGGGGCTAATAAGAACTTACATTAGCAAAATAAATATATTAAAAATTATATTTAAATCGAACAAAAATAAATATATTTAATATTATATTTTCATTGAACAAAATACATTTTTTTTTTTCAGGTCGCCAAAATACAATAGAGACAAGCCAAAAAAATGCAACAAGACTGACTGACTGCAGACGAACCGCATCATGACGTAACTTTTGTGGCTATCTTACACGCTTAGTTTCTTTGAGCCTCTGTCAACCAAAACTCAATGCTGTTTTTTAAAAGCAATCTCACTGTATTGAGTTGAAAATATGTCACAAGAATTACAGCAACAATTCATCATTAAAGAATGGGAGCTGTATCAACAGTTCCTCTGTAGCTTATTGGCTAACGAGGCTGTTGCTGTCAAATACACATGTTTGATTAATGTTAGAAGTTGCATAGAGCATACCAAGGACAAACAATGCCATCACATGCATTAACATATACATCTAAGTACAGTATATAATGCATCAACTTTAACAGCGATGAATGTGTTGTTCCACAATATTTTTAAAAATTACTTATTATTTAAAACCTTGTAAGATATCTGCAGAGATATAAATGTCATTATTATGTAAAAAAATATAAATAAGCAAAGATTTATAAATAAAATGGATTCCGTTAAAATATATTTGCATGTAAAACGTATGTGCTGTGATAAATAATGCATAATATAATTTAAAAGCATCATATATGTTATTCTCATTGTAAGCACACCTAATAATTCCGACTAAGCAATTTCTCCTAAAGCATAGTAGACTTATACACACTGGAATTTAAAAACTTTAAAGCACCCAATTTTTAGCCCCAACCCTTTGCGATTAAAAAAAGGCTAAAAGGGAGCTACTGGAAATGTGTAAAATTATAAAATATATAACAGATAGAAATAATACAGACCCCATAAAGTATATACAATCTTGATCAGGAGGACAAGACGAGTCGATCTAGCCCTGTCTGTCTGCTGTCTGTCCGTCTGTATAAATGTCTGTTTCTCAGAGAGTATAAGACCTAGAGCAACCAAATTTGAAATCTAAATTCGTTATTTTTGTACGCTATACGAGTATGTTTTAGATTTTGAAATTCCTCCCCTGACTAACGCAATACGAAACAAGTAAGAAGTCTGTAGTTGAGTGTACCCGACTACGAGAGCCCCTTTGCCTACGTATACAGCTGTACACACATATACACACAGTTCTGCATGTACTTAGCCATTGCGCCATTTAGCCACCCGCGCTCCATAGCGCGGTGCCTAATGTTGTATAACTTCCGTGTTTATTGTTTAATCTTAACGAAATTTACAATGTAGATCAGGAATGGTCTTATTAGTACGTGAACAAAAAAAATAATACAAAAAATAATACGTGTAACAGATAAAAACAAGTAAGAAGTCTGTAGTCGAGTGTACCCGACTACGAGAGCCCCTTTGCCTACATATACAGCCATAAACACACATACTCATACATACACACAGTTCTGCACGTACTTAGCCATTGCGCGCACCTTTTAGCCCCCCACGCTCTATATCGCGGTACTTAATATTGTATAACTTCCGTGTTTATTGTTCAATTTTAACGAAATTCACAACGTAGATGAAAAATGGTCTACTTAATATGTGTGCGTAAAAGAAATTTGATCGGTTAAAAATTGTATCTGAAAATCGATTTTTTCAAATTGCGGGGGTCAGGGAAGGAAATTGAAAAATCTAAAACAAACTCGTATAGCGTACGAACATAAAAAATCTACATTCCAAATTTCGTTGCTCTAGCTCTTATTTTACGCGCACTACTATACCCCCCCGGGGCCCATAACGCCACGATCTTTCGAATTGCGGTGGTCAGGGGAGGAAATTGAAAAATCTAAAACAAAATCGTATAGCGTACGAACATAACAAATATACGTTCCAAATTTCGTTGCTCTAGCTCTTATTTTGCGCGCACTACTATACCCCCCGGGGCCCATAACGCCACTTTTGCTGATCTATAACTTCCGAGATTTTTGATCAATCGTACCTAGATTCACAACATCGATCAAGAATGGTCTAATTATGATGTGTACCAAAAATAAATGTGATCGTTTGAAAATTGTGCTTAATAATCGATTTTTTTCGAATTGCGTCAGGGGAGGAAATTGAAAAATCAAAAACAAACTTGTACAGCGTACGAACATAACGAATCTAGATTTCAAGTTTGGTTGCTCTAGCTCTTATAGTCTCTGAGAAACAGGCGTTCATACGAACGGACGGACGGACGGACAGACAGACGGACAGGGCTAGATGAACTCGTCTTGTCGTCCTGATTCAGAATATATATACTTTATGGGGTCTCCGATGATTATTTCTATGTGTTACATACTTTTGGATTTTGCATATTTCCAATAGCACCAAAAAGGCAAAGGGGCTAATAATAATCGGAGACTCCATAAAGTATATATACTCTTGATCACGACGACTAGCTGAACCGATCTAGCCCTGTCCGTCTGTCTGTGCGTCTCTCCGACCGTCTGACCATGCGTCTGTCCGTATGAACACACGTTTCTCAGAGATTATAAGTGCTAGAGCAACCATTTTAAACTTAGATTTGTTATTTTCGTACGCTATACGAGTTTGTTTTAGATTTTTAAATTTCCTTCCCTAAGCCCCGCAATTCGAAAAAAAAAGATTATTAAATATAATTTTAAGCGGATTGGCACATCGTAATTAGACCATTCTTGATCTATGTTGTGTATTAAGGCAAGATTGATCAAAAACTCGAAACTCATACATTATAAAGTACCGAGATATAGAGCGAGGAGGGACTTAGCTGCGTGTTTGCCATTAAAGATAGAGCAACTAAATTTCAAATCTAGATTCCTTACTTTTGTACGGTATACGAGTTTGTTCTATATTTTGTAATTTCCTACTCTGACCACCGCAATACGCAAAAATCGATTATTAGGCACAATTTTTGTCCGATCAAATTTCTTTTTTCATTGTATGCAGCCGTCGGCGAGTGCAGAGGTATTTTTCTTTAACGGAAGAAATAAATATTAAACCACAAATCAATTAAAAAAATAAATAAAAACAAGTAAGAAGTCTGTAGTCGAGTGTACCCGACTACGAGAGCCCCTTTGCCTACATATACAGCCATACACACACATACTCATACATACACACAGTTCTGCACGTACTTGGCCATTGCGCGCGCCTTTTAGCCCCCCACGCTCTATAGCGCGGTACTTATTGTTGTATAACTTCCGTGTTTTTCGTTCAATTTTAACGAAACTCACAAAGTAGATGAAGAATGGTCTACTTAATATGTGTGCGAAAAAGAAATCTTATCGGTTAAAATTTGTATCTGAAAATCGATTTTTTCAAATTTCGGGGGTCAGGGGAGGAAAATGAAAAATCTAAAACAAACTCGTATAGCGTACGAACATAACAAATATACGTTCCAAATTTCGTTGCTCTAGCTCTTATTTTGCGCTCACTACAATACCCCCCCGGGGCCCATAACACCACTTTTGCTGATCTATAACTTCCGAGATTTTTGATAAATCTTACCCAGATTCACAACATCGATCAAGAGCTGTCTAATTATGATGTGTGCCAAAAATAAATTTGATCGGTTGAAAATTGTGCTTAATAATCGTTTTTTCGAATTGCGGGGGTCAGGGGAGGAAATTGAAAAATCAAAAACAAACTTGTACAGCGTACGAACATAACGAATCTAGATTTCAAGTTTGGTTGCTCTAGCTCTTATAGTCTCTGAGAAACAGGCGTTCATACGGACGGACGGACGGACGGACGGACGGACGGATGGACGGACGGACAGACAGACGGACAGGGCTAGATGAACTCGTCTTGTCGTCCTGATTCAGAATATATATACTTTATGGGGTCTCCGATGATTATTTCTATGTGTTACATACTTTTGGATTTTGCATATTTCCAATAGCTCCGCTTTGCTTCTATTTTACAAAAAAGGCAAAGGGGCTAAAAAAACAGCTTATTTCTTGTGTACGAAGCGGTGATAACGCGGACAGCGCACAAAACAATGAGCCAAAACAATGTTTGGGCCATACGTCAACGTGAGGAAGACGAACGCTGTCTCTCTAAGCAGCGTAACAACGCTTACTTTTCGTATGTTTCCACTCAACCCGCGCAAAACGCTGAACTAAGTGACACCCAAATGGTTCGCTAACCTCGTGCTCTCTAAACGTAACAAGAACAATCGACAGAGCGCGGTCTTGTTCACCGTCAATCCCAACAATTAACAACTCGCTAGTGAGCGATCAGTGCACTTCTCCCTTGCCGAACCTCACACCGCAACAAGTGCATACGAAAGTTTTATGCACTCCAACTGTAACTAGCACTGTAACTTCTCTCTCAAACACGTGCGCTATAACAACAACAACTACAACAGCAACAATCGCTCGCCCGATTGCATCGTCAGCTACGCTCTCTGCATTGTCAACAAAGAAAGGTGCTACCATACAGACTGGCATGGATCGTTACATACAAATTAAGCGCAAATTCAGTCCGCAAAATGTAGTAAAAGGGAACCTATCCAAAATTAGTTGTAAAAACCTAAGTCACACATCAACTGACAGTAACAGATTTGCCATTCTCGCAGAAAATACATATATACCGGTGTCTACCATCCATGCCACTAAAAAACCTAAGCCTCCACCAATTTTTATCAGAGAAATGACCTCAAATGCCCTTGTCTTAAAAATAGTTGGGCTGATTGGAAAAGATAACTTCCACGTTGTTCCCCTATCTAAAGGTAACATCCAAGAGACTAAAGTACAAATCAAAACGGAGGATTACTTCAGAACGCTGACCAAATTCTTCACCGACAACAATCGCAACTTCTATACTTATCAACTCAAAAGTAGCAAAGGCCTGCAAGTGGTTCTAAAAGGTATTGAGCCAGATGTAAGCCCTACTGATATTTCAGAAGCGTTGAAGGAACAGGGCTTCAACACAAAGTCGGAATTCAACATTCTAAATAAAGAAAAAAACCGCAACCAATGTTCAGAGTCGAACTCGAACCGGAGTCACATGCCTTTAAGAAGAACGAGGTGCACCCAATTTACAAAGTCCAACTTCTACTGCACCGCAGAATCACGGTGGATGAACCGCACAAGAGGAAAGGACCAGTGCAGTGCACTAATTGTCAGGAGTACGGTCATACAAGGTCGTATTGCACGCTTCGCCCCGCATGCAGATCATGTGGGCAACTCCACGATTCTGCAAGCTGCCCACTTAATAGGGATGACTCCAGCACTAAAAAGTGTGGTAACTGTGGAGGTAGCCATACAGCAAACTACCGAGGATGCCCGGTGTATAAAGAACTAAAATGCCGCCTTAATCAATGAATGTCTTCAGCACCACTAACAAGTAGATGGAGTACTTCTATGCCCCCCCAATCTAATAGGAACGTAATTTTAGCAGATACATTTTATTGATCCAAAGTAAATGAAAACTTCTCATTTGCAAAGGCACTTAAATCAAACCTGCATACCACCACAAATATTGCTCGTCCACCATCTCCAGCTCCCGAGGTTCAAAAACAAGCTCAGCAACAAACAGCTCCTCTACAAAACAGTATCGAAACTCTGTTAATAAACCTGCTCAAAAACATGATAGAATTCATGACATTTATGCGCACGACTATGCAAGACCTTATGCGCAATCAAAATCTCTTGATGCAAATGCTTGCGTCTCAACAATTAAAATAATGGCTCCGCTTAGAATGGTCCTTGTGGAACGCAAATGGCGTAACACGACACAAACTAGAAATTACTCAATTTCTCCACAACGAGCACATCGATGTAATGTTACTTACTGAAACACACCTCACAAGCAAGTACAATTTCCAAATACACGGCTACACCTTCTACTGCAGAAACCACCCAGACGGGAAAGCACATGGTGGTACTGGAATCCTAATTAGAAATCGCATAAACTACGCCTTTCGCGCAGACTTTGCCACAGTCTATCTGCAAGCAACATCTGTCGACATACTTAACTGCAATGTAACTCTAGCCGCGGTGTACTGTCCGCCTCGATACACAATTTCTGAGGACGAATTCATGAATTCTTTCAACACACTGGGCGAACGTTTCATAGCAGCAGGTGACTACAACGCCAAACACACATACTGGGGATCTCGGCTCGTGATCCCTAAAGGTAAACAGCTCACAAAAGCTAGAAACAAATCGGGCCGACCTACATACTGGCCAACAGACCCAAAAAAATTGCCGGACCTGATCGACTTTGCAGTAACAAAAAATATTCCACGGTATCAGATATCAGCACAATCTCTTATAGATTTACCATCGGACCACTCACCTATTCTGTTAAATCTTTCCCAACGCACTGAGATTGAGGACCAACCGCAAACACTGACATCCAGTAGAACTACATGGATTAAATTTAAAAAATACGTAAGTTCACACATCCCGCTTAATCCAAGCCTCCACAGTACAGACGACATAGACCAAGTCATCCACCATCTAGAGACTGTTTTCGTCACGGCAATGATGAAAACGTCAGTTAAGGCGAGAATGGCAAGTCCATAGATCGCCATTCGCTAAAGAACACCTTGGAGAAGCCTCTCGAAGATTATCCAATGCATTAAAACAAGAAGAGGACTGCAGCCATCGCCGCTACATAGAGAAACTATCTCCCTCTAGCACTAAATACCCACTATGGAAAGCTCAACCAACACTACACGCACCTACAAAATGCATTTCAACCAAACCCTGCAACGAATGCATTTGTACTACCAGATCTACCAGATGACAACCAGAGGACTCATTCTTCAATCTTGTTTAGTCCGCACGTCATAGCGAAAATAATAAGAGAGCAACTGCAACCTAAGAAGTCACCAGGACAAAATTAATCAAAAAATTATCATTGAGTACCTTGTAAGGTAGTTCTGGGTGGCCGAGGTGCCTCAGTCGTGCCCAGAGTCTCTTACCGAATATTTATTTATTAGTAAGACCGGTCGGGTTAGAAACTCTATATCACTCCCACCGGATCCGCCCACAGAGAAATCAGTGGTCGCGTCCTGGCGGACGCAGATGGGACTGGGGGGGAGGAGATCCGTGTGGGCCATGGGAATTACTCGCCTCTGGGCCACAACGGACGGGGTTATGGATAAGAGGATCTGAGTGGGCCATGAGAGTACTCGTCAATGGACCACTACAGACGGGACTATGGAGGGGAAGATCTGAGTGGACCATGAGAATACTCGTCAATGGACCACTACAGACGGGACTATGGAGGGGAAGATCTGAGTGGACCATGAGAATACTCGTCAATGGACCACTACAGACGGGACTATGGAGGGGAAGATCTGAGTGGACCATGAGAATACTCGTCAATGGACCACTACAGACGGGACTATGGAGGGGAAGATCTGAGTGGACCATGAGAATACTCGTCAATGGACCACTACAGATGGGACTATGGATAGGGCGGGGCAGTTAGGTACCTGTGGCATAAGCTCATCTTGGGGATGGATTATGCCACCGGCGATCATCATACTCCTCTGGTCAGAGCTACTGAACAACAGAGTGGCAAGTTGCGAATGGCAGCGCTAACTTGTCACTCGGCTGTTTGTATTCTCATAGCCAGCTGGGCAGGATGAGCGTGGGTTAGAGTTAGGATTAGGGTTAAGATTAGGATTAGGATTAGGATTAGGGTTCACTAACAATATTCGTTTCCTTTTCTGGTTTACTTCATTTTATTCCCTATTTATTAATTAACATTATTTTATAATTTGTTTTAACCTAACTGCCATCTCTACTTACAAACTAACATTATTCTACCACTACAAACTAACATGTTCACTATGCTTACAAACTAACATATGTTACTAACATTCTTTTCTCTCTATTTTTAAATGACACTGTGCTTGCGTTGCACTCACCCGCCTTCCACCTCTTGTCGTTGCTGTTGTTGCTGTTTTCCCCTCTGCTGTTGTCGCTCCTCCTCCATTAAGTTGACCCATATTTCGTACGGCCTCAGACAATCCCACGTGCGCTGCTCCTGTTCGGCTTGCTGCTGCTGACTCCTCGGTTCCTCGGACAACCGTCCGTATAACTCTGCACCGGTCGTTGAACCCCATTGTGGTTGCTGTTGTTGCTTTCTCGACGATCGTTGACTTTTCATCTTTTCTTTTTATTTTCACTGCACTAGCACACGTCCGGTCGCTTTCGCGGATTTTTTAAGACTCTCCATACTTGAATTTGTTTGAGTGCATTCCGTTTTACAAGGGCATGGTGCACTCACTTATCTGTTCTGCATGCCCTTGACACACGTTTGTCTGTGTGTTTTTATAATGAGTGCGTTGCGCACTCATTTATCCGTTTTGCATCGGTTTTTGCGCTCTCGCGCGCTTTTACTCTCGTGATCTCCGCATGTTGGTCTAGTTTGAGAGCTTTGTGTAGATGTTCTCTCTCAAGCATCTTTGTCGCGCATGTGCGTGGTCTTAGTTGAGAGCTTTGTGAAGATGCTCTCTCAAGCATCTTTGCCTAGTTATGTGGTTTTGTCGCGCATGTGCGTGGTGACGCTGGCGTCGCCGTCGCACCCCTCCCCTACTTGGCGAGGCGGTGTGATACCACCACCCGACCATTTGGGCGAGTGGTGATTCGGAAGAGCTCTCCATTCCTCCGGTGTACCCAACGTCGTGCTCGGGCTCCTCCTTGGGTTACTCCTTGGACGTGTTCGATGACGCTTCCCGGGAGTCGATGGCCCGCGGTGTCGACTGCCCAATCTGGTGGTGCGTCTACCCAGTCGGCTTCATCTAACAGCCCTTCCATCCCTTTGAGGCTCCCGAACTCCTGGAGTAAGGCGGTTCCCACATCGCCGAACAGGTCGTCCAGAGGTTCTTCCTCGGGTTCCAAAGCTGGGTTATGTTGTGTTGGGTTGGGCTGCACTGGGTCGCCTTGCTCTGGGATGTCTTCCGTCGCGATCCGGGGTGCTGGGATGTCTCCTGGTGGTGTCGGTAGGTCGTCTGATGTTGGCTCTTCTTCATCTGGGCCATCGTTGTCCGAATCATATGCCGAGTCGATTGGTGAACTGGAGATGAAGGCCGCTGCCCCAGCGATCTGTTGCCGTTGGTGTCTTCCTGCGGCTGCGACGTTCATGGGATACCTGCAATAGTTTGAAATTTTGTGCCAGTTAGTTTTATTCGCGCGTTTTCTGGTCCTTATTGCTAGGTTATCCGCTGTGCGGAAGTGGTGGCCTGAGGCACTACTATAATGGGGTAGAAGGATTATTCTCCTCTGGGCCTCCTGTCTCTGCTTCCTTGGCGTATTCCCTTAGGTCTCCAAGGCTAGCCCTGATCCTTTTTCTACCAGTGGTGGATTGGAGTCGTACGATAGTGGGTGCTACAAAGTTCACCACCCGGTATGGCCCATCGTATTTCGGTGCAAGCTTGGCCGCAAATCCTTCGGCTCCACTGGACAAGTGATGCTGCTTCACGAGTACCAGGGATCCTATGGTGGGTCGCCACTCCCTTCGTCGTAGGTCGTAGTGCCTTTTTTGTTCCTGGGATGCCCTCTGTGTGTTGTCCCGCACCACTTTGAATAAGTCTTTTAATCTGGTGGCCTTGGTTTCTGGGTCTTCGACGACGGGTCCTAATCCGGGTGTTACCTCCTCGTATAGGGCGCCTGGTAGCCTTGGTTCCCGTCCATGCACTACGAAAGCCGGGCTGAATCCCGTGGTATCCGACGCACTGCTGTTAATGGCCAGTTTTAACTCTGGCAGAAGCTCATCCCATGTGTTGTGTGCCCCGGTTATATACTGGGCGACCATCGTTTTGATGGTGCGGTTGGCTCTCTCCGTCGGGTTTTGTTGCGGGGTGTATGGTGCCGTGTGCTCCAGTTCCATTCCTGCCAGTCGGCAGAATGATTGAAACGAGCGGCTGGTAAATTGGGTGCCGTTATCGCATACGAACTTCCTGGGTGCCCCATACTGGCCCAGAATGCGCTCGCGGAATGCCCGTTCGAGGTATGCCGTGGTTGCTCTTCGCAGTGGGACCAACTCCACCCATTTGGAGAACGCGTCAAAGAATACCAATAGTATAGTATTCCCCTGCTTGGATCGTGGCAGAGGTCCCATAAAGTCTGCGCACACGATGTCGAATGGTCCCTGTGGTTGTCGGGTGTGCATCTGTCCGGCTGGTTTCCTCTGGCTGATCTTGTGGCGTTGGCAGGTATCGCACTTGTTGACGTACCGAGTTACGTCTCGGAATAGTCCAGGCCAATAGTACTTTTGACTGATCCTGTTGATGGTCTTCCGTATCCCTAGGTGTCCAGCTGTGGGATGGTCATGGCACTCCTCCAAGACCCTCTTCCGGTTCTCCCTGGAAATGCACAGTTTCCAGGGTATGTAATCCTCCTCTTCCGGGCGAAGTCCACCATGTCGGTATATTTGTCCATTTTCCTGAATGAAGTCCCTGCACTTCTCTGGCTGACTCTCCATCCGTGCCTTAAGGCGAACCATCCAAGGGCAGGGCGTTGAGTCTTCCACTACCCTTTGCAGTGTGTCCATCGGTTGCCTGGAGAGTGCATCTGCGACCACATTCAAATCTCCTCGCCTGTACCGAATGTCAAATTGGTACTGTTGTAATTCCAGTGCCCAGCGCGCGATCCGGCCTGTTGGGCTATCTATGGAGTTAAGCCACTTCAAGGCCTGGTGATCTGTCACGACGTCGAACCTATACCCCTCCAGATAGCAGCGAAGCTTCCGTATCGCCCATACTATGGCGAGACATTCTTTCTCGGTGGCCGAATAATTTTCTTCAGCTTTGAGGAGACGACGGCTGGCATAGGCGATTACTCGCTCTCCCTCCTCGGTTTGTTGCGTCAGTACTGCTCCCAGTCCATAGTCACTGGCGTCCGTTTGCAGCGTGAACTTCTCCTTGAAGTCCGGGCAGGCGAGTACGGGTGCTTCGGTGAGCCTCTCCTTCAATTGGTCGAAGGCTGTCTGCTGCTCGTCTGACCAGTTCCATTTCTTCCCCTTCCTTAGCATCCCAGTCATAGGTTGTACGACTGCGGCAAAGTTGGGGACGAACCTCCTGTACCATGATGCCATTCCAAGGCATCGCCTCAGCTCCTTAACGTTGCACGGTGGTGCCAACTTCTGCACAGCTGCTACCTTCTCTGGATCTGTATGTATGCCGTCCTGGCTAATCACGTGCCCCAGATAGACGAGACTACGTTGGAAAAAGCTACATTTTTTCCGGTTGAGTTTCAGGTTGGCTTCCCTCAATCGTCGGAATACCTCCCGTAGGTGTTCGATGTGGATGTCCACGGTCGGGCTAACAATTATTATGTCGTCTAAATAGGCGAAAGCGTGTGGCTCCATCTCTGGTCCGATGATGCTGTCCAAAGCCCGTTGGAATGTCGCCGGCGCTGAGTGGAGACCGAAGGGCATAACTCTCCATTGGTAGAGTCCTCGTCCGGGCACCGTAAAAGCTGTGTATGCCCGACTTTCCTTGGCTACTGGTATCTGCCAGTAGCCACTCTTCAGATCCAACGTCGTGATTATACGTGCGTTCCTCAGCCGCTCCAGGATGTGGTGGATCCGTGGAAGTGGGTATGCATCTGGTATCGAGTGGGCATTGAGCTGCCGATAGTCGACACACATGCGCAGCTCGCCGGTCTTTTTCCCCACTAAGACGATTGGTGCGCTATATGGACTGTTTGATGGCTCGATTCGGCCATCCCGTAACAGTTCGTCTATCTGTTCGTTTATCACCTTCTGCATCGCCGGGTTCTTTGGGTAGTATCTCTGCTTGACGGGTTTGTCGTCCTTCATCCTGATAACGTGTTCGGCTATGCTGGATTCCCCGGTTAGGGTTTCGAAGGGTTTAAGTTCCTGGTCCAAGAACTCTTGTATTTTTTTACGATCCACGTCTATGATCTGTGGATCGATCGCTGTGCGTCCCGGCGGTGATTCCTCTGGTTCTTCTCCTGTCTCGTCTTCTTCCTCTGCATCCGTTCCCATGTATTCTTCTTCTGCATCCGTTTCCAAGTATGTTACCTCTGTTGCTGCCTTTGCTTCTACGTTGCTCCTCTCTGAACTCTCCGTTTCCTGCGCTGCCCCTGCTACTACCTCTGCCATCCCGTCTGCTCTCGCTGGTACTACTTCTGCTATCCCATCTGCTTCCTCTGGTACTGTCTCTGCTATCCCGCCTGCCCTCTCTGGTACTGCCTCTGATGTGGTCTCTCCTACCGCGTTCGTTGCTCCGTGTGTTTCCTCTGCTGATGCTTCTGTTACCTCTGGCACCACGTTTGTTCCTTCTGTTGCTTCTGGTACTTCGGGTACCTCATCTGTCTTCTTCGCTGCTGCTTCCACTGTCTGGTATGTTTCCTCTGTCGCTGTATCGTCCCGTCCCAGCCGTAGCTTCGTGCGCCCACAGTGTAGCTCCGCCTGAATGGTGGTCAGGAAGTCTAGTCCCAATATAAGTTCGTCCAGGACAGTTGGGAGGATCAGTAATGCTACTGTCGCTTCCTGACTGTCCAGTCGTACTCGTACCTGGAGCGCTTCCCTTACTTCCTTGATGGATCCGTCCGCAAGTCGGATTCGGGTTCGGACGGTTTGTACCAGGCCTCGGGGATGTATCCTGGCAGCCACCTTCCTGCTGATAAATGATCGCGTAGCTCCGGTGTCCAGGGTGGCGATGACCGGAGTGTTTTCCAGGGTGACTAGGGCCGCGATCCTATGTCCTATCACCCGTAGAGGTCTGTTCTTGGTTGGGAACTCTGTAAGCTGGCAACTCCCATCTAGTCCCGTGGTGAGAGTCGCTGCCCGTTTCCCGCTCCTCTGGCCCTGCAGCAATCCAGCGTGCGTACTCCTCGGCGTCCACAGTCCCAGCAGTAGAGGGTCCTCGCATTCCGGCATTCGCGTGCAAAATGTCCGACTTCCCCGCAGTTCCTACAGGCGTGTCGTAAATCAATCGGGTCGTTAGTTCGGGCGACTGGTGCCCTATTGACTGGTGGTCGTGTTGGAGGTGGGAACCTATCTCTGCTCGTCTCGGGTTGATACCCTTCTCGAGAGTATGTGGTTACTATGGGCCGCATTGGTTCCCTGAACCTGAGTGGTGATCTCGCTCGCGTCGTCATTAGTCCTCTTGCTCCGAACTCCTCCCGTCTGACATCATACAGCCTCTGCGCTGTCTCGTACTCTTCTACGCTCTCTGAAAGAGTTGCGAGGTTGGCACAGTCTTTTCGACGCACGTACATCTGATAGTCTGGCAGCATGTTGTCGAAGATCCGCTCCAGCTCCTGTGCTTCCGAATAATGGGCCCGCTGCATCATTACCCGAAGGGCGACTTGGTATTTTTTAAATGGTTCCCCGGGTTCCTGTAGTCGTCGACGGATGTTGTCTTCCAGGTGATGGAAGTATCTGGGAGGTAGGAAGAATTCCAGGAACTGCTTCTTGAACCGGTTCCAGCTGAGGGTTTGTGGTTTGGTAACCCGGTACCAATCCGCTGCCCCCTCGGTCAATAGACCAACCATCATTGTTGGTAGCCGGTCCGGCCGTATGTAGTACATCGTCAGTTGTTCCTCCACTGTCTCCATAAAGCGTAATGGGTCGCTGTTCCCGTTGTATGTTATCCCAGCGCACCTCAGTTTGTTAGCCAAGGTCGCACAGGATATGTCCTCCTGTCGGCTTGGGCTTGTGCTTGCTTCCCGGTGGCTCCTTGATCTGGGGCGTGAGCTTCGGTGAGGGATGGGTATCGGCAGTTGCAGGACCTCTTCGAGTGCCGGTTCCTGTTTGGCCTCCCATGGGTCGTCAGTGGGCGTGGTGACCGGAGATTGGTCCCTTGGCGTCGGTGCGTCTCGGTAGGTGGCCTTTAACTCCTCGAGTCGAGCCTGCACCTCTGTAGAGTGTTCACCTCGTTTGATAAAGGTGGACAAGCGATGCCTCAGTTCGTCCACTGAACCCGTGGGCTCCAGGCCAAATTCCGTGGCTAATGCCTGCAGTTCCTCCTTCCGCCGGTATGAGATCCACTTGGTTCCCATCTTGTGGTTGCTTGCTGTAGGATCGTCCTTGATCCGGTCGTGATGCCGTGTCGCGGTTGGACGCCCGTGGTTGACTGTGATTTCTTATATTTTTTTTTTTTTCACTGGAGCTCTACTGAAGAGCTTTGACTACTAGATGTGTCGCGGTTGACCCGTGGTTGACAGCTCTTAGATGTTCGCGGTTGATGGCCCGTGGCTGACTGTCTTAAGATGTGTCGCGGTTGATGGCCCGTGGTTGACTGTCCTTAAGATGTGTCGCGGTTGATGGCCCGTGGCTGACTGTCTTAAGATGTGTCGCGGTTGATGGCCCGTGGCTGACTGCTCTTAAGATGTGTCGCGGTTGATGGCCCGTGGCTGACTGTCCTTAAGATGTGTCGCGGTTGATGGCCCGTGGCTGACTGTCCTTCTACTGGCTAGGTCCCGTCTTATATAGGGCGTTGGCGTCGATCTGTCGCTGCACTGCGCTGTCGCTGCGCTGCGCTGCCGCTGCGGGCAGCACATTCCTGAAATGGCGGTGTACCGTTGTAGCGGTAATGGCAAGTAACGGGTCCGTGGCTTGTGCTTCCCGCTCCCCTCAATGGAGCCTTTCTTACTGTTAGTCATTTTTTTTTTTTTTTTTTTTTTCTGGTTTTCTTTACAACTCTGTCTTATCTTTAATTCTATATATATATATTATATATATATATATATTTTTTTTTTTTTTTTTTTTTCATGGTATATGTACAAGCGTGTCTTAAAATTACTTATATCTATGGCTTAAATCTATTTTCATTTTATTTCTATAGGTAGCTATGTGTATATGTGCGATCGATTCGTGTCGACGGAAGATGTGTGTGTTTTTTTTTTTTTTTTTTTTCTCTTTAGGTAACTATGTGTAAATGTGCGATCGATTCGTGTCGACGGAAGATGTGTGGTTTTTTTTTTTTTTTCTCTTTAGGTAACTATGTGTAAATGTGCGATCGATTCGTGTCGACGGAAGATGTGTGGGTTTTATTTTATTTATTTATCTATTTTTTTTTTCTTTAGGTAACTATGTGTATATGTGCGCTCGATTCGTGTCGACGGAAGAGGTGTGGTTTTTATTTTTATTTTATTTTTTTTTTTTTTTTTTTAAATAAAACAAACTAAACCAAAAAAACTGAAACAGCAGGAACCGATTTGCGGACACGCAAATCGGTTGCTAGTGACCCTGACTTAGAGCTCTTTACCAGACCGGTCCCTGCTCGGGCGCCATCTGTAAGGTAGTTCTGGGTGGCCGAGGTGCCTCAGTCGTGCCCAGAGTCTCTTACCGAATATTTATTTATTAGTAAGACCGGTCGGGTTAGAAACTCTATATCACTCCCACCGGATCCGCCCACAGAGAAATCAGTGGTCGCGTCCTGGCGGACGCAGATGGGACTGGGGGGGAGGAGATCCGTGTGGGCCATGGGAATTACTCGCCTCTGGGCCACAACGGACGGGGTTATGGATAAGAGGATCTGAGTGGGCCATGAGAGTACTCGTCAATGGACCACTACAGACGGGACTATGGAGGGGAAGATCTGAGTGGACCATGAGAATACTCGTCAATGGACCACTACAGACGGGACTATGGAGGGGAAGATCTGAGTGGACCATGAGAATACTCGTCAATGGACCACTACAGACGGGACTATGGAGGGGAAGATCTGAGTGGACCACGCGAATACTCGTCAATGGACCACTACAGACGGGACTATGGAGGGGAAGATCTGAGTGGACCATGAGAATACTCGTCAATGGACCACTACAGATGGGACTATGGATAGGGCGGGGCAGTTAGGTACCTGTGGCATAAGCTCATCTTGGGGATGGATTATGCCACCGGCGATCATCATACTCCTCTGGTCAGAGCTACTGAACAACAGAGTGGCAAGTTGCGAATGGCAGCGCTAACTTGTCACTCGGCTGTTTGTATTCTCATAGCCAGCTGGGCAGGATGAGCGTGGGTTAGAGTTAGGATTAGGGTTAAGATTAGGATTAGGATTAGGATTAGGGTTCACTAACAATATTCGTTTCCTTTTCTGGTTTACTTCATTTTATTCCCTATTTATTAATTAACATTATTTTATAATTTGTTTTAACCTAACTGCCATCTCTACTTACAAACTAACATTATTCTACCACTACAAACTAACATGTTCACTATGCTTACAAACTAACATATGTTACTAACATTCTTTTCTCTCTATTTTTAAATGACACTGTGCTTGCGTTGCACTCACCCGCCTTCCACCTCTTGTCGTTGCTGTTGTTGCTGTTTTCCCCTCTGCTGTTGTCGCTCCTCCTCCATTAAGTTGACCCATATTTCGTACGGCCTCAGACAATCCCACGTGCGCTGCTCCTGTTCGGCTTGCTGCTGCTGACTCCTCGGTTCCTCGGACAACCGTCCGTATAACTCTGCACCGGTCGTTGAACCCCATTGTGGTTGCTGTTGTTGCTTTCTCGACGATCGTTGACTTTTCATCTTTTCTTTTTATTTTCACTGCACTAGCACACGTCCGGTCGCTTTCGCGGATTTTTTAAGACTCTCCATACTTGAATTTGTTTGAGTGCATTCCGTTTTACAAGGGCATGGTGCACTCACTTATCTGTTCTGCATGCCCTTGACACACGTTTGTCTGTGTGTTTTTATAATGAGTGCGTTGCGCACTCATTTATCCGTTTTGCATCGGTTTTTGCGCTCTCGCGCGCTTTTACTCTCGTGATCTCCGCATGTTGGTCTAGTTTGAGAGCTTTGTGTAGATGTTCTCTCTCAAGCATCTTTGTCGCGCATGTGCGTGGTCTTAGTTGAGAGCTTTGTGAAGATGCTCTCTCAAGCATCTTTGCCTAGTTATGTGGTTTTGTCGCGCATGTGCGTGGTGACGCTGGCGTCGCCGTCGCAACCTCAATGCGCAGTCCACACCATCTGCCTGCTATTTAATGCGATAACCAAACTTGGCTACTTTCCAGACAGATGGAAAAAATCTATCATAATCATGATACCTAAGCCCGGAAAGGATCACTCGGTTCCCGCATCATATAGACCTATTAGCCTTCTATCGTGCTTATCGAAACTTTTTGAAAAATGCCTATTGGGGTACATTATGCCATACCTGCATAGCCACAGCAAAATACCATCTCACCAATTTGGTTTTCGTGTAAGGCACGGCGCCATCGAGCAAGTCAACCGTATAACATCAACTATACGGTGCACCGTGGTACGTTCAGAACGAACACATCCACAAGAATCTCAACATTCCACCCGTCATAGACGTTATAGCCCAATTTGGAGCTAGATATCAAAACAAGCTCCGCACACATCCAAACCACCGCGCGAGAGATTTATTGCGTCAAGTTAACCAGTTCCGCCTTCGTCGTAATGACTTGCCAACCCAGCGAACATTATTTAGGGGCCCACACACTACATCCTAGTTACAGACGTAACAGGTACATAATATAGAATTTAAAATTTGTACTACGTTTTGTTAGACTCAAAAGAGAAGATTCAAGAAATAAAGCCAAGTTAAAAAAAAAAAAAAAAAAAATACTGGTACTTGAAAGATAGCCGATGATCTATCTTTACCCCTAGGTATAGTAGTGCAGGCATGTAGGTTATTGTGCAGCCTCCAACCTGTATCATGGCATACTCAACCATATTCCGACTGCTGATGAGGACTGCCTGGGTTTTGTAATCGGCTAGCGATGGTGCGTTATCGTGTAGCCACTCGGTAACTTGCTGGACGGCGGCATTTGTTTTAGCTTCCACCTTCTGCAGTTGTTTAGCGACCACGACTATGGCGATATCGTCCGCAAATCCAACTATTCGGGTCCCCTGTGGTGTATCCAGTTGCATAACTGTATTATACATCACGTTTCACTGTACTGGCCACTTTACAACGAGCCTTGTGGTTCATCGCCTGTGATATTGTACTGCCCTCGACCTTCTGCCGTGTCGTAGAGCAGTATTCTGTCCGTGAGGTAGTTTTGGATCAGGCTTCTCAGGTACTCCCGTACCCTTAGTTGTTCTAAGGCGCTGATTATGCAATGCCAATTTGCGGAGTTGAAGGAATTTTTCACGTCTGGCGTTGTGATTAGGTAATACTGCTTTGTGCCACCTTTCCATCGCGTACCCTTTATGGCTGCGGTAGCGATGTCCACCACTGCTTTAACAGCATGGATGGTGCTTTTTTTTTCGGAACCCAAATTGCCAGTTTGAGAGCCCTTGCCGTTCCAGTGCCATAACCAGTCTGTCACCGATGATCCGCTTGAATAATTTACCGGTCACGTCCAGCATACAGAGAGGTCTGGCACTCCATCGGGTCCTGGAGCTTTCCCGTTTCGGATCCGCATTGCTGCTTCCGTGATTTCCATCACGTCCATCTATTTCACTATACCCTCGGCAGAGTTTGTTGGTTAAGTAACTGGTGGTTGTCTCGGAAATAGCACCTCCAATATCGAGTTTAGCTGGGCAGGATCGTCTGGCATAGGGTGTCTACATAGTCTTTTCATAACTATTTTGTACGCCGATGCAAATGGTTGCAATTCGTCCTCATTGCATAGGTCCTTCCAGCTCCGGTTCTTGCTGTCTCTTATTGTTATGGCGAGTGTGCATTTTCTGTTGCGAAATTCTTCTAGGTGAAGATTAAAATTGGGTCTTCCGTGTGAGAGTTTTACTAGTCTCCTCGCTCTAATGCATTCTCTTTTGGCCGCCGCTACATCCTGATTCGACTAATAGACTGACTTCCACCTGGTGTTACCAGTGTGTCTCCTTGGCATAGATGCGTCACATGCGTTAGCTGCGTAAGAGTCCGGGTCCATGCTTGGCTCAAACTGGGCGTGGGATATGGACCCTCAGAAAGCTTGTTCATCCATTGCTTTTTGGGACCAGCGCGCGTGGCTGTCTTGCTGTACTCGTTGGTATTGCCGTTGCAGTGACACAGAAAACACTTCAAATACTCCGGGCACATTTTGCGATAGGTATGGTGTACCTGGTTTTTCCCTCCTTTCCGGGATGCATATCTTTGTTTCTGCATCTAGCTGCTATATGTCCGAACTCCAGGCACTTATATATATCTACTATGCTGCGAATCCTGCAGACTGCCCAGCCTACTCGCACGCTTCCTGCAGTGAGAAGTGTGTTTGTCAATTCCTTCTGTAGTGTTAGGGTTGCTGTTTGGGTCCCCCTATAGCCTTTTCGCAGATTCGGCACAGTTTCGTCTGGTATATAACCACCTATGAGCTTGAATACCTTTTTCAGTACCTCAGCGGCATCTGTCCATTCCGGAATGTCTCGAATTTTTACGATTGTCTTTACCGTAATGGTCTTGACAATTGCAGGATCTCCGAGGGCCTCCTGCGCGGCCTGTTGCAGTTTGGCAGTGGAGTCGTCTGCCGCCTTCCGCATTTCAAGCCGGAGTTCTCCTGCCGCTGTGCATCTTACACCGCGCACGCTGTCCTTGAATATCTGTAGTACGCTGTTGGTTTGCACTGTTGCCAGGAGGGTCACGTAGCTAGCCGGGTCAGGACCCTTTCCACTATGGCATCGGGTCGCTGTTTGTGGCGTGGAGTGGGCTTGACTTTTCGTCTTGTTTTCTGCCACTTTGGTGCTGCTCTTTTCAGAGCTTTATTTCTGCCCTTTGCTCAGGCTGGTTTTGGTTGCTCTTAAGCTTGCTAAGTTGCACACCCGCTGAGCTCTTATTTTGCTTCGACGTCGGTATTTGATCTCCCTTTCCTCCTCTGACCTGCGGCACTCGGTGTTTAGTTACTTCACTTTAACTGCAGCTCCGCGATGGTGGGGTTATTTGCGTTGCTCTGTCCACACCTGTTCTATTGGTATGTGTGGTACTTGGTGTAGCTCCATGTAGACGCCCACTTATCGCTCTTTGTAGATTTTTCAACAGGAGCAGGGAGTCCTTCATATCTTGGTTAACATGATGCACTGCTGGCTTCTTTCATTAGAGAATTTTGTCTAATTTGGCCCTTTTCCATAATTTGGCCCCAGGTGTTGGGGAGCTTTCCCGTGCGCGTTTAACTGGTGTGTTTCCCGTTTCGCTTAGTGGGCCCACTGCGTTTCGCTTCCTCAATGTCTCAGAGGTCCCTTCCTCTTCCACAGTTTTTTTCCGCCAGAAGCGTGAGATGGGAGGGATGTGAGTATGTGTGTGTATGGCTGTATATGTAGCCAAAGGGGCTCTCGTAGTCGGCTACACTCGACTACAGACTTCTTACTTGATTATTTTCAATTTTACATCAAAAAATAAGTAAGAAGTCTGTAGTCGACTGTACCCGACTACGAGAGCCCCTTTGCCTACATATACAGCCATACACACACATACTCATACATACACACAGTTCTGCACGTACTTAGCCATTGCGCGCACCTATAACTTTCGTGTTTATTGTTCAATTTCAACGAAATTCACAAAGTAGATAAAAAATGGTATACTTAATATGTGTGCGAAAAAGAAATTTTATCGGTTAAAAATTGTACCAAATAATCAAAAATAATCAAAAAGAAAAACGAGTCGATCTAGCCTTGTCTGTCTGTCTGTCCGTCTGCCTGCATGTCCGTCTGTCCGTCTGTATGAACGCCTGTTTCTCAGAGACTATAAGAGCTAGAGCAACGAAATTTGGAATCTAGATTCATTATGTTCCTAAGCTATACAAGTTTATTTTAGATTTTCGAATTTCCTCCCCTGAACCCCGCAATTAGAAAAAAACGATTATTGGCTTAATTTAGAACCGATCAAATTTCTTTTTCGCACACATATTAAGTAGACCATTCTTCATCTACGTTGTTAAAATTGAACAATAAACACGGAACTTATACAATATTAAGTACCGTGCTATAGAGCGTGGGGGGCTAAAAGGTGCGCGCAATGGCTAAGTACGTGCAGAACTGTGTGTATGTATGAGTATGAGTGTGTATGGCTGTATATCTAGGCAAAGGGGCTCTCGTAGTCAGGTACACTCGACTACAGACTTCTTACTTGTTTAATTTATTTATTATGAACTACAAGATACTACGTAATACTATTTTAAAAATTTTATTGCTTCCTTAATAAAATGTATTATTTATATTTATATAATTTTAATATATAGGTATATATTTGAATTTTCAGTATTAAATATTAAAAGGCATATTCATAATTCACCTTACTTGGATTCTTCTTTACAATTAAAAATTTTAATTTTTCTAATTAGATTAAAGAACAACAACAATATAATAATGTAAAAGGTAGTTTCTACATATTTACTATTAAATTACTTTTAAATGATGTTTGGGAAGACATTTCAATTGTTTTTAAGCACACCAGGATACCTCAGAACTGTTGTTTTGGGTCCCATTTGTAGCTTTTGGGCTTAAGATTATAAAATAAAAGTATCTAACGCTGAGCTTGGAAGATAATACTTAAAAGTGACCAAGCTACATAAAAGATAGGCGTGGTCATTAGTACGGTAGAGAATTTCAAATGATCACAAGAATTGCATCCGTCTTCCTTGCAGCAATAAGTTTGAGTTTCCCAAATTTCTGTAAAAAAATAAAAAAGGTGTATATAGCAAATTATTTATTATTAGAATTGTATTTTTAAATGAATCCAATAGAACAATAATTTAGTGTTCGTTATATTTATTTGATTTTTTTACCCCCTTTTCCATAAAAAAGAAGCAAAGCGGAGCTAATGGAAATGTGCATAATCCAAAAGTATGTAAGACATAGAAATAATCATCGGAGACCCCATAAAGTATATATATTCTGAATCAGGACGACAAGACGAGTTGATCTAGCCCTGTCCGTCTGTCTGTCTGACCGTCTTTCCATCTGACCGTCTGTCCGTCTGTTTGAAGGCCTGTTTCTCAGAGACTATAAGAGCTAGAGCAATCAAACTTGAAATTTAGGTTCGTTATGCTCATAGGTTATAAGAGTTTGTTTTTGATTTTTAAATTTCCTCCCATGACCCCCGCAATTCGAAAAATACGATTATTAAGCACAATTTTCAATCGATCAAATTTATTTTTGGCACACATCATAATTAGACCATTCTTCATCAATGTTGTGAATCTGGGTAAGATTGATCAAAAATCTCGAAGTTATACGTCAATAAAAGTGACATTATGGGGCCCGAGGGGGTTTAGTAGTGCACTCAAAATAAAAGGTAGAGCAACGAAACTTGGAACGTAGATTTGTTATGTTCGTACGCTATACGAGTTTATTTTAGATTTTCGAATTTCCTCCCGTGACCACTGCAATTTGAAAAAATCGATTATAAGGCACAATTTTAAACTGATCAAATTTCTTCTCGTACACATATTAAGTAGACCATTCTTCATCTACGTTGTGAATTTCGTTAAAATTGAACAATAAACACGGAAGTTATACAACATTAAGTACCGCGATATAGAGCGTGGGGGGCTAAATGGTGCGCGCAATGGCTAAGTACGCGCAGAACTGTGTGTATGTATGAGTATGTGTGTGTATAGCTGTATATGTAGGCAAAGGGGCTCTCGTAGACGCGTACACTCGTCTACAGACTTCTTACTTGTTGACTCTTGAGTTGGAGAAGGTGGACGAATTATATTTGCATGGATTTCCAGACTTGATTTAAGTGCCTTTGCGAATGTTACGTTCCTATTAGAAGTACTCCATCTACTTTTTAGAGGTGCTAAAGGCACTCGTTGATTAAGTCGGCATTTTAATTCTTTATACACCGGATAACCCCGATAGTTTCCTGTATGGTTACCTCCACAGTTACCACACTTCTTGTTGCTGGAGTCATCCCTATTAAATGGGCAGCTTGCAGAATCGTGGAGCTCGCCACATGCTCTACATACTGCGGTGCAGTAGAAGCTGGACTTTATGAATTGGATGCGCTTCGTTCTTCTTAAGTGCTTGTGTCTCCGGTTCGACTTCGACTGTGAATATTCGTTGCGGCATTTTAGCCCCTTTGCCTTTTTGTAAAAAAGAAGCAAAGCGGAGCTATTGGAAATGTTCAAAATCCAAAAGTATGTAACACATAGAAATAATCATCGGAGACCCCATAAAGTACATATATTCTTGATCAGGACGACTAGCTGAATGGATCTAGCCCTGTCCGTCTGTCGGTCCGTCCGTCCGTCCGTTTTTGGAACACATCATAATTAGGTCATTTTGCGGGCTTAATTTGTATGTAGCGTTCCATTCCAGTCTGTATAGTAGAACCTTTCTTGTGGACGATGCAGAGACCGTTGCTGACTTAGCTGTAGCTGATGATACAATCGGTCGAGCGGCTGTTACTGTTGCAGTTGTTGTTAGCCTCTTTGCCTTTTTGTAAAAAAGAAGCAAAGCGGGGCTATTGAAAATGTGCAAAATCGAAAAGTATGTAACACATAGAAATAATCATCGGAGACCCCATAAAGTATATAAATTCTTGATCAGTACGACAAGACGAGTTGATCTTGCTTGTCTGTCCGTCCGTATGAACGTCTGTTTCTCAGAGACTATAAGAGCTAGAGCAACCAAATTTGAAACCTAGATTCGTCATTTTCGTACGCTAGACCAGTTTATTTTAGAATTTCCAGCTTCCTACCCTGACCAACGCAATTCGAAAAAAACGATTATTAACCACAATTTTCATACGATTGAATTTATTTTAGGCACACATCATAATTAGTTGTGAGTCTGGGTAAGTTTGATCTAAAAACTCGGAGGTTAAACATCATCAAATGTGTTGTTAAGGGGACCGGAGGTATAGTAGTACGGTGAAAATAAGAGCTAGAGAAACGGAATTTGGAATCTAGGTTCGTTATGTTCTTACGCAATACAATTTATTTTTTTAAAAAAAAAAAACGATTATTTAGCACAATTTTCAATCGATCAAATTTCTTTTTGGCACACATAATATAATATATAGGCGATTCATGATCCATGTTTTGAATCTGGGTAAGATTGATCAAACAATTCGGAAGTTATACATCATTAAATGTGGAGTTATTGGGCCCGGGGGTCTAGTACTGCACGCAAAATTAGAGTTAGAGCAATGAAATTTGGAATATAGATTTGTTATATTTGTACGTTATACGAATTTGTCTTACATTTTAGAATTTCCCTGACCCCCGCAATTCAAGAATATCGATTATAAGGCACAATTCTTAGCCGATCAAAATTCTTTTTAGCACCCATATTAAAAAGGTTGTTCCAGATCTACATTGCGAATTTCGTTAAGATTTAACAATAAACACGGAAGCTATACAACATTAAAGGCGCGTGCAATGGCTAAGTACGTCTACAACTGTGTGTATGTGTGTGTATGGCTGTATATGTAGGCAAAAGGACTTTCGTATTCGGGTACACTCGACTTCAGATTTCATACTTGTTTTATTAGCCCTTTTGCCTTTTTGTAAAAAAGAAGCAAATCGGAGATATTGGAAATGTGCAAAATCCAAAAGTATGTAACACATAGAAATAATCATCGGAGACCCCATAAAGTATATATATTCTGAATCAGGACGACAAGACGAGTTGATCTAGCCTTGTCCGTCTGTCTGTCTGTATGAACCCTTGTTTCTCAGAGACTATAAGGGCTAGAGCAACCAAACTTGAAATCTATGTTCGTTATGTTCGTAAGTTATACGAGATTGTTTTTGATTTTTGAATTTCCTCTCCTGACCCCCGCAATTCGAAAAAAACGATTAATAAGCACAACTTTCAACCGATCAAATTTATTTTTGGCACACATCATAATTAGATTATTCTTGATCCATGTTGTGAATCTGGGTAAGATTGATCTAAACACTCGGAAGTTATGCATCATCAAATGAGGCGTTATGTATCCCGGGGGGTATAGTAGTGCGCGCAAAATAAGAGCTAGTGCAACGAAACTTGGAACTTAGATTTTTTATGTTCGTACGCTATACGAGTTTGTTTTAGATTTTCGAATTTCCTCCCTTGACCCCCGTAATTTGAAAAAATCGATTATAAGCTACACATTTTAACCGATCAAATTTCTCTTTCGCACACATATTGAGTAGACCATTCTTCATCTACGTTGAGAATTTCGTTAAAATTGAACAATAAACACTGAAATTATACATTATTATTATTACCGCGATATAAAGCGTGGGGGGCTAAAAGGTGCGCGCAATGGCTAAGAACATGCAGAACTGTGTGTATGTGTGTGTATGGCTGTATATGTAGGCAGAGGGGCTCTCGTAGTCGGGTACATTCGACTACAGACTTCTTACTTGTTAGCCCCTTTGCCTTTTTTGTAAAAAAAGAGCAAAGCGGAGCTATTGGAAATATGCAAAATCCAAAAGTATGTAACACATAGAAATAATCATAGGAGACCCCATAAAGTATATATATTCTGAATCAGGACGACAAGACGAGTTCATCTAGCCCTGTCCGTCTGTCTGTCCGTCCGTCCGTCCGTCCGTCCGTCCGTCCGTCCGTCCGTCCGTCCGTCCGTCCGTCCGTCCGTCCGTCCGTCCGTCCGTCCGTCCGTCCGTCCGTATGAACGCCTGTTTTTCAGAGACTATAAGAGCTAGAGCAACCAAACTTGAAATCTAGATTCGTTATGTTCGTACGCTGTACAAGTTTGTTTTTGATTTTTGAATTTCCTCCCCTGACCCCCGCAAATCGAAAAAAACGATTATTAAGCACAATTTTCAACCGATCAAATTTATTTTTGGCACACATCATTATTAGACCATTCTTGATCGATGTTGTGAATCTGGTGAAGATTGATCAAAAATCTCGGAAGTTATAGATCAGCAAAAGTGGCGTTTTGGGCCCCGGGGGGGTATAGTAGTGCGCGCAAAATAAGAGCTAGAGCAACGAAATTTGGAACGTAGATTTGTTATGTTCGTACGCTATACAAGTTTGTTTTGGATTTTTCAATTTCCCCCCCTGACCACCGCAATTTGAAAAAAACGATTATTAAGCACAATTTTCAACCGATCAAATTTATTTTTGGCACACATTTTTATTAGACCATTCTTGATCGATGTTGTGAATCTTGGTAAGATTGATCTAAAATCTCGGAAGTTATAGATCAGCAAAAGTGGCGTTTTGGGCCCCGGGGGGGGCTATGTAGTGCGCGCAAAATAAGAGCTAGAGCAACGAAATTTGGAACGTAGATATAATATGTTCGTACGCTATACGAGTTTGTTTTGGATTTTTCAATTTCCCCCCCTGACCCCCGCAAATCGAAAAAAACGATTATTAAGCACAATTTTCAACCGATCAAATTTATTTTTGGTACACATCATTATTGGACCATTCTTGATCGATGTTGTGAATCTGGGTAACATTGATCAAAAATCTCGGAAGTTATAGATCAGCAAAAGTGGCGTTTTGGGCCCCGGGGGGTATAGTAGTGCGCGCAAAATAAGAGCTAGAGCAACGAAATTTGGAACGTAGATTTGTTATGTTCGTACGCTATACGAGTTTGTTTTGGATTTTTCAATTTCCCCCCCTGACCCCCGCAAATCGAAAAAAACGATTATTAAGCACAATTTTCAACCGATCAAAATTATTTTTGGTACACATCATTATTAGACCATTCTTGATCGATGTTGTGAATCTGGGTAAGATTGATCAAAAATCTCGGAAGTTATAGATCAGCAAAAGTGGTGTTTTGGGCTCCGGGGGGGTATAGTAGTGCGCGCAAAAAAAGAGCTAGAGCAACGAAATTTGGAACGTATATTTGTTATGTTTGTACGCTATACGAGTTTGTTTTAGATTTTTCAATTTCCTTCCCTGACCCCCGCAATTTGAAAAAATCGATTTTCAGATACAATTTTTAACCGATCAAATTTCTTTTACGCACACATATTAAGTTGACCATTCTCCATCTACGTTGTGAATTTCGTTAGATTTGAACAATAAACACGGAAGTTATACAACATTAAGTACCGCGCTATGGAGCGTGGGGGCTAAAAGGTGCGCGCAATGGCTAAGTACGTGCAGAACTGTGTGTATGTATGAGTATGTGTGTGTATGGCTGTATATGTAGGCAAAGGGGCTCTCGTAGTCGGGTACACTCGACTACAGACTTCTTACTTGTTTTTAATTTAATTTATAATTTAATATTTCTCCGAGAAAAGATAAAAAACGTCTCGATATTAAAATTGTATGGCACATGATATATAGACCATTCTTGATCTATGGTGTAAATCTTGTTAAGATTGGATAAAAAACGTGGTAGTAATTCAACATTAGATATCTCGCAATAGAGCGCGGGGGGCTCATAGGCGTGCGAAATAGCTTAAAGTACGTATCGAACTGTGTGTATGTCTGTGTATGCAGGCGAAGGGGCTTTCGTTATCGGGATCACTCGACTACAGATTTCTTACTTGTTTGTAAAATGTTGTGAAATGTTGTTAGCTGACTGTCTTTTGGGATTTTAGTCCCTTTGCCTTGAAAAAGAGTAAAACGGAACTAATGGATTTATACAAAATTGAAAAGTACCCCTTCCGCACAGTATCTAACGATGCGGTGTTGGTGCTGGCAAGAGTAATAGAACTCCAAGAGCACACGGATCATCCTGAAACATTGGCATAAGCGGTGGTCCAAAACAGGAAGACGCAGCTGGGCAAGAAGAGCCATTCCGGATGTAAGACAATGGTTGAATAGAGAGCATGGACACCTGAACTACCTATCGAAACTGATGACACAGGTACTATAGAGCATATTTATTTAGGCTCCACACGTGTGCACACAGTATTAAAGACGCGGAACATATCTTTTTTTTCTGTTCCCCATTTAGTGGCAAACGGTAAGAGCTATGCCTAATCATTGGGAGACCTTACATTATCAATGACTTACTAAACATCCTGCTTAGCTCACAAAACAATTGGCTAGCATTTAGTCACACTTGTACAGTAATCATCAAATCTCAGCGTCGTTTGAACGACTCCGCGACTTATCCATCGGACTCTAGACGATCTCTCCCCCTCGTGGAGTTATACCTAGTAGATCATTTTCTCGAGAGGGAACGGGGAGTAGGGCTAAGCTTAGTATATGAAATTCGCACACTCAGGCTTTTAATGATTTCCTTCTACACAAAATACACCATGACGGACACGCCACTGGCGACGAGTGGAAAAACACACAAATATTAATAATATTTAAAAGTGCATTAATATATATTGGAAAAAGCGACCACAAAAGTCTCAAAATCACGCGTACAAAGTGAACGAAAAATGCCGCTTCGAGCTCTATGAATTTGAGAGCAAAGAAAAAGAAGAAAAAGATCCGTTGCATTTGCGAGACGCGCCAACGCTCGAATTGTGCTTGTACACACGTAGGTGCATACATATACATATATACATATATACTGAGGTTGGTGTCCAAAATAATAGAAATGTGAATAAATAAGTGGAGTACAGTGTTAGCCGATTAAATTGCGGCTACTGTACAACCAAAAGAAAACAAGTAAGAAGTCTGTAGTCGAGTGTACCCGACTACGAGAGCCCCTCTGCCTAGATATACAGCCATACACACACATACTCATATATACACACAGTTCTGCACGTACTTAGCCATTGCGCGCACCTTTTAGCCCCCCACGATCCATAGAGCGGTACTTAATGCTGTATAACTTCCGTGTTTATTGTTCAATTCTAACGAAATTCACAATGTAGATGAAGAATGGTCTACTTAATATGTGTGCGAAAGAAATTTTATCGGTTGAAAATTGTGTCTTTTTTCGATTTGCGGGGGTCAGGGGAGGAAATTCGAAAACCTAAAGCAAACTCGTATAGTGTACAAACATAACAAATCTACATTCCAAATTTCGTTGGTCTAGCTCTTATTTTGCGCGCACTACTATACCCCCCCGGGGCCCGTAATACCACTTTTGATGATCTATAACTTCCGAAATTTTTGATCGATCTTACCCAGATTCACAACATCGATCAAGAATGGTCTAATAATGATGTGTACCAAAAATAAATTTGATCGCTTGAAAATTGTGCTTAATAATCGTTTTTTTCGATTTGCGGGGGTCAGAGGAGGAAATTGAAAAATCAAAAACAAACTCGTATAACCTACGAACATATCGAATCCAGCTTTCAAGTTTGGTTGCTCTAGCTCTTATAGTTTCTGAGAAACAGGCGTTCATACAGGCGGACGGACGGACGGACAGACAGACGGACAGGGCTAGATCAACTCGTCTTGTCGTCCTGATTCAGAATATATATACTTGATGGGTTCTCCGATGATTATTTCTATGTGTTACATACTTTTGGATTTTGCACATTTCCAATATCTCCGCTTTGCTTCTTTTTTACAAAAAGGCAAAGGGGCTAAAAAAAAGAATCTATTTTAAAAGAAATAGAAGAGCGAAATAAATGAGTTAATTTTGCAGCAGTTTCAATTTTGCCCAATAAGGAAATTAGAGACAATGGCAGTGTCAGCCGATTAAATTGCGGTTACTGCATAATCAGAATCTATTTTAAAGAAAATAGAAGAGCGAAATAAAAGAGTTAATTTCCCAGGAGTCTTAATTTCCTCAATAAGGAAATTAGAGACAATGGCAGTGTCAGCCGATTTAATTGCGGCTACTGCAGAATCAGAATCAATTTAAAAGAAAATAGAAGAGCGAAGTAAAAGAGTTAATTTCGCAGGAGTCTTAATTTCCCTAATAAGGAAATTAGAGACAATGGCGTGTCAGCCGAATAAATTAAATCTATTTTAAAAAGAATAGTAGATGTTGTAACTTCGAAAGAAATAGGAAAAAGGACACAACGGATTTCAAATAAAGAAAGTTCGTTGAAGACCAGATAACATTGACATCGATCACTTGTTTTATGAATTTCATTTTAGTTGAAGATAATCATGACGGACCTGAAACAATTTCTGTGGCAGTCAATAGACAAATCGCTATGGCGGACAGAGTCGGAGGCGTGGTTGCGCGCATTTAATATATATATAGACGCGGAAGAGATCACCTTCGTCTATAAGAAGAGGAACAAGCTCATGCATCTCGGCGGACCCCAGCTTCAAGCTGTTGTGTACAACATTCCAGGGGCCTTAATGCCGTTTGACGAACAGGCATAGAATGATGTACTCACACCTCTTATCACCAAGCTGAACGAATATTTTTCGACGCAGCGGAGCTCCGCTTTTGAACGACACTTGTTTAAAATCATGATGCCGTTA
>JBAMBS010000697.1:0-40060 GCA_037044455.1 Zygothrica quintamaculata
AACTCCGTTTTTGAACGACACTTGTTTAGAATCATGATGCCGTTAGAGGAGAGGGGTTCACCGAGTTTCTAACGAGGCTGCGCAGTCAAATAGTTAAATGTTCATTCGGTGAAACTAAAGAACAGATCGAGGAGATCTGTTTAAAGGACAAGATCATTCATGCGTGGTCTCCATTAGAATTGAAGAAGAAACTACTAGAACAGGAATTCACATTAGAGGAGATGATAGCAACCTGCAATATAGATGAACTGGTGAATAAACAGACACAGTCTATGACCCACCAGGACAAGTCAACCGGCGTTAAGAGGATAGTACAGCGGAGTGTGGGCTTCGAATGCGGCAATTGAACTCAACGTTCTAAAACTGGACTTAGACGTAAATCGAGCTGAGAGGGCTGTTCCATTTCCCAAGTGGTACAATGTCGTGGTTAAACTCTCCATTGACGAGTCGGTAATCCCGGTACAAGAACCCATAAGACGAGTACTAACCGCGTTTGAGAGTAAAATTACTGATAAGCTGGACGAAGCGTTAAATCTGGATATCATTGAACCCGTTTTGGGTCCAAGCCCTTGGATCTCTCCGGTCCTAATTGGTTTCAAGGACAATGGTGGCATTCGAGTAAGTCTAAATATACGACGGGCAAACAAAGCCATACTGCGCGAAAATTATCCATTTCCAACTTTCGATACATACATGACCAAACTCAGGAGGGGCCAATTATTTCTCACAGCTGGACTTACAGAACGCATATCACCAGTTGGAGTTGGACGAGGGTAGTCGCGAGATCACCACATTTATAAGTCGCGAAGTATTCGTTTGGGGCGACTAGCAAGAAGAAGCATCCCAAAGATTGAAGTCTTAAATTGCCAAAGTGCCGAAGTTGTCATATTTTAATTTACATGATAAACAAGTAAGAAGTCTGTAGTCGAGTGTACCCGGCCACGAGAGCCCCTTTGCCTACATAGTCAGTCGTGCTGTAAACGCACTAAGAGAAACTTCGCAAATTGAGATCCGCGAGCTTGATGAGCTGTTAACAAAGAAAGATGTTCTCGAAGCAGTAAAGTCCGAGCTTAAGGACGAATACCTTACAGTCGACATTATTAAAAGCCCCAGAGCTGCTAGGGGTGTCGTCCAGAGAGCTACGCTCAATTTGCCGGTAGCCACCGCAAAGGATGACCTGCGGAGGATTCCAATCGGCTGGGTCACTGTCCACATAAAGCCAAAACATTGTTATTAATGTCAGCGTTTGGTCATAAGGTAGCTGTGAAGACCTGTACGAGCAGCGGAGAGCGGAGATGAGATCGAGAGCGAGACGCTCTCTCACGACTCGAAGGATCATATGCAGAGAGAGACAGCGCAGTTGAATAATGTACGCTGACCGATCCGGTCTAAAAAGAGTGGTACACAAGTACACATGTATTAATACATATTTAATATTGACTTCTTATTTAACTGAAGGATTTTCAGCGTTATTACACTGGCGACGAGTATAAAAACACACAAATATTAATAATATTAAAAAGTGCATTAATATATATTGAAAAAGAGCAACCACAAAAGTCAAAAAAAAAAGAATCTTTGTTAAAGGAAATAGAAGAGCGAAATAAAAGAGTTAATTTCGCAGGAGTTTCAATTTTCCTCAATAAGGAAATTAGAGACAATGGGAGTGTCAGCCGATTAAATTACGGCTACTGGATAAACAGAATCTATTTTAAAGAAAATAGAAGAGCGAAATAAAAGAGTTAATTTAGCAGGAGTCTTAATTTCCCCAATAAGGAAATTAAGAGACAATGGCAGTGTCAGCCGATTAAATTGCGGCTACTGCATAATCAGAATCTATTTTAAAGAAAATAGAAGGGCGAAATAAAAGAGTTAATTTCTCAGAAGTCTTAATTTCCCCAATAAGGAAATTAGAGACAATGGCGTGTCAGCCGATTAAATTAATTCTATTTTAATGGGAATAATAGATGTGTTAATTTCGAAAGAAATAGGAAATAGAAGACAACCGGTTTCAAAGAATGAAAGTTCGTTGAAGACCAGATAACATTGACATTGATCATTTGTTTTATGAATTTCATTTCAGTTAAAGATAATTAATGATGGACCTGAAACAATTTCTGTGCCAGTCAATAGACAAAGCGCTATGGCGGACAGAGTGGGAGGCGTGGTTGCGCGCATTTAATAAGTAGAGATCACCTCCATCTATATGAAAAGGAACAAGCTCCTGCATCTCGGCGGACCCCAGCTTCAGGCTATTGTGTACAACATTCCAGGGGCCTTAATTTCATTTGGCGAACAGAACTCCGTTTTTGAACGACACTTGTTTAGAATCATGATGCCGTTAGAGGAGAGGGGTTCACCGAGTTTCTAACGAGGCTGCGCAGTCAAATAGTCAACTTTCGATACATTCATGACCAAACTCAGGAGGGGCCAAATATTTCTCACAGCTGGACTTAAAAAACGCATATCACAAGTTGGAGTTCGATGAGGGTAGTCGCGAGATCACCACATTTATAAGTCGCGAAGTATTCGTTTGGGGCGACTAGCAAGAAGAAGCATCCCAAAGATTGTAGTCTTAAATTGCCAAAGTGCCGAAGTTGTCATATTTTAATTTACATGATAAACAAGTAAGAAGTCTGTAGTCGAGTGTACCCGGACCACGAGAGCCCATTTGCTTACATATACACATACTCATACATACACATAGTTCTGCACGTACTTAGCCATCGCGCGCACCCTTTAGCCGCCCACGCTCTATAGAGCGGTACTTAATGCTGTTTAACTTCCGTGTTTATTGTTCAATCTTAACGAAATTTGCAACGTAGATTAGGAATGGTCTACTTAATATGTGTGCGAAAAAGAATCGGGGTAAAAATTGTACGTTATAATCGATTTTTTTCAAATTGGGGGTCAAGGGGAGGAACTTCGAAAATCTAAAATAAACTCGTATAGCTTAGGAACATAACAAATCTAGATGCCAATTTTCGTTGCTCTAGCTTTTATTTTGCGCTCTACTACTATACCCCCCTGGGCCGACGCCAATAACACCTGGCTTCTGATGACGCATAACTTCCGAGAATTTTGACCAATGTTACCGATACTTCACAACATGGATCAAGAATGGTCTAATCATGATGTGTGCCAAAAATAAATTTGTTCGGTTTGAAAATTGTGCTTAATAATCGTTTTATATCCGAATTGCGGTGGCCAGGGGAGTGAATTCCTCCAAAAAATCAAAAACAAAAACAAACTCGTATCACCTACGAGCATAATGAATCTAGACATTCAATGTTGTTTGCTCTGGAGCTCTTATAGTCTCTGATAAACAGGCGTTCATTGAGACCGGACAGACGGACAGACGGAGAGAGCAGATAGACTGGTACAGGACTAGCACTCAGCTCGTCGTTGTCGTGCTCTGATTCAGAATATATATACTTTACTGGGGTCTCCGATGATCTATTTTCATGTATTACATACTTTTGGATTTTTCACATTTCCAATAGCTCCGCTGTGCTTCTTTTTTACAAATAGGCAAAGTGGCTAAACATGCTTAACAGACGATGCTAGCCCGGTAGAATCAGGGGCCGTATTATTACAGTTTGACGAGGCGAAAGTCCGACGTATAATATCTTTCGCAAGTAAGAGTTTGTCACTGGTGGAAAAAAATACTCACAGCCTGAAAAGGAGAGTCTTGCATTAGTGTGAAGCGTGGAAAAATTCTACTTTTATTTACTGGTCTGAAGTTTGATCTTATAACGGACCACAAACCCCTTGAAGCCATATTTAAGCCAACCGCACGACCCCGAGCCAGAATCAAGTCAGAGAGGTGGCTGCTACGACCACAATCATATCAGTTCCGGGTAGTATATAAATCTGGTAAAGAGAACATTGCCGACTCACTATCGAGACTGTGCACCAAAACACTTTTTTTTTTTTTTTTATTATTATTATTAAGGAAGCCGAGGTCCTGAAGACCTCTTTGTGTCCTTTTTCATCAATAAATTAAACCCAATTGGGCGCACCGGCTAACAACTAAGGTGTAGCTTTACTTAAATATGCTCAAATATCAAATGTGCCTAGGCTTCTGGGCACTGGACTTTGTGAGTGGTATGTCAGGTACGACGTCTTTAGGCAGTCGATCCTGGGCAAGTTGCCAGTCAGCCTTCCGGCTAACCTATTGCTGTGGTTCACTCAAGTCGGTACTATTGTACCGACTTGAGTGAACCACAGCAATAGGTTAGCCGGAAGGCTGACTGGCAACTTGCCCAGGATCGACTGCGTAATGACGTCGTTCCTGACATACCACTCACAAAGTCGAGTGCCCAGAAGCCTAGGCACATTTGATATTTGAGCATATTTAAGTAAAGGTACACCTTAGTTGTTAGCCGGTGCGCCCAATTGGGTTTAATTTATTGATGAAAAAGGCAAAGGACACAAAGAGGTCTTCAGGACCTCGGCTTCCTTAATAATAATAATAAAAAAAAAAAAAAAAGTGTTTTGGTGCACAGTCTCGATAGTGAGTCGGCAATGTTCTCTTTACCAGATTTATATACTACCCGGAACTGATATGATTGTGGTCGTAGCAGCCACCTCTCTGATTCTGGCTGGGGGTCGTGCGGTTGGCTTAAATATGGCTTCAAGGGGTTTGTGGTCCGTTATAAGATCAAACTTCAGACCAGTAAATAAAAGTAGAATTTTTCCACGCTTCACACTAATGCAAGACTCTCCTTTTCAGGCTGTGAGTATTTTTTTCCACCAGTGACAAACTCTTACTTGCGAAAGATATTATACGTCGGACTTTCGCCTCGTCAAACTGTAATAATACGGCCCCTGATTCTACCGGGCTAGCATCGTCTGTTAAGCATGTTTAGCCACTTTGCCTATTTGTAAAAAAGAAGCACAGCGGAGCTATTGGAAATGTGAAAAATCCAAAAGTATGTAATACATGAATATAGATCATCGGAGACCCCAGTAAAGTATATATATTCTGAATCAGTAGAACACGACAACGACGAGCTGAGTGCTAGTCCTGTACCAGTCTATCTGCTCTCTCCGTCTGTCCGTCTGTCCGGTCTGAATGAACGCCTGTTTATCAGAGACTATAAGAGCTCCAGAGCAAACAACATTGAAATGCTAGATTCATTATGCTCGTAGGTGATACGAGTTTGTTTTTGATTTTTTGGAGGAATTCACTCCCCTGGCCACCGCAATTCGGATATAAAACGATTATTAAGCACAATTTTCAAACCGAACAAATTTATTTTTGGCACACATCATGATTAGACCATTCTTGATCCATGTTGTGAAGTATGGGTAAGATTGGTCAAAATTCTCGGAAGTTATGCGTCATCAGAAGCCAGGTGTTATTGGGGTCGGCCCAGGGGGGTATAGTAGTAGAGCGCAAAATAAAAGCTAGAGCAACGAAATTTGGCATCTAGATTTGTTATGTTCCTAAGCTATACGAGTTTATTTTAGATTTTCGAAGTTCCTCCCCTTGACCCCCAATTTGAAAAAAATCGATTATAACGTACAATTTTTACCCCGATTCTTTTTCGCACACATATTAAGTAGACCATTCCTAATCTACGTTCGTTCAAATTTCGTTAAGATTGAACAATAAACACGGAAGTTAAACAGCATTAAGTACCGCTCTATAGAGCGTGGGCGGCTAAAGGGTGCGCGCGATGGCTAAGTACGTGCAGAACTATGTGTATGTATGAGTATGTGTATATGTAAGCAAATGGGCTCTCGTGGTCGGGTACACTCGACTACAGACTTCTTACTTGTTTATCATGTAAATTAAAATATGACAACTTCGGCACTTTGGCAATTTAAGACTACAATCTTTGGGATGCTTCTTCTTGCTAGTCGCCCCAAACGAATACTTCGCGACTTATAAATGTGGTGATCTCGCGACTACCCTCATCGAACTCCAACTTGTGATATGCGTTTTTTAAGTCCAGCTGTGAGAAATATTTGGCCCCTCCTGAGTTTGGTCATGAATGTATCGAAAGTTGACTATTTGACTGCGCAGCCTCGTTAGAAACTCGGTGAACCCCTCTCCTCTAACGGCATCATGATTCTAAACAAGTGTCGTTCAAAAACGGAGTTCTGTTCGCCAAATGAAATTAAGGCCCCTGGAATGTTGTACACAATAGCCTGAAGCTGGGGTCCGCCGAGATGCAGGAGCTTGTTCCTTTTCATATAGATGGAGGTGATCTCTACTTATTAAATGCGCGCAACCACGCCTCCCACTCTGTCCGCCATAGCGCTTTGTCTATTGACTGGCACAGAAATTGTTTCAGGTCCATCATAATTATCTTTAACTGAAATGAAATTCATAAAACAAATGATCAATGTCAATGTTATCTGGTCTTCAACGAACTTTCATTCTTTGAAACCGGTTGTCTTCTATTTCCTATTTCTTTCGAAATTAACACATCTATTATTCCCATTAAAATAGAATTAATTTAATCGGCTGACACGCCATTGTCTCTAATTTCCTTATTGGGGAAATTAAGACTTCTGAGAAATTAACTCTTTTATTTCGCTCTTCTATTTTCTTTAAAATAGATTCTGATTATGCAGTAGCCGCAATTTAATCGGCTGACACTGCCATTGTCTCTTATTTTCTTATTGGGGAAATTAAGACTCCTGCTAAATTAACTCTTTTATTTCGCTCTTCTATTTTCTTTAAAATAGATTCTGTTTATCCAGTAGCCGTAATTTAATCGGCTGACACTGCCATTGTCTCTAATTTCCTTATTGAGGAAAATTGAAACTCCTGCGAAATTAACTCTTTTATTTCGCTCTTCTATTTCCTTTAACAAAGATTCTTTTTTTTTTGACTTTTGTGGTTGCTCTTTTTCAATATATATTAATGCACTTTTTAATATTATTAATATTTGTGTGTTTTTATACTCGTCGCCAGTGTAATAACGCTGAAAATCCTTCAGTTAAATAAGAAGTCAATATTAAATATGTATTAATACATGTGTACTTGTGTACCACTCTTTTTAGACCGGATCGGTCAGCGTACATTATTCAACTGCGCTGTCTCTCTCTGCATATGATCCTTCGAGTCGTGAGAGAGCGTCTCGCTCTCGATCTCATCTCCGCTCTCCGCTGCTCGTACAGGTCTTCACAGCTACCTTATGACCAAACGCTGACATTAATAACAATGTTTTGGCTTTATGTGGACAGTGACCCAGCCGATTGGAATCCTCCGCAGGTCATCCTTTGCGGTGGCTACCGGCAAATTGAGCGTAGCTCTCTGGACGACACCCCTAGCAGCTCTGGGGCTTTTAATAATGTCGACTGTAAGGTATTCGTCCTTAAGCTCGGACTTTACTGCTTCGAGAACATCTTTCTTTGTTAACAGCTCATCAAGCTCGCGGATCTCAATTTGCGAAGTTTCTCTTAGTGCGTTTACAGCACGACTGACTATGTAGGCAAAGGGGCTCTCGTGGCCGGGTACACTCGACTACAGACTTCTTACTTGTTTATCATGTAAATTAAAATATGACAACTTCGGCACTTTGGCAATTTAAGACTTCAATCTTTGGGATGCTTCTTCTTGCTAGTCGCCCCAAACGAATACTTCGCGACTTATAAATGTGGTGATCTCGCGACTACCCTCGTCCAACTCCAACTGGTGATATGCGTTCTGTAAGTCCAGCTGTGAGAAATAATTGGCCCCTCCTGAGTTTGGTCATGTATGTATCGAAAGTTGGAAATGGATAATTTTCGCGCAGTATGGCTTTGTTTGCCCGTCGTATATTTAGACTTACTCGAATGCCACCATTGTCCTTGAAACCAATTAGGACCGGAGAGATCCAAGGGCTTGGACCCAAAACGGGTTCAATGATATCCAGATTTAACGCTTCGTCCAGCTTATCAGTAATTTTACTCTCAAACGCGGTTAGTACTCGTCTTATGGGTTCTTGTACCGGGATTACCGACTCGTCAATGGAGAGTTTAACCACGACATTGTACCACTTGGGAAATGGAACAGCCCTCTCAGCTCGATTTACGTCTAAGTCCAGTTTTAGAACGTTGAGTTCAATTGCCGCATTCGAAGCCCACACTCCGCTGTACTATCCTCTTAACGCCGGTTGACTTGTCCTGGTGGGTCATAGACTGTGTCTGTTTATTCACCAGTTCATCTATATTGCAGGTTGCTATCATCTCCTCTAATGTGAATTCCTGTTCTAGTAGTTTCTTCTTCAATTCTAATGGAGACCACGCATGAATGATCTTGTCCTTTAAACAGATCTCCTCGATCTGTTCTTTAGTTTCACCGAATGAACATTTAACTATTTGACTGCGCAGCCTCGTTAGAAACTCGGTGAACCCCTCTCCTCTAACGGCATCATGATTCTAAACAAGTGTCGTTCAAAAACGGAGTTCTGTTCGTCAAATGAAATTAAGGCCCCTGGAATGTTGTACACAATAGCCTGAAGCTGGGGTCCGCCGAGATGCAGGAGCTTGTTCCTTTTCATATAGATGGAGGTGATCTCTACTTATTAAATGCGCGCAACCACGCCTCCCACTCTGTCCGCCATAGCGCTTTGTCTATTGACTGGCACAGAAATTGTTTCAGGTCCGTCATAATTATCTTTAACTGAAATGAAATTCATGAAACAACTGATCAATGTCAATGTTACTGGTCTTCAACGAACTTTCATTCTTTGAAACCGGTTGTCTTCTATTTCCTATTTCTTTCGAAATTAACACATCTATTATTCCCATTAAAATAGATTTAATTTAATCGACTGACACGCCATTGTCTCTAATTTCCTTATTGGGGAAATTAAGACTCCTGCGAAATTAACTCTTTTATTTCGCTCTTCTATTTTCTTTAAAATAGATTCTGATTATGCAGTAGCCGCAATTTAATCGGCTGACATTGCCATTGTCTTTAATTTCCTTTTTGGGGAAATTAAGACTCCTGCTAAATTAACTCTTTTATTTCGCTCTTCTATTTTCTTTAAAATAGATTCTGATTATCCAGTAGCCGTAATTTAATCGGCTGACACTGCCATTGTCTCTAATTTCCTTATTGAGGAAAATTGAAACTCCTGCGAAATTAACTCTTTTATTTCGCTCTTCTATTTCCTTTAACATAGATCCTTTTTTTTAATTTGTTGTTATACAAGTAGTTGTAAATTACCCGCAATTTAATCGGCTGACACTGTACCTTACTTATTTACTCACATTTTTATTATTTTGCACACCAACCTCAGTATATATGTATATGCATATATATATATGTATATGTATGCACATATGTGCGTACAGGCACAATTTGAGCGTTGGCGCGTCTCGCAAATGCAACGGTTCTTTTTCTTCCTTTTCTTTGCTCTCAAATTCTAAGAGCTCGCAGCGGCACTATTCGTTCACTTCGTACGCGTGATTTTGAGACTTTTGTGGTTGCTCTTTTTCAATATATATTAATGCACTTTTTAATATTATTAATAATTGTGTGTTTTTATACTCGTCGCCAGTGTAATAACGCTGAAAATCCTTCAGTTAAATAAGAAGTCAATGTTAAATATGTATTAATACATGTGTACTTGTGTACCACTCTTTTTTAGACCGGCTCGGTCAGCGTACATTATTCAACTGCACTGTCTCTCTCTGCATATGAGCCTTCGCGTCGTGAGAGAGCGTCTCGCTCTCGATCTCATCTCCGCTCTCCGCTGCTCGTACAGGTCTTCACAGCTACCGTATGACCAAACGCTGACATTAATAACAATGTTTTGGCTTTATGTGGACAGTGACCCAGCCGATTGGAATCCTCCGCAGGTCATCCTTCGCGGTGGTTACCGGCAAATTGAGCGTAGCTCTCTGGACGACACCCTTAGCAGCTCTGGGGCTTTTAATAATGTCGACTGTAAGGTATTCGTCCTTAAGCTCGGACTTTACTGCTTCGAGAACATCTTTCTTTGTTAACAGCTCATCAAGCTCGCGGATCTCAATTTGCGAAGTTTCTCTTAGTGCGTTTACTACAGCACGACTGCCCAGGGCTTTGCCTGGAGCTTCTTTCAATAAGCATAGCATCAGATCGTCATTTAGCGTTTCCTAATCCGTTAGATTAGATGACCTGGGGTCGGATCTGTTTTGACCATCTCTAATATATCAGCAAAGGTGTTCTCGCCAAAACTTCTTACAATGATTGCATCGTCTCGAGTTTTCTGCTGCCGAGTTTTAACCTCTGACCAGCACTGGCTGATATGATAGTTTGGCTATCAGGCGATTGACTATTAATACCATGTTTTCCGCTACTTTGGGCCTGGTGTCTACTCTTTTTTGGTGGGGCTTTCCTCTGCTCGCCCATGGACTCCCTTTGTCTTTTGGATGTGATGTGTACCCTTGTATCGAAGCTGTGAGGCGTGGTCTGTGTCCCACGATCTTCCCCAGTACTCATACCACCAGCCAGTTCTTCAAAAGCCTATTGCAGGCTCACTACTTTGGAGCATTCGTCACGCATCGAGGTAGTTATATGCCTCTGTAAACATATTTAGGAAGAAAGGCTAAAAAACTATTTATTTGTCAATGTTGAACTAAATTTAAAATTATCATAATATAGAATATTGTGCTTAATGTGTTCGTGTTTTTAGCTCCTTTTTCAAGAGCAAAGCGGAGCTAATTGAAATGTGCAAAATCGAAAAGTATGTAACACATAAAAATAATCATCGGAGACCCCATAAAGTATATATATTCTGAATCAGGACGACAAGACGAGTTTATCTAGCCATCTCCGTCTGACCGTCTATCGGTCTGTCCGTCCGTATGTCCGTCCGTCCGTCCGTATGAACGCCTGTTTCTCAGAGACTTTAGGAGTTAGAGCAACCAAATTCGCTATTTTTGTACGCTACACGAGTTTTATATATATGTTTAAATTTCCTCTTCTAACCCGCGCAATTCAAAATAAACGATTATTAAGCACAATATTCATTCGATTTAATTTATTTTTAGCACACATTATAATTTGATCATTCTTGATCTGCATAGTGAGTTTCGTTAAGTTTGAACAATAAACACGGAAGTTTTAGATCATAAAGTATCGAAATTTAGAGCGAGGGGTGCTAAGCTGCGTGTTTGTTATAAGAGCTAACGCAACCAAATTTTAAATCTAGATTCGTTACTTTCATACGGTATACGAGTTTGTTTTAGATTTTGTTATTTGCGTGGGTCAGGTGAAACTTAAAAATTTAAAATAAACTCATGTAGCGTACGAAAATACCGAATCTAGATTTCAAATTTCGTTGCTCTAGCTCTTATAATCTCTAAGAAACAGGCGTTCATACGGACGGACAGACGGAAGGATGGACGGACGGACGGACATGGCTTGATCGACTCGTCTTGTCGTCAAGAATATATATTCTTTATGGGGTCTCCGATGATTTTTCTATTTCTTACGTACTTTTGGATTTAGCACATTTCCATTAACTCCGCATTGCTCTTTTATGTGCCAAAGGGGCTAAAAAAAAATATATATATTATAAGAATAAAATTTTTTTTCTTTCAATATGTATGTTGATAACCCAAACACACGTTTAGCACCTTTCTGAATTGCAAAACAAAATCCAAGCAATTAAGGGTAGCGAAACAAATCATCTTCCTGATTTTATAGCAAAGGTAGAAGTGATTTTGCCAACATACCAATTATTTAACGAAGCCACAAAACCAATATTGTTCAGCTTTATAAAAAACAAATGCATCGTATTGTGTAGACCAGTGCTTTATAGATACGGAAACATAGACGAGTGAGAAGGGTTAAAACAGATACTACTTAAACATTTCGGAGAAAAAGAGAGTAGCGATTTTTTAATAGACATGTTAAACTTGTGCCGCGTAGAATCGAGTATAGAAGAGTACTACAATAAAATCAACGAAATAACCAATAGATTATCGATCCAATATATAATCGAATATTAGTACAGAGCGACACAACCGATACAATTTATGAAGTGAATCGAATTGCGCTTCGAGTGTTTAGAGATAGCTTACCCGTACTTACAAAAACTATAATTTTTTTAATAGACCCCAAATCATTATTTGATACATACAAAATTATAGAAGAAGCTCGGCATCAGGGCTACACTTTATACGGTCCCATACGGAAAAACAACAGGTATAGAACAAACTTTAGTACTGTTAACCAGAATATTAACGAGCAAGTTACTACAGAAGGTTACACTAGTGACCTACATAAGGAGCAAACAAAGAACATAAATCAAACAAGTAAGAAGTCTGTAGTCGAGTGTACCCGACTACGAGAGCCCCTTTGCCAACATATACAGCCATAAACACACATACTCATACAAACACGCTCTATATCGCGGTACTTAATGTTGTATAACTTCCGTGTTTATTGTTCAATTTTAACGAAATTCACAACGTAGATGAAAAATGGTCTACCTAATATGTGTGCGTAAAAGAAATTTGATCGGTTAAAAATTGTATCTAAAAATCGAAACAAACTCGTATAGCGAACATAACAAATCTACGTTCCAAATTTCGTTGCTCTAGCTCTTATTTTTCGCGCACTACTATACCCCCCCGGGGCCCAATAATGCCACTTTTGCTGATCTATAACTTCCGAGGTTTTTGATCAATCTTACTCAGATTCACAACAAGATTAAGAATGGTCTAATTATGATGTGTGCCAAAAATAAATTTGATCGGTTGAAAATTGTGCTTAATAATGGTTCTTTTCGAATTGCGAGGGTCAGGGGAGGTAATTAAAAAATCCAAAACAAACTCAAATAGCGTACGAACATAACAAATCTACGTTCCGAATTTCGTGGCTCTAGCTCTTATTTTGCGCGCACTACTATACCCCCCCGGGGTATCGATTATCGGGTAAAATCGATTATTAAGCACAATTTTCAACCGATCAAATTTATTTTTGGTACACATCATAATTAGACCATTTTTGATTTATGTTGTGAATCTGGGTAAGATTGATCAAAAATCTCGGAAGTTATACATCATCAAAAGTGGCGTAATGGGCCCCGGGGGGTATAGTAGTGCACGCAAAATAAGAGCTAGAGCAACGAAATTTTAAACCTAGATTTGCTATGTTCGTACGCTATACGAGTTTGTTTTGGATTTTTCAATTTCCACCCCTGACCCCCGCAATTCGAAAAAAGCGATTATTACGCACAATTTTCAACCGATCAAATTTATTTTTGGCAAACATCATAACTAGACCGCTCTTGATCGATGTTGTGAATCTGGGTAAGATTGATCAAAAATCTCGGAAGTTATACATCATCAAATGTGGCATTATGTATAGTAGTGCGCGCAAAATAAGAGCTAGAGCAACGAAATGTGGAACGTAGTTTTGATATGTTCGTACGCTATACGAGTTTGTTTTAGATTTTCGAATTTCCTCCCCTGACCCCCCAATTTGAAAATTTTTAGATACAATTTTTAACCGATCAAATTCTTTTACGCACACATATTAAGTAGACCAGTTTTCATCTACGTTGTGAATTTCGTTAAAATTTAACAATAAACACGGAAGTTATACAACATTAAGTACCGCGCTATAGAGCGTGGGGGCTAAGAGTTGCGTGAAATGGCTAAGTACGTGCAGAACTGTGTGTATGTATGAGTATGTGTGTGTATGGCTGTATATGTAGGCAAAGGGGCTCCGTAGTCGGGTACACTCGACTACAGACTTCTTACTTGTTTTTTCTGTTTTATTGTTTCTGTTTAGTTGTTTTATATAAAAAAAAATTTTTATTTTTTTTTTCACTTATATGGGTAGTCTTGTGGGATATTTTATTACTTTGTTTTAGATGATTTAACTTAGTTCTTTTATTATTAATAGCTAATATATTTATAAATTTATATGTATATATTTTTTGTTGGACACAAGCTATTTCTCCTTTTAAGGGTAACCTTTATGGATTTATGGCCCTAGTGAATTCTTACGCCACTTCTCAAATTTTTGAGTTTTTCCGCGGTTGTTCACAAAAGTTCTTTTGCGGATATTAAGTAACTTTTTTTATAAACGAGTCGAATAAATAACTGGGTCCAGGACTTGCGGCTAACGCTGATGTAAGGGAACTGAAACTCGGGGAGCTAAGTGCGTTCGCTTTATTTGCTTACCAGCTTAAGACTACCTTTTACCAATTTGAAACTTAGTTGCTAAGCGCTTGTACCGGGATTAGTGTAGAATTTCTATTATGTACTTATTAGCCCCTTTGCCTTTTTGTAAAAAAGAGCAAAGCGGAGCTATTGGAAATATGCAAAATCGAAAAGTATGAAACACATAGAAATAATCATCGGAGACCCCATAAAATATATATATTCTGAATCAGGACGACAAGACGAGTTGATCTAGCCCTGTCCGTCTGTCTGTCCGTCTCTGTCCGTCCGTCCGTCCGTCCGACCGTCCGTCCATCCGTCCGTATGAACGCCTGTTTCTCAGAGACTATAAGAGCTAGAGCAACCAAATTTTCAACCTAGATTTATCATTTTCGTATGCTGTACAAGTTTGTTTTTGCTTTTTCAATTTCCTCCCCTGACCCCCGCAATTCGAAAAAATCGATTATTAAGCACACATCATAATTAGACCGCTCTTGATCCATGTTGTGAATCTGGGTAAGATTGATAAAAAAATCTCGGAAGTTATAGATCAGCAATAGTGGCGTTATGGGCCCCGGGGGGGTATAGTAGTGCGCGCAAAATAAGAGCTAGAGCAACGAAATGTGGAACGTAGATTTTTTATGTTCGTACGCTATACGAGTTTGTTTTAGATTTTTCAATTTCCTTCCCTGACTCCCGCAATTTAAAAAAATCGATTTTCCGATACAATTTTCAACCGATCAAATTTCTTTTACGCACACATATTAAGTGGACCATTCTTCATCTACGTTGTGAATTTCGTTAAAATTGGACAATAAACATGGAAGTTATACAACATTAAGTACCACGCTATAGAGCGGGGTGGGCTAAAAGGTGCGCGCAATGGCTAAGTACGTGCAGAACTGTGTGTATGTATGAGTATGTGTGTTTATGGCTGTATATGTAGGCAAAGGGGCTCTCGTAGTCGGGTACACTCGACTACAGACTTCTTACTTGTTATCTATGTATTAGTGTATGCGGTATTTTCTTCTACGTATATGTTACATGCTTATTTGTATAGTGTAATATATAATATGTTATTTATGTATTGTATATGCGGCACTTTCTTCTGTGTATAATTTATATGCTTATTTGTATACTGTAATATATAAAATGTTATTTAGGTATTCTGTATGCGGTACTTGTATGTAATATGTTATTGATATGTTAATTGTACAGTATAAGATAATATGTAATTGGATAATTGTACAGTATAAGATAATATGTAATATGTTAATTATGTAGTATTATATGCTACTATGTATATATATATATATATATGTATATATTTATAGTGACGTATTCTCGTCCACCCTACAGCTACTATACTTATAGCTATACTAGCTTTATATCTACTTACAAGCAAATATCATAAACTAATAAATCTTTTAGCTATTATTGCTTCACTTGAGCCTTATACCCGAAGAAGCAAGGACCTGCACCAAGCATTAAATTACCCATATAGCATGGTATAACTTTGCACACAGCATTGAATTAACCAAAGCATGCTAAAATCCAGCACTGAGCAATACCACAATGTAAACATAGACCCTACCGAGTCATGATTGTACGCTTCTTAGCATTGTAATAACAGTGTCCAGATATCTTTGAATCAGTAAAGTTTTAAAAACTAAATATTGTGGTGTCATTCGATAGCGTTGATCCTACTTAAATAAGAATTGATCATTAGCTTGACTTGTTGTAAATAAAATATATATGTGTATAAAAAAAACGAGTTTATAAGTAAACTTACAAACTAGAGATATAAGAAGCTTCGGATACTAAGCGCTTAAGCTGCTTTATATGTGTACGATAAGGCGTATCAAGTGTGCTAAATTATCGTCATCAGCATTTTAATTTTCTTGAATGTCTTTGTGAAACCTATAGAAGTTTAACTTTGTCGTTGCGAATGGTGATTACGTTTCTAATTATTTGTGGGTAGTATTCTGAGTTAGTGGTATTTACCTCTAACGCTTCTAAAAAGTCACGACAAATTATATATTTCCTGTGACGGCGACGCAAGCGTCACCACTCACATTTGGGTTGGTTAAGCATAATAGAATTATAACATGAACCAAATCAAAACGATGCAAGCCACACTGCCATTGGCGGATTCATCAAACGGGACACGGCCAAAAAATAAAAAAAGCTCCTTCATGTAGATGCTAACCAAGTACATATACACAAATTGTACGCGGAGGCTCAAACCCATGCGCGGTCCGTTAAATCAAACAACAACAAACACGAGTGAGAGCATAAGAGCTGGAGCGAGTAATAATACAACACACATACAGATCGCATTCTGGATAATAGAACGAGCATACACAGTAAACAAGAATAAGGCGCACGAACAAAACCGCTATAACGATTGTATAGGAACTAAAATAGGAAAATCTAGATCAAGGAGCGGGATATTTTTGCTTCAATGAATCGGAAATAGACAATCGCAACCACAATCAGCCCAGCGCGCGCAACAACACCAACCACAGCCACCACGTGCGCAGCTATAACAGCGAGAGAATGGAGTGCGGAGCAAACTGAGTTGTTAGAATAGGTGTAATAGATGGCAGTCGGAGAATTCATTCTCATTTAGAAGAAGATAATTAGTATTAATATATATTATTAATATTATATCCTAAAATTCTGACCTCAACTTATTTTACGAGGAGGCATCAATAAAGGCAACCATTAAACTCTAGCCAGTGACTTTATATCCCCTTATACCTCTCGTCCGTTAGTTTTAGCAGCGGATATACAAGGCCAAGTGTTACATGCGAGTAGATCCTGTGACCGACCCAGATTCTGTTCAATTCCCCAGCCCTTTACCGTACGCTGGCGTTGATTTCACGAGGGATGCAAATGACAAGCTGATTTGTTATTCCCACCAGTCGGCCTTATCTATACATTTTCTGTAAGCGGCTCTCAGCACTTCCTTACAGCCTGGTAAGAGAACTCCATGGTTTAGTTGGATTACCGATTTCGGATTCCGTATTAAGGCAGCACCTTGGGCGATTAACTCCAAAGCTCCTACGTATCATAGGTACAGGTCACAGAATGGGACTTTCATAAGTCGGTCACCCGCTCCACCGTGTGTTCCAAAAGGGAAACATAGAGGAAATATCCTCGATTCAACGAAGAAGTCAGCCACGGGTCTTCAACCGAAGAACATCGAGGATCATTAACCCAACAAACTCAATCAGTGGCTTTTATGCGCAGAACACCGAGGATTATTAATGCAATGAAGGAGTCAACACTGATACAAAGTAGGACCTGACGAGGGAAGACCTACCGAAGCTGCCAATACTGCACGGAAACTCACGCACGCCAACCTGGAGAACCAGGGAGACGGACGCCAGCCCTACCCGGCAGGACGCGATCACCTGCACTGCCTTGCCCGATTAGCAGCGCAATTGGGAAGTGACTTTCGGCAGGAACGGTGACCTATCGAGTTTCATAGAAACGGTGGAGGAAGGGGTCAGGGCGCATATGGCTGGATCAGCTGCCAACCGTAATGGCCGGGGTGATGGCAGCAAAATCTAGAGGTTGGTATCGGGTGACGAATCCGCAGGAGACCAGCTTGAGTAACTTTAAGCGGCAGTTCCTAAGCTTTATTTCTTTATTTCTTCCGTCTGGAGAATATGATCCGTCAGCGATTATAATAGCCTGTAGAACCGTTCAAGGACTATTTGCTAACTCTGCTGCTCATGATTAGGCGAGCCATCTACAACGAGAGGCAGGAACTAGACCGGATTCATTGGAACGCAATTGCTTACGGAGTGTGAAACTACATCACCGACGCGAAGAGATGGAGGCATCATGGTGGACAGAGCCACCAAGGGCAAGCCCACAGTTTCGGTTCACAATTCATGAATCATCCCGTCCAAAGGTCTCCGTATCACATCAGGAAGCTGAAAGACCTGGTATACCCAACCACCAATAAATTAGCAGACCGGCGAGAGCATCTAGTCCCATGTACAGGTACCACCCCGTGACACAACCACCTGTTAGCATGGTACCAGCCGCGGAGAGCAGCCAACCGGTTACACTGGGCCTGGTTCTCAGTGAACTTCAGGCGGAGATACACTGCAAACGCGTGTGTCTACACTTGGATTGAAGCTGGAACACGCTCAGATTGAGCAGTGCAACAGAAGAGACGGCAGGGAAATCGGAGCCATTTCTAGAAGTCACAGTAGTATAACCCTCATTGTTAGCCACCCTCATTAAAACCCTCATTGTTAGCCACCCGGATAGGAACGCAAAGCCCGCGGCCGGTATACACGAGAACTGACACAACATAGGAAACGATGGCAAGCAGTTTTAACTCCATACACGGCATCTTATCAGCCGGTAGTGCCCCGGGCACAGATATAGCCACCACTAGAGAAGATACAATAACGAGAAACAGCCTAAATGCACACGATGCGGACCCATTGGTGACCATTAGGCGACGCAGCCACGACAAGGTAACGCAACCCTGAGGCACCGATGTGGCGTAACACGTCACAAACTAGTAATTGCAATCAATTTCTTCATAACGAGCATATCGACGTTATGTTACTTGCTGAAACACACCTCACAAGCAAATACAATTTTCAAATAAACGGCTATACCTCCTACGGCACAAACCACCCAGACGGGAAAGCACACGGTGGTACTGAAATCCTAATTAGAAATCGCATAAATCATGCCTTTCGAGCAGATTTTGCCACAGTCTACCTGCAAGCAACACCTGTCGACATACTTGCGCCCAACTGCAATGTAACTCTAGCCGCGGTGTACTGCCCACCTTGATACACAATTTCTGAGGATGAATTTATGAATTTTTTCAACACTATGGGCGAACGTTTCACAGAAGCTGGTGACTACAACGCCAAACACACACACTGATCTCGGATCTCGGCTCGTAACCCCTAAAGGTAAACAACTGTATAACGCAATCACTAAAGCTAGAAATAAACTAGATTTTCTTCCCGGGGCCGACCTATATACTGGCCAACAGACCCAAAAAAATTGCCGGACCTGATCGACTTCGCAGTAACAAAAAATATTCCTTGGTATCAGATATCAGTACAATCTCTTACAGATTTCTCATCGGACAACTCACCTGTTCTGTTAAACCATTTCCAACGCACTGAGATTGAGGACCAACCGCAAACATTGACATCCAGTAAAACTATCTGGATTAAATTTAAAAAATACGTTAGTTCACACATCGCGCTTAATCCAAGATTCCACGGTACAGACGACGTGGACCATGTCATCTACCATCTAGAGACTGTTTTCGTCACGGCAGCAAGCAATGCAACACCCAAGACCTCAAACGCACCGCCTAGGCAAAAAAGGTCGAACGCACAGATAAAGCAGCTACTTAATGAAAAACGTCGCTTATGGCGAGAATGGCAAGTCCATAGATCGCTATCCGCTAAACAAAATCTTAGAGAAGCCGTTCAAAGATTATCCAATGCATTAAAACAAGAAGAGGACTGCAGCCAACGCCGCTCGAAACTTTTTGAAAAATGCCAACTGAAGCAAAATACCAACTCACCAATTTGGCTTACATGAAAGTCACGGCACCATCAAGCAAGTCAACCGTATAACATCAACTATACGCACGGCATTCGAACACCGAGAATATTGCTCAGCGATCTCTGTGGACGCAGCACAAGCCTTCAACAGAGTCTGGCTAGATGGCCTATTGTTTGAAATTAAAACAACGCTTCCAAAGTGCACTCACAACCTTTAAGAGTCGTACTTCTACAACAGAACTTTCTCTGTGCGATGCAACTTGGCGATGTCAGAAGTCCATACCATTAAGGCTGGAGTTCGTCAAGGCAGTGTTCTTGGTCCTATACTATATTTACTGTACACAGCCGACATTCCTACAAACACCAAATTGGTATTATCTACATTCGCCGATGACAGTTGCTCCTAATGCCCTACACGAGCAATAGAACAACTGATCTCTTACCTGGTTGACATTGAGACTTGGCTGATTGGCGCATAAAAGTCAATGAGCAGAAAAGCAAGCACGTTACTTTCACTCTCAACAGACAAGACTGTCCTTCGCACTCACTTAACGGTATAATAATCCCTAAATCATCGAGGCTACTTATCTCGGTGTACACCTCGACAGACGACTTACCTGGCGCAGACACATAGAAAAAACAAGTAAGAAGTCTGAAGTCGAGTGTACCCGACTACGAGAGCCTCTTTGCCTACATATTCAGCCATAAACACACATACTCATACGTACACATATTTCTGCACGTACTTAGGCATTGCGCGCACCTTTTAGCCCCCCACGCTCTATATCGCGGTAGTTAATGTTGTATAACTTCCGTGTTTATTGTTCAATTTTTACGAAAAATGGTCTAATTAATATGTGTGCGTAAAAGAAATTTGATCGGTTAAAAATTGTATCTGAAAATCGATTTTTTCAAATTGCGGGAGTCAGGGAAGGAAATTCGAAAATCTAAAACAAACTCGTATAGCGTACGAACATAAAAAATCTACGTTCCACATTTCGTTGCTCTTGCTCTTATTTTGCGCGCACTACTATACCGCCCCGGGGCCCATAACGCCACTTTTGATGATGTATAACTTCCGAGATTTTTGATCAATCTTACCCAGATTCACAGCGTAGATCAGGAATAGTCTAATTATTACGCTTGCGAAAAATAAAATAAAATTTAATAGGTTAAAAATTGTGCTAAATAAAAAATTTTTTCAAATTGCGACGGTCATGGGAGGAAATTTTAAAATCTAAAACAAACTCGTATAGCGTACAAACATAACGAATCTAAATTAAATTTCGTTGCTCTAGCTCTTATTTTCAGCAACACCACTTTTAAAGATGTATAACTTCCGAGTTTTTTGATCAATCCTACCCAGATTTACAACAAAAATGATCTTATTATGATGTGTGCCAAAAATAAATTTGATCGGTTGAAAATTGTGCTTAATATTCGTTTTTTTTCGAATTGTGGTGGTCAGGGCAGGAAATTCAAAAATCTAAAACAATCTTGTATAGCGAACGAAAATAACGAATATATGTTTAAAATTTGGTTGCTCTAGCTCTTATAGTCTCTGAGAAATAGGCGTTCATACGGACGGATGGTCGGTCAGACGGACGGACGGACAGAGAGATGGACAGGGCTAGATCGATTCAGCTAGTCGTCCTGATCAAGAATATATATACTTTATGGGGTCTCCGATGATTATTTGTATGTGTTGCATACTTTTGGATTTTGCATATTTCCAATAGCTCCGCTTTGCTCTTTTTTACAAAAACGCAAAGGGGATAAAAATATTAGTTAGTTCACACATCGCGCTTAATCCAAGGCTCCACAGTACAGACGACGTGGACCATGTCATCTACCATCTAGAGACTGTTTTCGTCACGGCAGCACGCAATGCAACACCCAAGACCTCAAACGCACCGCCTAGGCAAAAAAGGTCGAACGCACAGATAAAGCAGCTACTTAATGAAAAACGTCGCTTATGGCGAGAATGGCAAGTCCATAGATCGCTATCCGCTAAACAAAATCTTAGAGAAGCCTCTCGAAGATTATCCAATGCATTAAAGTAAGAAGAGGACTGCAGCCAACGCCGCTCGAAACTTTTTGAAAAATGCCTACTGGAGTACATTTTACAATACCTGTATAGTCACAGCAAAATACCAACTCACCAATTTGGCTTTCGTGAAAGGCACGGCACCATCGATCAAGTCAACCGTATAACATCAACTATACGCACGGCATTCGTACACCGAGAATATTGTTCAGCGATCTTTCTGGACGTAGCTCAAGCTTTCGACAGAGTCTGGCTAGATGGCCTATTGTTTGAAATTAAAACAACGCTCCAAAAATGCACTCACAACCTTTTAGAGTCGTACCTCTACAACAGAACTTTCTCTATGCGATGCAACTTGGCGATGTCAGAAGTCCATACCATTAAGGCTGGAGTTCGTCAAGGCAGTGTTCTTGGTCCTATACTATATTTACTGTACACAGCCGACATTCCTACAAACACCAAATTGGTATTATCTACATTCGCCGATGACAGTTGCTCCTAATGCCCTACACGAGCAATAGAACAACTGATCTCTTACCTGGTTGACATTAAGACTTGGCTGATTGGCGCATAAAAGTCAATGAGCAGAAAAGCAAGCACGTTACTTTCACTCTCAACAGACAAGACTGTCCATCGCACTCACTTAACGGTATAATAATCCCTAAATCATCGGAGGCTACTTATCTCGGTGTACACCTCGACAGACGGCTTACCTGGCGCAGACACATAGAAAAAGCAAGTAAGAAGTCTGAAGTCGAGTGTACCCGACTACGAGAGCCCCTTTGCCTACATATACAACCATAAGCACACATACTCATACGTACACACAGCTCTGCACGTACTTAGCCATTGCGCGCGCCTTTTAGCCCCTCACGCTCTATAGCGCGGTACTTAACGTTGTATAACTTCCGTGTTTAATGCTCAATTTTAACGAAATTCTCAACGTAGATGAAGAATGATCTACCTAATATATTTGCGAAAAAGAAATTTGATCGGCTAAAAATTTTACCTAATAATCGATTTTTTCAAATTGCGATGGTCAGGGGAGAAAATTTAAAAATCTAAAATAAACTCGTATAGCTTAGGAACATAACAAATCTAGATGCCAAATTTCGTTGCCCTAGTTCTTATTTTTTGCGCACTACTATACCCCCCCGAGGCCCATAACACCACTTTTGATGATGTATAACTTCCGAGTTTTTAGATCAATCTTACCCAAAATCACATCATCGATCAAGTATGCCTAAATATAAAGAAGCAAAGCGGAGCTAATGGATTTGTGCAAAATCTAAAAGTATGTAACACATAGAAATAATCATCGGAGACCCCATAAAGTATATATATTCTGAATCAGGACGACAAGACGAGTTCATCTAGCCCTGTCCGTCTGTCTGTCCGTCCGTCCGTCCGTCCGTCCGTCCGTATGAACTATAAGAGCTAGAGCAACCAAACTTGAAATCTAGATTCGTTTTGTTTGTAGGTTATACGAGTTTGTTTTTGATTTTTGAATTTGAATTATTAAACACAGTTTTCAACCGATCAAATATATTTTTGACACACATCATAATTAGAGCATTCTTGATCCATGTTGTGAATCTGGGTAAGATTGATCAAAATCTCGGAAGTTATAGATCAGCAAAAGTGGCGTTATGGGCCAGGGGGGCCATAGTAGTGCGCGCAAAATAAGAGCTAGAGCAACGAAATTTGGAAAGTAGATTTGTTATGTTCGTACGCTATACGAGTTTGTTTTAGATTTTCGAACTTCCTCTCCTGACCCTCGCAGTTCCAAAAAATCGATTATAAGGTACAATTTTTCACCGATCAAATTTCTTTTTTGCACACATATTGAGTAGACTATTGTTCTTCAACGTTGTGAGTTTCGTTAAAATTTAACAATAAACACGAAAGTTATACAACATTAAGTACCGCGCTATAGAGCGTGGGAGCTAAAAGTTGCGCGCAATGGCTAAGTACGTGCAGAACTGTGTGCATGTATGAGTGTGTGTGTGTATGAATGTATATGTGTAAGGGGCTCTCCTAGTCGGGTACACTCGGCTACAGACTTCTAACTTGTTAGGTCTGCTACTCCTGTTTTTGTTGTATTGAGCTGTAGTTCTACCTCTTCTGTATCGAGCCATCGCTTAAGAGCTAAGCTGGAAAATGCACCGTCTCTGTCTGATTTTAGCAGCTTCGGTTTCCCGAACTGATTTAATATACGCATAAGTGCGTTTTTGCATTCTAGCCAGTCTTTTGTTTGTATTCCTTCGCAAGTTGCGAATTTGGAGTAAGTGTCTACTCAACTTAGGTAATGTTTACCTTCAAATAATTGAGAGAGTATTTACTGTGTTGAGACGTGTTTTGTTTCCTCTGATTTTATTTATTTGTTTAATCGTGTTTTACATAGTATTATTTAATATAAAATTAAATTTTTAACAAATAACTCAACCGCGTTGCGTTTAAAGTGTTAACGGTGACTAATTTGTAAAATTAATTATTCTTTGATTTATTATTTTTGCTCACACATTTATTTTCGTTTGTCGTTTTACTTCTTTGTAGACAGTACATTTTGTTTTTGTTTCTGTTCTCCACTTTTTGTAATTCGGCAGTGGTAAGTCGTTTATTACTTTACCTATTTTTTGTTTGTGCTTTGTGTATCTTATATACATTGTGTTTTTGTTGTACATGCTCTCTCAGCTTTGTGCATCTTATATACTTTGTGTTTTTGTTGTAGACGTTCTCTCAATTAATAGTTTTTGTTTGTGTGTTTTACATTTGCACTTACATTTTCTGTTTCGGCTGCTGTAGAGATAAAACTACCGCTCTTTGTCCGTTGGTTATTTTAATTTTTGTTTTGTTAAGCTCATTGCTATCTATCCGTCTGTTTGTGAGCAGTACTCTATATTTAAAGAGTCTACCTACTTTTTTAGTCATGTTTGTCTGTTGTGCAAAGAACTGCAAATGCGCATCTGACACCAAAGCTGATTTCATTGACTGCTGGTTGTGTGACAATATAATACATGTTAAGTGTGTCGGTTACACAGCTAAAGTCAAAGACCTTATTTCTAATAAATCTGGTCTTAAATGGTGTTGCGATTCTTGTCGTGAAGCTGAACTGACCATTCAAAGGTTCATGAGGCAGACAAGGCTGGGTTTTACTGCCCTACGTAAAGCATTCACCAAATTACATGGAGATTTTCAAGCTCTGGATGATAATTTTAACAAGTTAAAAATATCACCTGAGTTGCCCGAGCCAACGGTAAATTTATTACCATCTTCATCTGGTTCTCTTAAATTGCCATCTCCTATGCTTTGTCCGTTATCACCATCAGCTGCAGTGAATAATACTGATAATTCAGTACAGCTGATGAGTTTTAATTCCCCATCCACTATACCTGACAATAATAACGGGTTTGATTCAACTTCATCTGTTGTCAATAGTGAAACTATTATGCCAAATTGTTCACATTTAGGTAATTCACCCCAAACGGTACAATTACCTACTGAGGCAAATATCTCCGTCAAGCCTCTATCTGTAGTCCCTTACAAAAAACAAATTTTCGTATCTAGGCTTTCCCCAGATACCACTGTTGACGATCTAAACTCATATATTTTATCAAAATTAAAATTGTCCGGTATAAATTGTAAAAACAAGGATATTTCTATTCTTAAATTTAACTTTAAATATGTTAGAGAAATATCATCTTTTAAAATCAGTGTCCCGGCTGATATTTTCAACACAGTGTGTTGCAAAATGTTCTGGCCTAAGGACCTGGTTATTAAAGAATTTGTTTCCCATAATAGAAATCGGCCTCCGATTGTGCTGCCTCAAATTCAAATTCCTAACGGCGTTTCTACTACTATCGCGCCAAAAAACTAACAACGTCCTTTCTTATTTCTTACCAAAATGTTAGAGGTATTAAGTCAAAATTGTCTAAGCTTTATCTAGACAGTTTTTCTTTTGAATCTAATATAATAATTTTCACCGAAACCTGGTTAAAACCTGAAATATCAGACTTATCTATACTTTGTAGTAGATACACTTGCTTTCGCCAAGACCGTCCTCTTCGCCTTGGTGGTGGCGTACTTATTGCTGTCCGTTCAAATCTTTCATCCAAATTAGTATTCACAGATAGTCCGTCAAATATTGAATTTACAGCAGTAAAAATTAATATTAATAATATTAATTTATATGTAACCTGCTCGTATATTCCTCCTAACTCAGATTCCGAAATTTATTCCGAACATTTGTCCGTTATCCGATCTATCTCGTCCGAGTTATCCAGCAATGATTATTTGCTGGCTTTTGGAGATTTCAATCTTCCAAATGTAGACTGGTCACATAATCCTACCTTGCCTAATGTTATGTCACCAGTAGTAGTTAATGAATTCATTGAGTCTCTATTGGACCTATCAACTTGTCAGGTTAATCCTGTTCGTAATAGTAATGGGCGTTTACTTGACCTGGTTTTTGCATCAGATTCATCTAATGCTATAGTGAAGCAAACTTGTCCTCTTGTTCTCCCGGAAGATATTTATCATCCAACCCTAAATTTACAATTTGATTTGCCTATGCCTAAAGAATACTTTGCAGATAACCCAGTAGTTAAATCCAGATGCTTCAAAAAATGCAACTTTGAGAAACTTAATTCTTTACTTTATGAGACTAACTGGTCTCAATTATTCTCTTGTTGCGATATTAATGAGGCCACGACGATCTTTTATAATATTTTAAACATACTTTTTGATAAATGTGTTCCTTTAGTCTCCCAAAAGAGGACGAATAGACCTCCATGGTTTACTAAAGAATTAGCAACACTTAAAAATGTCAAATCTAGATATTATAAAAGATTTAAGTCGACGAGTAGAATCTCTGATTTCTCTCGTTACGTTTTAGCTAAAACAAATTTTGTTTCGTGTAACACGCGTTGTTACAAGGATTATTTATCTCGTTGCCGTTTACAATTCCGGCAAAATCCAAAACAATTCTTTAGCTTTGTTAATTCAAAGCGTAAAGCAAATGTTTTTCCCAACTCGGTTAATTATGAAGGCATGACAGCAAACTCTGATCAGGCGGCAGCCGATTTATTTGCAGATTTCTTTCAATCTACGTACTCGCTTAGTGGTTTGTCTCGTGATAGTTACTATCCGTACAGACTAAATACATCTAACTACATTTTTAGTCCTGTTATCCTCGAAAGTTCGCTATTAAGTGAACTTAATATTATTAACCCAAATTATTCACCTGGGCCTGATGGAGTTCCCGCATGTGTACTCAAATACTGTGCTGGTTCTCTGTGTAAACCTTTATATAAATTATTTGAGTTGTCCGTTAAATCAAGTTCATTTCCGACTGTTTGGAAGGAATCATATATAATTCCTCTCCATAAGAATGGTTCTAGGTCGGATGTTATGAACTATAGGGGTATATCCAAGTTGTCCGCTATTCCTAAAGTGCTTGAGAAATTGATAACGTCTCAGCTTCAGCACTTTTGTAGTTCGATTATATCACCTAGCCAACATGGTTTTGTGAAATCACGATCTACAACCACTAACTTACTTGAATTTAGCTCTTCTGTTATCAAAGGATTTCAGAATAAAATGCAGACTGATGTTATTTACACGGATTTCAGTAAGGCTTTTGACTCCGTAAATCACACTCTCTTAATTAATAAGTTAAGTTTGATGGGATTTCCTCAAGACCTTGTAAACTGGATCGACGACTACCTTCGCTCGCGAATACAACGAGTTATTTTTAAATCATCTTTTTCTAAGTCCGTTTATGTTTCATCTGGAGTCCCCCAGGGTAGTCATCTGGGTCCGTTACTTTTTAATCTTTTCATCAATGATCTTCCACAAATTTTCTCTTACTCTAACATATTAATGTATGCAGATGATGTGAAGTTATATGTCACTTTTAATGACATACAATTTTCTCATTTATTGCAGTCTGAACTAGACTTATTTTTTGTGTGGTGTAAATTTAATTTACTTCAACTAAACTGCTCTAAGTGTAAGGTCATGTCATTTTTTCGAGGCACACCTCTTACGTTTAATTACACTCTCGATCAGCTTTACGTAGACAGGCTAGATAGTGTCATGGACTTAGGAATTCTACTTGACCACAAATTAAATTTCAATGCCCATGTTGCATTTACTATAGGTAAGGCTACTCAAACTCTAGGATTCATCAAAAGATGGTCCAAAGAATTTGACGACCCTTACATAACAAAAACACTTTATACTGCAATCGTCCGACCTATCTTGGAATACGGATCTTGTGTATGGTCTCCACAATATTCGGTACATCAAGAAAGAATTGAGTCTGTGCAGAAGAAGTTTCTTCTCTTTGCTCTTCGTGCTTTTAACTGGGCTCCTGGTACGGATCTTCCTTCGTACGCAAGTAGACTATTACTAATTAATCTTCCATCCCTTACTAATCGCCGTATTATGCTTGGAGTTATGTTCCTACACAAATTGCTTTTAGGATTAGTAGATTCTAGTGTTTTATTAAGTAATATTAATATTCGTGTTCCTTCTAGATTTTCGCGAAACTTTAACCCAATCTACCTTAACACATGTACCACTAATTACTTATTGCATGAACCTTTCAGGGTACTCTGTTCTGATTATAACAAGCTCTACAGAGTTATCAGAACGGAATTACCCTTAGAAACTAACAAAAATTTAATTCTTAACTTTTTAACTAATAATAATTAACATCGTTACTAATACTGATGATCTAATTGGGTTTTCTGGGTTTTCCCAATTCTGTGCAACAAATGTTGGATCATTTTCAATTCAATTTTAATACTCCCAGCTTAAAACTAAAAATTTAAACTTAAAACTTAAATTAAAAATCTAAAATTTAAATTTCGACTGCTCATAGTTGACATTAAATAAATAAAAATAAATAAAATAAAAATAAATGAATAGATGTCAACTACAAATTTATCGCGGCAATAATTTGGTTTAGGGGTAATTTTCATGGGCATTTTAGTACTTCTATGTTCAGTTTTGGCTAAATTGCATATATATTACATTCGTTGATGATGTTTTGAATAAGGAGTTGGCTGTTTGGGAAATAATATGTTTCTCCGAATAGTTTGTTAGTCTTCTGAATGCCGGGGTGCATAGTTTCTCGTATGTTGTTACCACAAGTTCCTTGAATTTTGCGTAAGAGGGTATATTTTTTAGAAGAATCAAACTACGGACTATTTTGGTGTAATTTGAATTGATGATTTCCTTGTAGGCGCTTTGGATTGTTTCGAAGTCTGCATCACTGTAGATATATAGGGCTCTAAACTTAGAACAGAAGTGGTTAAGTAAATAGGATTTCACTGACTCCATTGTTATTTCTTTATTAAAAATATTTATTATTTTTTTCTTGAAGTATGTTTCAATTTGGACTATGGGGGAACCTTTTATGAATATAATTTGTCTTTTATAGCAGTTTATTGGTTTTTCTGACAAACAGATTAAATTGCTGCTATCTTCATTTGCACTATGTTAAATGGACGCGCCAAAAAAAACTTGTTCGATGGATATTCTTGATAGGGCATCAGCGACATGGTTTCCTTTGCCCTTAATGTATTTAATGTTAATGTCGTATTCGGATAACCTAATCTTAGCTTGTGTAACCAGCACAGTGGTTGATGGTCTGATGCTATTTCAAAGTGTCGCCTCAAATGTCGAAAGGTTTTGGTTGCCCAGACTATGGCTAACAGTTCTTTTTCCATAGCGCTGTACTGAATTTCGTGCTCATTCAGGGTTCTACTAATATAGCTAACAGGATGCCCGTCATGTGACAGCACTGCTCCCAAGGCTACGTTACTAGCGTCTGTAGTGAGCACAAATTTTTTTTCGAAGTTGGGTATTTTTAAAATGGGGTCCTCCGCTATTAATACTTTTAGTTTTTTGAAAGCTTCTACATACTCCTCTTGCTTTATATCTATTTTAGCATCTTTCTTTAAAAATTTGGTCATTGGTTTAGCGATGTGAGAGAAGTTTGGAATAAATTTCCTATAGTAGCCTGTGAGGCCTAAAAAAGCTTTGATTTCTTTGGGCTTGCTAGGTAGTGGGTATTTAACTATAGCCCTTATTAGCCCCTTTGCTTTTTTGTAAAAAAGAAGCAAAGCGGAGCTATTGGAAATGTGCAAAATCGAAAAGTATGTAACACATAGAAATAATCATCGGAGACCCCATAAAGTATATATATTCTTGATCAGGACGACAAGACGAGTCGATCTACCCATGTACGTCTGTCCGTCCGTCCGTCCGTCTGTCCGTCCGTCCGTCTGTCCGTCCGTCTGTCTGTATGAACGTCTGTTTCTCAGAGACTAAAAGAAATAGAGCAACCAAATTTTAAACCTAAATTTATCATTTTCGTACGCTATACAAGTTTGTTTTTGATTTTTAATTTTTCCTCCCCTGATCAACGCAATTCGAAAAAAAAAACGATTTTAAAGCACAATTTTCAACCGATCAAATTTATTTTTGGTACACATCATAATTAGACCATTCTTGATCGATGTTGTGAATCTCGGTAAGATTGATTAAAAATCTGGGAAGTTATACATTATCAAAATTGGCGTTATGGGCCCAGGGGGGCTATAGTAGTGCGCGCAAAATAAGAGCTAGAGCAACGAAATTTGGCATCTAGATTTGTTATGTTCCTAAGCTATACGAGTTTGTTTTAGATTTTCGAATTTCCTCTCCTGACCACCGCAATTTGAAAAAATCGATTATAAGGTTAAATTTTTAGCCGATCAAATTTCTTATTCGCAAACATATTAAGAAGACCATCCATCATTTACGTTGTGAATTTCGTTAAAATTGAACAATAAACACGGAAGTTATACAACATTAAGTACAGCGCTATAGTGCGTGGGGGGTTAAAGGGTGCGCGCAATGGCTAAGTACGTGCAAAACTGTGTGAATGTGTAGGCAAAGGGGCTCTCGTAGTCGGGTACACTCGACTACAGAATTCTTATTGTTTTTTCGGGGTTTGGTTTAATCCCTTCTTTTGTGATAACATGGCCTAAAAACGTTGTTTTTTTTCTCAAAAATTCGCATTTGTCTAATTGTAATTTTAGATTCGCGAGGGACAGTTTTTCAAAAGCTAGTTGAGTGGAAACAAGTAAGAAGTCTGTAGTCGAGTGTACCCGACTACGAGAGCCCCTTTGTCTACATATACAGCCGTAAACACACATAACCCCACGCTCTATATCGCGGTACTTAATGTTGTATAACTTCCGTGTTTATTGTTAAATTTTAACGAAATTGACAACGTAGACAAAAAATGGTCTACTTAATATGTGTGCGTAAAAGAAATTTGATCGGCTAAAAATTGTATCTGAAAATCGATTTTTTTCAAATTGCAGGGGTCAGGGGAGGAAATTGAAAAATCTAAAACAAACTCGTATAGCGTACGAACATAACAAATCTACGTTTCACATTTTGTTTCTCTAGCTCTTATTTTGCGCGCACTATTATACCCTCCCGGGGCCAATAACGCCACTTTTGATGATGTATAACTTCAGAGATTTTTGATTAATCTTACCCAGATTCACAACATGGATCAAGAGCGGTCTAATTATGATGTGTGCTAAAAATAAATTTGATCGGTTGAAAATTGTGCTTAATAATCGATTTTTTCCAATTGCGTTGGTCAGGGGAGGAAATTGAAAATTCAAATACAAACTTGTACAGCGTACAAAAATGATTAATCTAGGTTTTAAATTTAGTTGCTCTAACTCTTATAAACTCTGAGAAACAGGCGCTCATACGGACGGACGGACAGACAGACGGACAGGGCTAGATCAACTCGTCTTGTCGTCCTGATTCAGAATATATATACCTTATGGGGTCTCCGATGATTATTTCTATGTGTTACATACTTTTGGATTTTGCATATTTCCAATAGCTCCGCTTTGCTCTATTTTACAAAAAGGCAAAGGGGCTAAAAACTATTATGTCGTCGAGGTATACCAGACAATTTTTATTTAGTAGTGGGCGAAGGAGGTTGTTCATGCAACGTTGGAACGTGGCAGGGGCATTTTTAAGCTTGAATGGCATTCTAGTGTTCTCATAGTGTCCGTGTTTGGTCGAAAACGCGGTTTTGGGTATGGGTTTTGGGTCCATCTCTATTTGATGAAAGCCTTTTGCAAGGTCTATAGTTGTAAAGTAGTTGCATTTACCTAGTTTGCTTACAATTTCGTCCATGTTGGCAATAGGGAATCTATCACTTACTATTATTTCGTTTTTCTATAGTCGACTACGATTCTGTATTTCTGTTTACCAGATGCATCTGATTTTTTTGGAACTACCCAAATGGGACTGCAATAGGAGGAATTGCTTACTCTAATGATGCCCTGTTCCAGCATTTCTTGAATTTGTTCGTCTGCGACACTTTCGTATGCCTGTGGGTAGCTGTATAATTTGCTATAAATTGGGGCGTTATGTGTAGTGTTTATAAAATGGTTTTCTTGATTGGTAAATGTTAGTTTATCTCCCTCGTGATATTGGATGGTTTGGAAATTTTTTAATAAAATGGTTAATTTTTGTTTTTCCTCCGTATTTAAGAGGTCTAATCAAAATAAATCTTTTTGGAGTGTTGGGTTTTCTAAGAAAATGGGGGTTTCTTGGTATGGGGGACTCTCCTGAATGTGGCTTTGTTCAGTTATATAGTTTGTGTTAATTAGTTTGTATGTTTTATTGAAGAGATTAACCACTCCTTTTTATAATTGCATTGGCTTTAGACAACGATTTGCGCCCGATCTGTATATCATACCTGTCTGAAAAAGGGTGAATCAAGAATTCTTGCGCAATGGGGAAATAATTATTGGGTGGCAATTTTGTACATTTGTTTATAGTGAGTGGACCGTTGCTAGTATGGACTATATAGTTAGTTTCCTGAATAGGTGTTTCAAAAATGATATGGGTTAACATATTTACTGTTAACCCAGTGTCGATGAGACATCGTAAGATATTGTTGTTATGCTTGATTAATGTATATTGGCTTGATCCGATGCAGTTAACTGAGAAATTTTCCGCTTGTTCGTTATCTGTCGTTTCTAGGTTCGCGTTATTAGTTTGATTTGTGTCGGTAGTGTCCTGAATTTGGTTTACGGTTCCGTACTGTTCGTAAGGATAAGGGTTTGCTTGAGGGTTCTGTAAGTAGTAGGGGTAGTAATAAAAATTGGGGCTATGTTGGTATTCGGGTGCAATTGGTGTTATGTCTTGGTACCTCATTTCGTCGATACTCATTTTAGATTGCCCACTGTCTGATGGCCTTTGTCTTTTAAAGGAATTATTAGCCTTTTGGTGGAGAGCTGGTAGGTATGTGAGTATGGCTGGGGCCAAAACGGTTTGGTCAAATACATTATGCCTATTGGACTGCATGTTTAGTCTGGGGTGTTGTATCATGGGCATATTATGCTGTGGGTGGACATTATTTTGTTGGTACTGGGAGAATGGGTTAAAATTAAGTCTAGGTGGTTGGGCTGGTATATGTGGTGGTATGCGAGAGGTTGGTCGATAGTGAGGTTGATATATTGGGTAAAAAGATGGTTGGAATGGTGTTGTTGGTTTATTGTGATTGCCTAGCTGCCTTGAGGGGACAGTTTTTAGGGATTTGCTAGTGTTCTGCCTGTTTGGAGGTTCGTATAAGCCCTTTTCTTGTGAAATATTAATGAGGGTTTTTAAGTTTGGGATATTGCAGTTAACTATCCTGAGATAAATGTGGGTGGGTAATTTTTGAACTTAGTTTTCGATACTAGATTGTATTAGTCTATTATATAATATTGATTCTGTTTCTTCATTTTCTAAATCTAACTTAGTACTTAGCGTTTGGCGCCTTTTCTCCGCTTCCTCCGAGAATTGACGAATGTTGCCTCGGTACTGCGTATTCCTGAAGTCCTCCAACAATTGGTGATTCGGTGTTTGCGGTTTATAGTTGAGGATGAGTTGGGTCCTTAACTCCGTCCAGCTAGCCAGGTTGTTGATCCCGATGGTGCGAATAACATCTCCGCTGATGTTCCTTTCGATATGGCCGAAAATGATTAGTTTTTGTCTTTCGTCCGTTGTTTGGAATAAGGTTTGGATAAAGTCTATACAGCTTATGAAAGTATACAGAGTGTTCGGGTTGCCTTGGAAGCACTCTACGGCTTGTATTTGCCGCTCGATTTGGATCATATTGGAGTCCGAGAGTTGTATCGCCGCTGGTGTTGCTACTGCCATAATGTAGTTGTAATAATTTGTATGCTGATAAGTTGGTTTGTGTCTTTGTTGATTGCTTAGTTTGTGTAATTGTTGATAACTCGGTTTGTGTCTTAGCCACTATGCACTTGTTTGTTGGATGGTGTTTGCTATAATTTTATTTTTATTTTTTTTCCACTTCTATATATTTACTTCGATTGTATATTAGTTTTTGCCTGTGAGCTTTTTAGTTTCTGTTTGGTGCTTGCTAGTTTTCTCACGCCACTTTTATATATTTTTACTTCGATTGTATATTATTTTTTGTATGTGGGCTTTTTAGTTTCTGTTTGGTTTTTGCTAGTTTTTTTTTTTTACTCCTCTTGTATATTTTTTGGTTACTTCGATTGTTACAAGTTGTCGTATGTGCAAAAGTTCATTGAACGCGGCTGCAGTTTTCGATTTTTTTGCGAGCTGCGGGTTCGTGCGAGATTTTAAACAGCTGAGCGCGCTCAGTTACTTGCGCTTGCGATTTGCTTGTTAGTGCGATTTATTTAGCTGGGTTTTTAGCCCCTTTGCCTTTTTGTAAAAAAGAGCAAAGCGGAGCTATTGGTAATATGCAAAATCCAAAAGTATGTAACACATAGAAATAATCATCGGAGACCCCATAAAGTATATATATTCTGAATCAGGACGACAAGACGAGTTGATCTAGCCCTGTCCGTCTGTCTGTCCGTCCGTCCGTATGAACGCCTGTTTCTCAGAGACTATAAGAGCTAGAGCAACCAAACTTGAAATCTAGATTCGTTATGTTCGTACGCTATACAAGTTTGTTTTGGATTTTTCAATTTCCTCCCCTGACCCCCGCAATTGGAAAAAATCGATTATTAAGCACAATTTTCAACCGATCAAATTTATTTTTGGCACACATCATAATTAGACCGCTCTTGATCCATGTTGTGAATCTGGGTAAGATTGATCAAAAATCTCGGAAGTTATAGATCAGAAAAAGTGGCGTTATTGGCCCCGGGGGGTATAGTAGGGAGCGCAAAATAAAAGCTAGAGCAACGAAATTTGGCATCTAGATTTGTTATGTTCCTAAGCTATACGAGTTTATTTTTGATTTTCGAATTTCCTCCCCTGACCACCGCAATTTGAAAACTTTTAGATACAATTTTTAACCGGTCAAATTTCTTTTACGCACACATATTAAGTAGACCAGTTTTCATCTACGTTGTTAATTTCGTTAAAATTGAACAATAAACACGGAAGTTATAAAACATTAAGTACCACCATATAGAGCGTGGCGGCTAAGAGTTGCGCGAAATGGCTAAGTACGTGCAGAACTGTGTGTATGTATGAGTATCTGTGTGTATGGCTGTATATGTAGGCAAAGGGGCTCTCGTAGTCGGGTACACTCGACTACAGACTTCTTACTTATTATCTATGTATAAGTGTATGCGGTACTTTCTTCTACGTATATATTACATGTTTACTTGTATAGTGTAATATATAATATGTTATTTATATATTGTATTATTATATGTGTACGATAAGGCGTATCGAGTGTGCTAAATTATCGTAATCAGCATTTTAATTTTCTTGAATGTCTGTGTGAAACCTATAGAAGCTTAACTTTGTCGTTGCGAATGGTGATTACGTTTCTAATTGTTTGTGGGTAGTATTCTTAGTTAGTGGTATATACCTCTAACGCTTCTAAGAAGTCTCAACAAATTATATAATAATTAGATAATAATTATTAATATATATTATTAATATTATATCCTAATATTCTGACCTCAACTTATTTTACGAGGAGGCATCAATAAAGGCAACCATTAAACTCTAGCCAGTGACTTTATATCCCCTTATACCTCTCGTCCGTTAGTTTTAGCAGCGGATATACAAGGCCAAGTGTTACATGCGAGTAGATCCTGTGACCGACCCAGATTCTGTTCAATTCCCCAGCCCTTTACCGTACGCTGGCGTTGATTTCACGAGGGATGCAAATGACAAGCTGATTTGTTATTCCCACCAGTCGGCCTTATCTATACATTTTCTGTAAGCGGCTCTCAGCACTTCCTTACAGCCTGGTAAGAGAACTCCATGGTTTAGTTGGATTACCGATTTCGGATTCCGTATTAAGGCAGCACCTTGGGCGATTAACTCCAAAGCTCCTACGTATCATAGGTACAGGTCACAGAATGGGACTTTCATAAGTCGGTCACCCGCTCCACCGTGTGTTCCAAAAAGGAAACATAGAGGAAATATCCTCGATTCAACGAAGAAGTCAGCCACGGGTCTTCAACCGAAGAACATCGAGGATCATTAACCCAACAAACTCAATCAGTGGCTTTTATGCGCAGAACACCGAGGATTATTAATGCAATGAAGGAGTCAACACTGATACAAAGTAGGACCTGACGAGGGAAGACCTACCGAAGCTGCCAATACCGGCACTGCACGGAAACTCACGCACGCCAACCTGGAGAACCAGGGAGACGGACGCCAGCCCTACCCGGCAGGACGCGATCACCTGCACTGCCTTACCCGATAAGCAGCGCAATTGGGAAGTGACTTTCGGCGGGAACGGTGACCTATCGAGTTTCATAGAAACGGTGGAGGAAGGGGTCAGGGCGCATATGGCTGGATCAGCTGCCAACCGTAATGGCCGGGGTGATGGCAGCAAAATCTAGAGGTTGGTATCGGGTGACGAATCCGCAGGAGACCAGCTTGAGTAACTTTAAGCGGCAGTTCCTAAGCTTTATTTCTTTATTTCTTCCGTCTGGAGAATATGATCCGTCAGCGATTATAATAGCCTGTAGAACCGTTCAAGGACTATTTGCTAACTCTGCTGCTCATGATTAGGCGAGCCATCTACAACGAGAGGCAGGAACTAGACCGGATTCATTGGAACGCAATTGCTTACGGAGTGTGAAACTACATCACCGACGCGAAGAGATGGAGGCATCATGGTGGACAGAGCCACCAAGGGCAAGCCCACAGTTTCGGTTCACAATTCATGAATCATCCCGTCCAAAGGTCTCCGTATCACATCAGGAAGCTGAAAGACCTGGTAAACCCAACCACCAACAAATTAGCAGACCGGCGAGAGCATCTAGTCCCATGTACAGGTACCAGCCCGTGACACAACCACCTGTTAGCATGGTACCACTACACTTGGATTGAAGCTGGAACACGCTCAGATTGAGCAGTGCAACAGAAGAGACGGCAGGGAAATCGGAGCCATTTCTAGAAGTCACAGTAGTATAACCCTCATTGTTAGCCACCCTCATTAAAACCCTCATTGTTAGCCACCCGGATAGGAACGCAAAGCCCACGGCCGGTATACACGAGAACTGACATAACATAGGAAACGAAAGGGAAAACAACGGCAAGCAGTTTTAACTCCATTCACGGCATCTTATCAGCCGGTAGTGCCCCGGGCACAGATATAGCCACCACTAGAGAAGATACAATAACGAGGAACAGCCTAAATGCACACGATGCGGACCCATTGGTGACCATTAGGCGACGCAGCCACGACAAGGTAACGCAACCCTGTGGCACCGATGTGGCGTAACACGTCACAAACTAGTAATTGCAATCAATTTCTTCATAACGAGCATATCGACGTTATGTTACTTGCTGAAACACACCTCACAAGCAAATACAATTTTCAAATAAACGGCTATACCTCCTACGGCACAAACCACCCAGACGGGAAAGCACACGGTGGTACTGAAATCCTAATTAGAAATCGCATAAATCATGCCTTTCGAGCAGATTTTGCCACAGTCTACCTGCAAGCAACACCTGTCGACATACTTGCGCCCAACTGCAATGTAACTCTAGCCGCGGTGTACTGCCCACCTTGATACACAATTTCTGAGGATGAATTTATGAATTTTTTCAACACTATGGGCGAACGTTTCACAGAAGCTGGTGACTACAACGCCAAACACACACACTGATCTCGGATCTCGGCTCGTAACCCCTAAAGGTAAACAACTGTATAACGCAATCACTAAAGCTAGAAATAAACTAGATTTTCTTCCCCGGGCCGACCTATATACTGGCCAACAGACCCAAAAAAATTGCCGGACCTGATCGACTTCGCAGTAACAAAAAATATTCCTTGGTATCAGATATCAGTACAATCTCTTACAGATTTCTCATCGGACAACTCACCTGTTCTGTTAAACCATTTCCAACGCACTGAGATTGAGGACCAACCGCAAACATTGACATCCAGTAAAACTATCTGGATTAAATTTAAAAAATACGTTAGTTCACACATCGCGCTTAATCCAAGATTCCACGGTACAGACGACGTGGACCATGTCATCTACCATCTAGAGACTGTTTTCGTCACGGCAGCACGCAATGCAACACCCAAGACCTCAAACGCACCGCCTAGGCAAAAAAGGTCGAACGCACAGATAAAGCAGCTACTTAATGAAAAACGTCGCTTATGGCGAGAATGGCAAGTCCATAGATCGCTATGCGCTAAACAAAATCTTAGAGAAGCCACTCAAAGATTATCCAAAGCATTAAAACAAGAAGAGGACTGCAGCCAACGCCGCTCGAAACTTTTTGAAAAATGCCTACTGAAGCAAAATACCAACTCACCAATTTGGCTTACGTGAAAGTCACGGCACCATCAAGCAAGTCAACCGTATAACATCAACTATACGCACGGCATTCGAACACCGAGAATATTGTTCAGCGATCTCTGTGGACGCAGCTCAAGCCTTCAACAGAGTCTGGCTAGATGGCCTATTGTTTGAAATTAAAACAACGCTTCCAAAGTGCACTCACAACCTTTAAGAGTCGTACTTCTACAACAGAACTTTCTCTGTGCGATGCAACTTGGCGATGTCAGAAGTCCATACCACTAAAGCTGGAGTTCGTCAAGGCAGTATACTTGGTCCTATACTATATTTACTGTACACAGCCGACATTCCTACAAACACCAAATTGGTATTATCTACATTCGCCGATGACAGTTGCTCCAAATGCCCTACACGAGCAATAGAACAACTGATCTCCTACCTGGTTGACATTGAGTCTTGGCTGAATGGCGCATTAAAGTCAATGAGCAGAAAAGCAAGCACGATACATTCACTCTCAACAGACAAAACTGTCCTTCGCACTCACTTAACGGTATAATAATCCCTAAATTATCAGAGGCTACTTATCTCGGTGTACACCTCGACAGACGGCTTACCTGGCGCAGACACATAGAAAAAACAAGTAAGAAGTCTGAAGTCGAGTGTACCCGACTACGAGAGCCCCTTTGCCTACATATACAACCATAAGCACACATACTCATACATACACACAGCTCTGCACGTACTTAGCCATTGCGCGCACATTTTATAGAGCAACGAAATTTGGAAAGTAGATTTGTTATGTTCGTACGGCTATACGAGTTTGTTTTGGATTTTTCAATTTCCTCCCCTGACCATCGCAATTCGAAGAAAACGATTATTAAGCACAATTTTCAACCGATCAAATTTATTTTTGGCACACATCATAATTAGATCATTCTTGATCGATGTTGTGAATCTGGGTAAGATTGATCAAAAATCTCGGAAGTTATAGATCAGCAAAAGTGGCGTTATTGGGCCCCGGGGGGGTATTGTAGTGCGCGCAAAATAAGAGCTAGAGCAACGAAATTTGGAACGTAGATTTGTTATGTTCGTACGCTATACGAGTTTGTTTTAGATTTTCGAATTTCCTCCCCTGACCACCGCAATTCGAAAAAAACGATTTTAAGACACAATTTTCAACCGATCAAATTTCTTTTACGCTCACATATTGAGTAGACCATTCTTCATCTATGCTGTGAATTTCGTTAAAATTGAACAATAAACACGGAAGCTATAGAACATTAAGTACCGCGCTATAGTGCGTGGGGGGCTGAAAGGTGCGCGCAATGGCTAAGTACGTGCAGAACTAGTGTGTATGTATGAGTATGTGTGTGTATGGCTGCATATGTTGGCAAAAGGGGCTCTCGTAGTCGGGTATCACTCGACTATTCACTGTGTTGAGACGTGTTTTGTTTCCTCTGATTTTATTTATTTGTTTAATCGTGTTTATACATAGTATTATTTAATATAAAATTAAATTTTTAACAAATAACTCA
>JBAMBS010000698.1:0-11077 GCA_037044455.1 Zygothrica quintamaculata
TAAAAAAAAACCATTATTAAGCACAATTTTCAACCGATTTAAATTCGTTTCGGCACACATTATAATTAGACCATTCTTGATCTATGTTGTAAATCTGGGTAAGATTTATGTTATACATTATTTAAAGTGGTAATATTTGGCCCGGGGGGTTTAGTTGTGCGCGCAAAATAAGAGCTAGAGCAACGATATTTGGAATTTAGATTCGTTATGTTCGTACGCTATACGACATTGTTTTAGATTTTCAAAATTCCTACCTTGACTACAGACTTTTTACTTGTTTTTTTTTTCTACTGCTGATGCCCATATGGGTGCAGCACATAGCAATATTGAGGCAACTACGCTCGCCATAAGTAAACGTGTTCCAGGCTTCGGTCCGCCAATGTTAGGAAGCATCCTTGAGAGAGCCCCTGCATTTTCGACGCCTTCTTATTGACGTACTCCATGTGTGGATGGAAGCTTAGTCTGTTGTCTAGCATGACACCAAGATACCTGATAAACAGTTTCGACCTTATTGTTGATTCGCCAACCTTAACGTTGATGAACTCAATTCTTTTTCTGCTCGTTATGAGGCAGCTTCCGTTTTGTGGCCTGCTAGATCCAGTCCGGCCTCCTCCATCCAATTTGAAATGATTCCAATGGATGCAGTTGCAGCAACTTTCACTTCTCCTATCTCCTTTGCCACTATCACCAGTGTATGGTCATCGGCGTACCCAATTAGTGTGCACCCCAAGGGTAGCTGGATTCTGAGGACCTCGTCGCACATAATATTCCACAGAAGTGGTCCTAGAAAAGATTCCTGTGGAACGCCAGCTGTCACCGTGTACCGTTTTGGACCCCTGTCGGTCTCGTACTTCAGCACTCTGTCAGAGAGGTAGCTCATAATTATTCTTAGTAGGTAACTAGGTATACCAATTCTAAGAAGAACATATTTAATGCTCGTACATCTCGCTGAGTTAAAGGCATTTTGTACATCCAGAGTCACAACAGCACAGTACTCTTTGGATCCTCGTCACCACCGCACACCATCAATTGCATCACTGTCGATATTGACAACTGCCATAATGACGTCTACTGTTCATCTTCCTTTGCGAAATCCATACTGCGACTCAGATATCACTTTCTTTTTTTCTATAACAGTCGACAGCCTATTATAGATGATTTTTTCTAGGAACTTCTCAATCGTGTCCAGCAGACAGATTGGCCGGTATCCTGATGTTTTTTCTAAGGACTTATTTCCTTTGGGGAGAAGGATAAGGCGCTGCCAATTCCATTGCTTGGGAAAAATTCGTTTTACTAGACATTTGTTGTACGTTTCCGCATACAAAGCTGGTGTAGTAAGAATGGCAAGCTTGAGAGCCTTTTTGGGAATACCATCTGTGGCCGGGTGTTGCAATTTCACCGAACTGCTTGGGTGTTGCAATTTCCTCTTCTTCGAATTTCCTCTTCTTCAACATTAACATCCTTACATATGATCCTAAAGTACTCGGCTTTGCTAGTCTTTATTGACTGCTTAAGCGATCAGATCTTTAAGCCGCACACCGAAGCTTGGGCGGCCTCGGGCTCTTTGATAGAGTCGCCTTGGTCGCAGGCACGTCATCCTTAGTTGGCTAATGTTTTCCGTCCACCAATAGCAGGGCGTCCCACTCATGCATGGTTTGCGACTGGGCATAGATGCGTTGCACGTATTGACTAGCCTCGCAGATAGATTTTTTGCCGTGTCCTCTGCTTCGCTTACCGGGTTCCAGTGACTTTGTAGGAGAAAGTCTTTGAATATCACGGTGTCGAAACAGCTGTCTTTCCACTTCACGCCACTTACGATTGGCCGTTGGGCTCTACGCCTTTCCCACCGATTCCAAAGAAGATCGCTTTACGGTCGCTAGCCGTGAACTCTTTACTTATCTTCTTGAAAGTTTTCCTGCATAATGAGGGGCTTAGAAATGGGAGATCCCTGATAGATCCCCTTCCAGTAAGTGAGTTCATTGCCGGTATAGCTCAATCGATGAGAACTGCTCCAACAGGATGAATCGTCTGGGTCTCGTCTCTATGCTGCCCCATTCGACAGCCCACGCGTTAAGCTCACCTGCAATTACTATTGGTGCACGGCCTCGAGCGTCTTCGGTGATGTTCGATAGCATTTGTTTAAACTTTTGTAGATCCCAGCTTGGCGGAGCGTAACAGCTATACAACGTTATTCCCATCAGCTTTACTCGTACGAATCCCTCAAAGGACGTATCAACTTCTTGAGGTGGTATTTTGATACACCAAATAGCGGCTATCTTGTATATACTGGCGGCCCAGCCACTTCCTGGGATCGGCTTATAGGGCTCGCACAGAAGGGCAAAGTCGGTGTTGTGTTCTCTGACGGCTTGCCTCAAAAGGAACTGTGCCGCATCGAAGTGGTTAAGGTTTAACTGGATGCACTTCATAGTGATTTTTTGGAAGAGCGTTCCTAAAAAGAGGGCACCTTCCACTTCCTGCAATGTGTTTCCACTCCTTGCACTTGTCCTTGCAGAACATGCATTGAGGGTCTTCGTTGCAATCCTTCGCCAGGTGTCCCGCACTTTCTGCACAAGTTGGAGCTATAAACTTCACTTTTGCTGTGTCTGGCCATGTGACCGAGCTCCAAGCACCGGAAACATTTTGTGATGCTTACTCGTTCCCGGAGACGACAACTTAACCAGACTACCTTAAGTGTGCCAATCTGCAATGCCTTCTTTGCACTCTCTGCAGACAGCATTATAGTGGCAGTTTGGGTTTCGCCATTCGCCTTTCGCAAGGTGATGCTCTTTGCAACAACAGCGGTCAGTTTCGCCTGCAATTCTAGAGCATTTAAGACATTAACTATTGTGGCGATCTCATCCAAATCTTTTCACTCTATAGTTACGCGGTGGCTTAGCGATCGCACAACAGCTTGATCGCCCAAGGTCTCGTCAACAAGGGTCGTTTGTCTGTTCTCCAGATTTATTCAGCTGCAGCAAGAGCTCGCCTTTCTGGGTTCTCCGTATTTTAAAAACGGCATCTCCAATAGCTTTCAGTTTTCCTCCTGTTCTCACCTTCTGGAGAATGTCAGTGTAGCTGAGCTCGCCCTTTGCTGCTATAACAATCGTATCAGATCTTGGCTTTCGTTATGCACCTTCGCCTTCGTCGGCTTCTTTTTTATCGTCGTATGCCACTCCGACTCCTTGCCCTCATTTGGCGCCTAAGTTTCCACATCGACAGAAGAGTTTGCTGCTTTCCCTAATTGCTCCTCTGTCTGCGCCGCTAAATCGAGTTTTTTTTCGCTTAGTGCGTGGCATAGGAGCCTTAATGGGCTGCTTTCTTTTCGACTCTACTATTGTTTACAACAGTGGTGAAATTTGAGAGGAATGGTTCGCGCGGATCATCTTCTTTGCAGTGTTGTCATGTATCTGGATGGCTCCTCTACAGCCCTTGACACTTGAACAGTGCTTAGTGTCGCGTCCATTGGAGATTTTTCAACTTTTCTGTTTTTAGCAAACGGGTTTTCTGTATAACTTAGTTGTGGGGTTTCCTTATTAGTCTTTTTGTTGGGTCCCAACTCTTAAGCCGTTATCCATGATCGATGTGCAGACGCGTATAAAATCCCATGGTTATCTTTGCAAGCAGGGAGTCCATGCAAGGGTTGACTCACGACTTTATGAGTACGTGAATTCAGAGCCGGATCCTCGTTAGTCGCGAGAAACTCAACCGAGCCTGCGCCGCTAACTTAAAGGCGACGATACAAGGAGCGTGTTTAAGAGACTTGCCAATTTTTAACGGGACGGAAGCGGTACCAGCATTAGCCCAGCAGCCATTTCAGCCAGATTTCACTCTGCTTAAGAAGATGCTGGAATTCTAATAACCGTCAGGCCAAGGGTCTTCTTGTACAAAAAGGAGGGTTTCAGTTGTCACATCTAGAGTCTTACTTGTCTCGACTCTATTTGCCTTCACGCATTGATTAGTCGTATCACCGTATCACCGACTATTACAACTATATCATATTAATGTATAATATCACTGTGTTTAGACGTGTTTTGTTTCTCTGTTTTATTTATTTATTTACTCGTATTTATTTAATATTATACAGTCGAGTCCCGATAATTCGTAATGCCACGGGAATCAGGTTTTTTACGAATTATGCGGGATTTCGAATTACCGAGGTATCCATTTAACGAGGCTCAACAAAGCAAATTTCGAATTACCGCGGTTCTTGTATTATAGATAATGTTTATATATTTCTTAATTGTTGGACTCAAGAAATCAACATAAGTACATTCATTTGTACTTTTTATATATTGAATGCAAATTAAATGAATTAATTATTCGTACATTTTTTCGACATTTTCGCATTTATTGTACGAAAAAATCAGCGAAAAAATCAGTAAGCTAATAGAAAATAATGTGAGCTAGCAGAAAAACTCAGCATAACAGTGTCTTAACTGACAAAAATTTCGCATTGAAAAAAATCACATCACAAGAAAATCCAGCATATATATCGACATAACGGCGGCATAGCTGTCTACAAAGCCTAACAGTGACTGAACTGACTAGAATTTTACATTGCATTACGAATTATAAGAGGTTACGAAATCAAATTACGAATTATAAGAGGTTTAATATTTTTTTCGTTGCGAAAAATATTACGAATTAGCGAAAAAACTTTACGAATTATTGAGTTTTTTTCAAGGGGACAGAAATTTTTACGAATTATAGAGAATTTCGAATTAACGGAATACGAATTATCGAGACTCGACTGTATTACATAAAATTTAAATTTTCTAACAACTAACTCAACCGCGTTGCGTTTAAGGTCTGACCGGTAACTGAGTTGAAAAATTAATTATTCTTTGTTTTATTTTCTTTTCTCACATATTTTTATTTGCTGTTTTATTTCTTTGTAGACAGTAACATTTTCTTTGTGTTTCTGTTCTTCACTTTTCTTAATTCGGCAGTGGTAAGTCGTTTTATTACTTTACCTATTTTTTGTTTGTGCTTTGTGCAACTTATATATATTGTGTACAACATACATGCTCTCTCAGGATTGTCCATCTTATATACATTGTGTTTTTGTTGTAGTGGCTCTCTCAATTAATAGTTTTTGTTTGTGCGTTTTACATTTGCATTTACATTTTCTGTTTCGGCTGCTGTAGAGATAAAACTACCGCTCATTGTCCGTTAGTTACTTTTATTTTTGTTTTGTTAAGCTCATTGCTGTCTATCCGTCTGTTTTGTGTGCAGTTCTCTATATTAACGGAGCCTACCAACTTTTTAATCATGTTTGTCTATAGTGCAAAGATCTGCAAAAGCGCAACTGAAAAAAAAGCTGATGCCATTGACTGCTGGTTGTGTGATAATATAATACATGTTAAGTGTGTTGGTTACACGGCCAAAGTCAAAGAACTTATTTCTAATAAATCTGGTCTTAAATGGTGTTGCGAATCTTGTCGTGAAGCTGAATTGACCATTCAAAGGTTCATGAGGCAGACAAGGCTGGGTTTTACTGCCCTACGTAAAGCGTTCACCAAATTACATGGAGATTTTCAAGCTCTGGATGATAATTTTAACAAGGTAAAGCAAGTAAGAAATCTGTAGTCGAGCGTACCCGACTACGAGAGCCCCTTTGCCTACATTTACAACTATAGACACACATACTAACACATACACACAGTTCTGCACGTACTTAGCCATTGTGCGCGCCTTTTAGGTCCTCGCGCTCAATATCACGGTACTTAATGTTGTATAACTTGCGTATCTATTGTTCAATGTTAACGAAGCAACGTAGATCAGAAACAGTCTTTTCAATATGGGTATCAAAAAGAATTTTGATCGGTTAAAAATTGTGCCTTTCAATCGATTTTTTTGGATTGCGGGGGTCTGTGGAGAAAATTTGACAATCTAAAACAAATGTGTATAGCGTACGAGCATAACAAATCTACGTTCCGAATTTCGTTGCTCTAAATCTTATTTTGCGCACACTACTAGACCCCCCCGGGCCCTATAACACCACTTTTAATGATGTATAACTTCCGCGTTTTTTGATTAATCCAAACCAGATTTACAACATAGATCAAGAATCGCCTAATTCCTATGTGTGCCAAACATATATATATTGTAAAAACCATATATCTATTCAAAAATTTAACTTTAAATATGTTAGGGAAATATGATCTCTAAATATTAGTGTCCCGGCTGATATTTTCAACACCGTCTGTTGCAAAATGTTCTGGCCTAAGGACCTGGCTATTAAAAAATTTGTATCCCATAATATAAATCAGCCTCCGATTGCGCTGCTATAAATTCCTAACGGAATTTCAACTACTATCGCGCCAAAAAACTAAAAAATTCCTTCCGTATTTCTTATCAAAATGTTAGAGGTTATATGTCAAAATTGTCTAAGCTTTATCTAGACAGTTTTTCTTTTGACTCTAATATAATAATTTTCACCGAAATCTGGTTAAAGCCTGAAATATTAGACTTATCTATACTTTTTAGTAGTTACACTTGCTTTCGTCGAGACCGTTCTCTTCGCCTTGGTGGTGGCGTACTTATTGCTATCCGTTCAAATCTTTCATCCGAGTTACTATTCATAGATAGTCCGTCAAATATTGAATTTACAGCAGTAAAAATTAAAATTAATAATATTTATTTGTACGTAACCTGTTCGTATCTCAGATTCCGCAATTTATTCCGAACATTTGTCCGTCATCCGATCTATCTCGTCCGAGTTATGCAGCAATGATTACTTGCTGACTTTTGAAGATCTATCTACCAAATGTAGACTGGTGTCACAATCCTACCTTGCCTAATGTTATGTCACCAGTAGTAGTTAATGAATTCATTGAGTCATTAATAGACCTATCAACTTGTCAGGTTAATCATGTTCGTAATTGTAATGGGCGTTTACTTGACCTGGTTTTTGCATCAGACTCAACTAATGCTACAATAAAGCAAATAGTTATAATCCAACCTTAAATGTACAATTTGATTTTCCTGCTCCTAAAAAATTCTCTTCAGATAACCCTGGGGTTAAATCCAGATGCTTTAAAAAATGAAACTTTGAAAAACTTAATTCTCTACTTTACGAGACTAACTGGTCTCAATTGTTCTCTTGTTGTGATATTAATAAGGCCACGTCGATATTTTATAATATTTTAAACATTCTTTTTGATAAATGCCTTCCTTTAGTGTCCCATAAGAGGACGAATAGACCTCCATGGTTTTGTAAAGAGTTAGCAACGCTTTACCCTTGTCGAGACTAATGGTTCTAGCCAGGCATATTTTGTTTTTAAATGTTATTTAAATATAAGTTTTTGCTGAAGTTGTAGGTTTGTTAATAACATAGTTATTACAACTTCAGCAAAAACTTATGATTAAAAGGAGGGTAGGCTAGAACTGTTTCTATAATACATAAAACAACAAGTTTCCCGAAATGGATATATATATTTCCAATGTGGGTAGCCGTTGGCAGCCAATGAAATATATAGACAATAAACAAGTAAGAAGTCTGTAGTCGAGTGTACCCGAGTACGAGAGCCCCTTTGCCTACATATACAGCCATACACACACATACTCATACATACACATAGTTCTGCACGTACTTGGCCATTGCGCGCAACTTTTTAGCCCCCCACGCTCTATAGCGCGGTACTTAATGTTGTATAACTTCCGTGTTTATTGTTCAATTTTAACGAAATTCACAACTTAGATGAAAAATGGTTTACTTAATATGTGTGCGTAAAAGAAATTTGATCGGTTAAAAATTGTATCTGAAAATCGATTTTTTCAAATTGCGGGGGTCAGGGAAGGAAATTGAAAAATCTAAAACAAACTCGTATAGCGTACAAACATAGCAAATATACGTTCTAAACTTCGTTGCTCTAGCTCTTATTTTGCGCGCACTACATTACCCCCCGGGGCCGATAACGCCACTTTTGCTGATCTATAACTTCCGAGATTTTTGATCAATCTTACTCAGATTCACAAAATCGATCAAGAATGGTCTATTTATGATGTGTTCCAAAAATAAATTTGATCGATTGAAAATTGTGCTTAATAATCGATTTTTTCGAATTGCGGGGGTCAGGGGAGGAAATTCAAAAATCTAAAACAAACTTGTACAGCGTAAAAAAATGATAAATCTAGGTTTAAAATTTCGTTGCTCTAGCTCTTATTTTGCGCGCACTACATTACCCCCCCGGGGCCCATAACGCCACATTTGCTGATCTATAACTTCCGAGATTTTTGATCAATCTTACCCAGATTCACAACATCGATCAAAAGCGGTCTAATTATGATGTGTGCCCAAAATAAATTTGATCGATTGAAAATTGTGCTTAATAATCGATTTTTTCGAATTGCGGGGGTCAGGGGAGGAAATTGAGAAATCAAAAACAAACTTGTACAGCGTACGAACATAACGAATCTAGATTTCAAGTTTGGTTGCTCTAGCTCTTATAGTCTCTGAGAAACAGGCGTTCATACGGACGGACGGACGGACGGACGGACGGACGGACGGACGGACGGACGGACGGACGGACGGACGGACAGACAGACGGACAGGGCTAGATGAACTCGTCTTGTCGTCCTGATTCAGAATATATATACTTTATGGGGTCTCCGATGATTATTTCTATGTGTTACATACTTTTGGATTTTGCATATTTCCAATAGCTCCGCTTTGCTCTTTTTTTACAAAAAAGGCAAAGGGGCTAAAAACACAACAACACAACAGTAGTTGTGAAGTTGTATGAGAGGATATGTAGTGAAAACAACGGAATTAAGAATATGTGAAATTACAAAAAAAATTCAGTAAAAAGTACAACACTTGATTCATTACATAGATAGATTTGTTCATGTTAGTCAATTAGTGATCACTGGTCCCTTAGCTTGTACAGCTCAGTGGCTAGGCAACCGACTAGTCAGCAGGAAGACCAAGGATCGAGCCCAGCAGAGAACAGGTACGAAAAAATTTGTTATAAAAATGTTTTCAAGTAAAAGGTCACTGATGAGAGTGCTTGGCACCATTTAAAATAGCTATATGACTTGCCTACTTAGAATTTTTTAACATAAAAAAAAAAAAAAAATTTGTTAACTCCGTTCATTTTCACTTTCCTCTCAAAGAAATATGACAAATACACCCATTTGTAATTGAAGTCGAGCCGTGTTAATAACTATATTGTTATTTAAATATATTAAGAGTGTAGCAAACGACTTGAGCTTCCAGGTAGCTTCCTAAAATTTTATTGGCTCTATAATTCAGAAAAAAAATTCGAGGATATCGTATCGAAAAGGACGAAATAGGGATATTAAAAAATTACACATTAATCGGGAACAATGGTGCTTGGCTATACCCTACATAATAATGAGTGATGAAGTGGAATATGTGTATAATACACGATTACGTTCTAGAAAAATCAGTGCAGATTTTTATGATCGCTTAACACCAGCATTGATAAATGACATTCAAAATGAAAATAATGATGTTGTTCGTAAAGAAGTGGATCCATTCGAAAGCGATGACGATGATAGAGATGGCGATTATGTGCCATTTGAAGATGCATCAGATATTGAAAATGAAATCGAAATTGAGCCGAATGAAATATTAGATAGCGACGAAGAGGAAGTAATAGATGGTGTAGAAGAAGTAGAGCTTGAAACTCCAGCTGCTACTGAAACTTCTTACTACGGTAAAGATGGGACAGAATGGAAAAAGGAGCCTATTGAAGCAATTCGTATTCGTGCACAAAATATTATGCGCTTGAGGCCTGGACCGAAGCAACGAAACTCTGTTCCCATTAAGGTATTTAAACAGTTTTTTACTCCCAATATTTCATTCATTATCATCAGTCAAACAAATCTTTATGGAAGAGACCAATTTGCAAAATGGAATGCAGGAAATCCAACCTCAATACATAAAGTTTGGGTGAATTTCACTAGCACCGATCTTGATGCATTTATTGGCATTCTTATTGCTTCTGGTACAACGCAGAATAATATGCAGTTTACATCAGTTTTGTGGCAAACAGATGCTGTTCCCATATTTCGAGCGGCGATGCCACTCACACGATTCAAGTTATTGGCGCGATATATCCGTTTCGATGATGGCCGCACACATTCATTCCGACTACAATCTGATAAGGCTGCCGTAATTCGCGATTTTTTTAATAAAAACCTCGCTAAAAACTATAAGCCGCATGAAAATATAACGATTGATGAACAGTTATTTCGGTATCGTGGCAAGACAAAGTTTACGCAATTCATACCATCAAAAACAGCCAAATACGGTGTGAAAATCTGGTGTCAATTTTATTTTATAATTCAACAAAGGCCGGCGTTGACTGCATGAATCAGATGGTTACCCATTACACTACAAAACGGCCAACGAAACGATGGACATTTGCACTTTTTTGCAACATGTTGGATATAATGGGATTGGCTGTTTTCGTAGTCTGCAAAGAAGTCGATCATCTAAATAAAAAGGATGCACGATGCACTTTTCTTTACAATTTATCGAGAACATTGGCAACGCCCAATATCGATAATCGTATGGACAATCCCAATGTCATCAAACATCTATCTTGTCGTTTGGCTTTTGAATCCTTTTTCGGTCGTTCACTCAACATCCCATCACGATTAGTAGCTTCAACATCAAAAGGTGCTGACACACTCAAAGAAAGGAGAGATTGCAGACTTTGTTTGCAAGAAAGCGATATATTGCGTCGTAAAACTCGATTTTTCTGTTTTAAATGCTCAAATCCAGTTTGTCAACAGCATTCGAAAATTGATTACATATGTTTTTTTTGTATTCCTCAGGACCTATCATCATAAAATCAATTGAAAAATCGCTCAAAAATTATTCATATGCTCTAAATAGATCAAAAAGTGAACGAAAAGGAGTGCGTTGTATTTCATTTTAAAAGCAGCATACGAGTTTCATTTTTCTTTTTCAGGTAGTTCAGAGTATGCCCAAACCAAATCGAGTGGTAAGAAATTCAAAAATTTATCTATATTGTACATATATGAGCGTAAATACAACACATATTTCCATACAAATGTATGTAAACACATAGGGCCTAGCCAA
>JBAMBS010000699.1:0-12500 GCA_037044455.1 Zygothrica quintamaculata
TTTTTGGCTCCGTTCGTTACGTATTGCTCACAGACACACACACACACACACACACACACGTATATACATAAAATATATATATATAAAATTCCAACAATTTGCGCTGCGTTTTATTTGCGCTTCTTTTCACTTTGATATTCGCGCATAGATCAGCATTGCATTTGGACAACAAAAAAAACAAAATTTTATATACTGATATGCATATATATATATATATATATATATATATAGATATATATAGATATATACATATATAACTATTATAAGCTGCAGCAACAACAAAGCGTGGGGCGGTTGCGGTGGTCTAAAGTAAAACGCGACGCAATTTTCCAATGTTTTTTTTTTCTTTTTTTCTTTAATTTTATCCATTTGCTTATATATACACATATACACACATACATGCATACTCAAAAAAACACACACCCACATAAATATCTATATTCATATATATAGAGAGAGACAGAAACACATTTACACAGTTATAAAGTATTTATACATATATATATGTATGTATATATATATATATATACACTTATATATATATATATATATATATACGCGTACACGACGGCTTCTAACAGCGTATAACTTTTATTTAGAAAATATTACTTTTTTTATATTTTATTTAATTTTTTTTTCTTGTGCGGGCGGCTCTCCTCTATTTATTTCGTTTGACGTTTTTTTTTTTTTTCATATTTCTTTTGCTTTGAGTATCATTTTTTGGTTTTATTTTGCTGTTGTTGGCAGTTTTACTGCACTGCACATTTACCTTGTTGTTGGTTTTGGTTTAGAGCGACGGTTGTCATAATTTTCGTTAATTTGTTATAAATAAATTCGCAACGTATCCGCAAAAGTCGTGAAATTTTCACATACTCTGCACGCGCTCCACACACCCGAGTTTTTAGGATTTGAGCAGCGACATCCACAATATCAACGTTTTAGTTACAGCCGTATTCAAACAACATCGAACTCGTGTTTGATCAAACAAGTATGAGTATGAACATAAATCGGTTGGTCTCATTGAATATTATACACTGACTGATATAAACCCATCATACCAATTGAATCATACATGTTCGACATAACACTGCTGCATCAAAATATTAGTCACAGTAAACGTTAAATGAATTACTTAATAACATATGGAAAAAGAAACACAAAATTTTATGGCTTAATTTGGGTTGGAAAATAATTTCATAAGAAATAATTTATTTCATAATAATTATAACTATATTTTTATTTTTATTTTTTTTCAATAATTTAATGCAATTTATGCTATTTTAGCAATGCGTTATATAGACCCTTAAGAATTTTAGATTATTATAGTAAATCTACAGTAAAATGTTGCTGAAATATTGCCACTACTGTGGCTGTTGCTAAAGCTATTGTTGCATTCGACTTTGACTGACGGAGACTGACAAATCTCAATTTTGTTTTTTTTTTGCTGGGTTTTTTTTTTTGTTTTTGCCAATTTTGCAGTGAAAGTGAAACACAAACAAGGCTGAGGCAAAAAAAAAGGCAACAAAAAAATGAAGAAAAAAATTAAAACGCCGATGGCGACAGCAGCCTAAGCAGCTGCAGCATGCATGTTGGATGCTCGATTCGGATTACCGGTCGCAAAATATTGCTGGCCTGCTTGTTTCTGTGCGCGCGCCAATGTTTCATGTCTATTAATATTGTTTTGTTGTTGGTTTTTGATGTTGTTATTGGTGTTGCTGCTATTGATGTTGTTGTTGTTGTTGTTGTTGTTGCTGTTGACTTTTGTGCAACTCACACACATGGCCGGCCGGCGGTGCCCTCATTGCTGTCATGCAACATTTTCCCCGCAATGTTGCCAAAATTCAATTCACAGGCACATGTTCGAAGAAGTGAATTTTGGCAACAGCGCCTCGCCAGCGCCCATACACTTGTGCGACTGCGATAACGTTAACGTTGACGTCGACATCGACATCAACAGCGACGCTGACGCTCACAACGTCAACGTCGACTGCGAACATTGCTGCTTATAACAACATTAATAAATAAAAGGCAAATGGTAAAAGCAAACAACAAAAGGCAATGGCAAGAAGCAGAATAGACGCACTGACGACGATTGCGAAGTTTGCCATTGCTTACTAAGCCCCTCTTTAAAAGGCAATAGCAACATGATAATGCCAATGCTAATAATGATGTTGTTGATAATGATGATGATGATGATGATGATGATAAAGACGGCGACGGCGATGACGACGAAGTCGACAAAAAAGAGAAGAGGTTGAAGCAAAACCAAACTAAAAACCAACAGCAACAGCAACAGCAACAGCAACAGCAACAGCAACAGCAACCGTAACAAGAACATATCAAACCATACAAATGGTCGTTCATACACGTTGTATTTGCATGACACTCTCTATCAGACGTAATCATACAGTTTTTAGTCGCAGAGCAGATATAACACTGACTGGCAACGGTACAGATGACGACGCCATTTTTGTATGATGAAAAGGAGGTAATGGAGGAGTTTATTAGCTGTTATCGACATTTTACTGCACTATGGGATAATAGCTCAATGGATTATCTATCTAGAAGAAAAAAGGAAGCTGGCTATCATGAGCTATTAAAAATATTAAGACGTGTCAATCGTGAGGCGAATGTTCAGGATGTCAAACGTAAAATTAATTCATTACGCTGCTGCTATAGACGTGAGATCAAAAAGATTCAAATGTCATATGGTGGCTATGAGCCGCGTCTATGGTGGTTTCATTTAATGGACTTTCTTAAGCCGGTACTCAATAATATACAAACAATACCGCCGGATGTTAAAAACGAGGCACTCAATCGGGACGATAGCCTCGATGAGGCTAGCGGTCATGTAAGTACGAGAGCGAGACAGACAATTCAGAGAGACAGAGAGAGAGAGAGAGAGAAAGCATACAAAATGTATGAATGTGTTAGATGAAGCAACCGATACCAAAACCAAAACCAAAACCCAAGCCAAAACCCAAACGAACAAGAAAACCAAGGGGGCTAGCCCCCAATTGCTTGTTAATACTTTTTTATGTTGCGTGTTGCTTTTGTTTATATATATATATATACATGTGTGTGTGTGTGTGTGTTTGTTTGTTTGTTTGTTTGTGTTTGAATTTAGATTTGTGTGAGTTGGACGACAAACGTATCGAGCATGTCGTACAGCAACGTTGGACGACAGTTCTTATATTGGCCGCCATGACTTCGCATCACGTGCGCAATACAAAATTTTGGAAAGATTTTTTTCATTTATATCGTTCCATGCCAGAGCTATGGTTAACCAGTTCCAAAGATTATCGTAATCGTAAGCTAAAGAAACAATCCTATGAAAGATTATTGGATCATATGCGTCAAGAGGATCCCTATGTTAATATACATATGATAAAGCGTAAAATAAATAATCTACGTACCTCATATAGACGCGAATTACGTAAGGTGATCGAAAGTAAAGCCCTGCGACATCGTGAAACCTATGGAGAGGAGTATGTACCATCCCTATGGTATTTTAATGAATTGGAATTTCTGCATGATATGGAAACGGGTGAAGCTCAAACATTGCTTAACTCTGCTGATTCAGTAACATATCACAGGGATACCATATCCGATCAAGAGGATAATTTTGAGGGCTTTATGGAAGAGACAGAGCCAGTAAGCAGAAGAAGAAGAAGAAGAAAAATAAATACAATTTTTGATTGATTTTCTAATCTTTGAATTTATTTGACATAATTTTGATAATATATATATATTTTTTTATCGATAACAATAACTCTTTCTCTATATAATCAAATCTAATCGATTCAGACATTCAATCTATATTCTTTACAGAGAGTAGAAATTTGTTAAGATTATTTTCATAAAGAAAATTTTTTCTTTTTTCATTTATTATTATCTTGCAGGACGAGGACATTTTTGCAGAACCTTTTCAACCTGAGGAGGATATGCTGGTCATCGAGGGGGACGCTGATGCTGAGGGTGTGGTGGATGCTGATGGTGATGGTGTAATGGATGGTGAACACAGTGAACATGAAACACGTGTCAAATTGGAGAATAAATATCATCAGCAACACTCCAATAGCAACAGCAGCAGCAGCAACAACAGCAATACCAATAATACCAACAACAACAACAACAACAACAAGAACAACAGCAAGAACAACACCAACAATAATAATAGTAATAATAACAACAACAGCAACAACAACAACAACAACAACAATAACGGTAGTAGCAGCAATGGTAGCAATGGCAGCACTAGTAAATATTCCCATTCGCATCCGCATCCGCATCCTTATGGCACAAATCAAACGCAACAGCAACAGAGACGTCGCAGCAATGCCGGTACCGTTTCAGTACAATCAATGCGTCGACGTAGACGCAGCAGCGATGGTGATTATGAGGATAGCAGCGCTGCTGGCGCCGTTGGCAACGTATCCAATGTGAGAAAGAAACGCCGCCAGATGCTAGACCAAATGTTGGACCGCAGCATGGACCATGAGCATGAGGAGAATGAATGTGATTTGATTGGCAAGCGAATGGCTGCCCATTTCCGTAACATGCGTCCCGATCAGCGTCTCTACGCTGAACGTATCATCAGTGAAGTGCTTGTCTATGGCCGGATGAATCGCCTGACGTTCGATGCTCGATTTCTGCTCCATGGCAACGATGTGGGTGTGAACCATAGTAAGACATAGTCAGGCCAACAAAAATGTCACTATCAATCTTAAATGCGACTATATAGATATATATATAGTATATATATATATAATCGTTAACTTCAATCTAAATCGCCTTATGCACAATCCCTCGCTCGGTGTAAATAAATAAATGATAATAATTTATATATAAAAGAAAAACTAATAATAATAATAATAATAATAATAATAATATTTAGAAAGAAAAAGTTTTGGACCAAGGAAAATGTTATTGCTAATCGAGGTTAACTTTTTTTTTTCTTTGCTAAATTTATTTACACACAAACTAAAAACGAAAACCTAAAATAAAAACATTTTCAAGACTTAACGAAAAAAAAAAACGCTTAATCATAATTTTGTTTTTTTTTGTCTCTGTTTAACTTTATATACATAAAAAGCATTGTATATAAAGTCTTGTCATCTTTTAACTGTACACATTAAAATTTAAAAATTAAATAAATTTAAAGAGCAAAAGAAAAAAAAAACCCCAAAAATATATACATATATACATATATATATATATATATATATATAGAATATTTAAAAACAATATCTTGACCAATGGCAATATATAAAATCATAACTGACATTTATGTGACCTGAACTAAGGCCTTAGCTTCGGCGCAAAATGAAAGGAAAGAACAAAACAAAAACAAGCAGCAATTGCAACAACAACAAGAACAGCAATAATACGACAAGAAGAAGAAGAAACAGAAGTATAAAAAGAACCGTATAGTCCGTGAACCGGTTTTTGATTCATTTAAGATTTAAGTGTGAGCGGTGCTTAAGCTCTGTCACTAACTATCTCGCTCGCACTTTAACTTTATCTGCATGCCCCCCGCCAATATGAGCGACTACCCCTTTGCCAAAGAGTCAGCCAACAACCACCGACTTAACTATATCGTTTTTTATTTGTTGCTTGTTTCTTGTTTCGTGTTCTTGTTTCTCATGTCGCTGTGCATTGGCACAGTCTCAGTCTCAGTCTCAGTCTCCGTCTCAGCAGCGCTTTGGCTTTGGCTTTGGTTCATGCTGTGCAAGAAATTTCGCTCAATGTTTTTTTTTTTGTTATTTCCCTTGTTCTTGTTCTTGTTATTCTTTTGCTTTTTCTACTGTTGCGGCGTCTCTGCGTTCTTTTTTTTATTTTCTTTTCTTTTATTTTCTTTTCTTTAGTAACTTTAATTTGCTGCCATTGCCGTTGGGGTCCGTTATGCTGAGACCCAGTGTTGCCCCCCAGGCTCCTATGCTTACAATTCTCTCTCACTCTCTCTCTCTCTCTCTCTCTGTGTGTTTGTGTGTGTGAGTGTGTACACATGTATGCATGTAGCTGTGCATGTGTTTAGGGCAAGCTGCCTTGGGATTGGGATAGTCATCTGAATCTGAGTCAGCTTCAAGTTAAACCATAACCGCTTACTGCACTAAAAACCATTTGTCTGTCTTAGCAAATATGCGACAAAAACAAAGCCAAGTAATGTTAGTAGTAGTAGTAGTAGTAGTAGTAGTAGTAGTAGTAGAAGAAGCAGAAGGCGATATATTAATGTTAGCAGAAATAGAAGAAGTATTAGAAACAAAAGAAAAAACCCCAAAGAGCTTTTGTTTTGCTTTGTTATTTGTTTCAGTTATCATTGATTTCGCTTAACTTAAGCATTGCTCATGGCTTTAATTAGACGCTGTTAAGTTCAATGGCATTAACTAATGATAATAATAATAATTATAATAATTATAATAATAAATTATAATATATTAAATTCCATTTTGGCTTTCAACATGTTGTCAGTTGTCAGCAATAAATTAACTTATGTATAAATATCGATATGATATCGATATGCCTTTAGTTTGCTGCTAATATCTGTTCATTTTTGTTCTCTTTCGTTTTTTTTTTGCTTCCTTTAACATACCCATCCACCCGCTACTGTACAGCTATTTTTGCATTTTTTTTTTGTTCTTAGTCTTTTATTTTTTTTATTTTTTGTTCTTCTTTGTTTGTTGCCTTGCTCGCCAGCTTTTGTCTTATTGTTATTTAGCCACTTTTCCTTATTCTTCTGCTCTTATGCCATACACATGTGCACATAGACAGACAGACAGACAGACAGACAGACAGACAGACAGACAGACAGGCAGACAGACAGACAGACATACATACATACATATATATATACATACATACATACATACATACATTCATACAAATAAAAGTTTTATTTCTTTCGTCGTTGTTGTTGCTTCTATTTGGCATTAGCAATTCCCTTTTTGACTTTTCTTCTTCTTCTTTTTTTGTCTTGCTGTTGTTTAGTTGTTGCTGTTGTTTAGTTATTGCTGTTGTTGTTGTCATGGTCTTTAATTTCCCTTTGCTTGCCATTTTTACTGTTGCGGCTTTGCCAGTCGCTGTTCGACATTGTGCCTCCCTTCGTCCCGCTCTCAATCATATACACTATACCACCATTTACCCCACTAACCGCAGCAGGTCATTAAAATAACTTTGCTGCCCTGTCCTTCCTGTGTTCATTTCGCCTTGCTCTGCATTTTTATTGCCGTTGTCTGCGTCTGCGTCTTTTCACTTCTTCGCCAGCCCTTCACTAAAATTATTTCTTTACTTTGTTTTTGTTGCTGTTATTTCTATTGCCGTTTCCTATATGTCTTTAGATCTTGTTGTTGTTGTTGCTGTTGTTGTTTTTTCTGCTCTTTTCTTTCTGCCTTTTTTGTTTCTTTTTTTTTCTGTTATAACCGGCGTTTAAGCCGGCGCACAATTTTAGGCAAATTATTGCTGTCGGCTCAACGATCTCTGGCTTTTGCTTTGTCATACAAAGTTGCTGCCGATGCTGACTACCTACTTCTGCACAGGCTCACAATCAACCATAGCTAGCTAACAAATCTGTTTGTGTATGTGTATGTGTGTGTGTGTGTGTGTGTGTTTTGTGTATTTGTGAGGGGTGTATGGCACAAAATGAAAATGGCAAAACAAGGTCAAGTGTAGGGAGCAAAGTTTGTTTGAGTGCACACACACACACACGTATACACATATACATATAGATATATAAATATATATATTATAATATATTATAATATACATGTACTATATACACAAATACATGCACGCAGTCACGCAAATAGAAACTTTACATTAATAAAAAACGAAAGCTCACATTCGCATAACTTTTTCATTAAGCTCAGCTGTTCTTGCATTTGTTTAAACAAAAAACTATGCGGCCGTTAACGTCGACAGCAAAAACAGCAGCAGCAGCAGCAGCAGCAGCAGCAGCAGCAGCATCAACAGCATCAGCAACGATGTCGCTGTCCGCGTCTGAGTCACGCTCAACAGGCATCGTTCGCGTTATATTTTGAGGTTAATTTTTTTGTCACATTGACAACGAAATAATTTGCACAAAGGTGTGAAGTTTTTTGAGAGCTGAACTTGATGTATGGCAAAGCACAACGAGGCCGACGTCGACGACACCTGTAGATGCGAATGCAAGAGAAACACAGTAATAAAAAGGGAGCAGAAATACATATAAACACAAGTAAAAATAAATAAAAATAAAAAAAATAATAAAATCGACAACTGCGACCTAAACAACCCTCAACAGAGATTTGCTGCCAATTTGCAAGCCTATGCAGCATGCTGGAGTCGAAGTTGACGTCAACGTCAACGTCAAAGTCAACGTCAACGTCAACGTTAACGTTAACGTTAACATTTAAAAAGAGGAAGGTAAGGGCAGCAATAGCTTCTTCATTACCTTTCTACTTCCTCTTCTCATCCCTTCCATTGGTACATGTGTGACGTATGCGCTGCCTAAAAAGCATCGGATAAAAGCGGCAGCTGAAAGTGTAACTAAAATACATTCACATAAAAGCAAAAGCTACATTACATTCATACAGACATACACATACATACATATAAATGTGCGTACATGTGTAGATTTGTATAGAAAGATATATTTATATATATATACAAATTGTATATTAACGCACACGTATACAGAAAAACATCTACAATTACAATAACAAGAAAAACAACAACGTCGCAAAACGAAAAAGAAACCTAAATAAAAAAATTAAATGAAAATTTCTGATATAAAACACACACACACACACACACACACAGAGGCATACAACATACATACATACATACATATATACATACATACAAACATACATGCCTGCAATACCCACATTGCTAGTCAGCTAAACGTGAACATGAACATAGCGCACAAGCAGAAAGAAGTTTGGCAACGTTGCTACATAGCATAACAAAGCACTGAGTCGCTGCCGCTGTGCTGCCAGCAGCGAAACGTAACGAGGCGACGGCGACGGCAACAACAACGACAACGACAATGATATCGCACTGTGCTTAATGTACATTGCAACATTTTAATGAATATAAAATAATAACATTAAATTTTTCTCATTGTCAACAAAGTAATATACATATATATATATATATATATATATATGTATATAGTCATACAATTTATTACTTTTTAAATAAAGTTAATTGTTATATAATTTTTAAGTAAATATATATATTTATATATATATATGTATATGTTATATATAAATATATTATAAATTGCTTTAATACGTGCACATATTGATAGATTGTGTTCCACGGTACGTTGGGAAACACACAAACAAATACCGAACAAGTATGACGGCTGTCGCGACCGACGTCGCAACAGAGAGCGCGTCAGAGAGCGTAATATAGTAGTTTTTGCGCAGCGCACACAGCAACAGAAAAGAAGAAGAAAAACAGTGAGAGAGAAAGGGAAACATACAGTAGTGGGCAACCCAGTGGTGAATTCGCAGCGTCAGCAAGAATCAATGACATTATTATAGATTTTTCTATATAAAATCTATGCATATATATATATTTAAATAATTTATAATAGAATTATCGAATGTCTATTTAAATGTTACACAGAAATGATGATTTACCCTCCAACAATAGAAAAGTCATGTGACGACTTGTCTGGAGATAAGGGTTTTGTTTTTTGTTTTATTGAGAATGTATTGTGATGTGCGCATGTCTCATAAATATAAGGTCAAACAGAAATTTTCAATACTTGATGCTTTCATTACGTATCCTGTGTTTGGATCGTGTTGATGTCTATGTACATATATGTACATAAATAATATAATTAAATAAAAGCGTAAAAAAAATAATAGAAAAAAATTTATTAAATTATGCCACGTGGAAAATCTTTAAACAGTAGAGAAAAAGGAATAATTCTTACACTTTTTAACGAAAGATATTCATTAAGAGAGATATCGCGACAAGTTAGTAGAAGTTTATGTGTAATACAAAACTTTGTTAGCTCCCCAGAGACATATGCATCCACAAAACGTGCGGGTAGAAAGAAGAAATTGGATGCAAGTGCCGAAAGGACTGTGATACAAGCTGCATCCTCTTGCTCTATGTCCTTAAAACGTTTGCAAACTGTTTCAGATGCAAAAGTTTCACGTTCAACTATTTGGAGAACTATTAAACGTTCTCAAATGGTTAATAATAATAATAATAACAATAATAACAAGAAGAAGGATATTATTATACCAAAGCCTACAGTTATTCAACAAAAGGCTAGAGTTGCTTTTGCTAAGAAATATACATATACCGACTGGAGACAGGTACAATATATATATATATATATATATATATATAATATATAATATATAATAAAACGTGGCAATGATAGTTTTAAATTGTATTCTATTTAATTTTCAATTAGTTTATCTTTTCTGGTGAAAAGCAATGGAAACTTGATGGTCCCGAAACTCCAGATGATTTACAAGACAAAGAAGAAAAGACAAAAGTTTCAATCAAATCACCAAATCGTATCTTTAGAGGTGGCAATTTGATGACATGGGCCGCATTTTCCTCTAAAGGTATATTGGAAATACAGTTTGTTTCCTCATTGATGAAACGTGCTGATTATATTGAAGTATTAGAGAAGGCTTTGTTACCATTTTTAAAAAACCAAACTGATATTAAATGGACATTTCAGCAGGATAATGCTAAAGTACATGTTAGCCGTGATACTAAAAGTTGGTTTAATACAAATAATATAAATGTTATTAATTGGCCAGATTGCTCGCCAGATTTAAATCCAATAGAAAATATATGGGATATACTTAAAAAACAAATTTATATAGAAAATAAACAATATGATACAGTAAATGATTTAATTAATGCTATAAAGCTAGCATGGAGCCAATTAGAGCCCGAAATACTTGAAAATTTAATTATTAGTATGGAAAAGCGTATGCATGATGTCATTACAAAGCGTGGAAAATACATTGGCTAACATAAAAAGAAAACAAAAATTAAACTAATTAAATTACTTATTTTATTTAATTGAAAAATCTGTTTTTTATTTTTTTTTTTATATTTTTTATTTCGTAAAGCAAGCAAACAGCTGTTATTGAATTTTCTTTTTAATATACTATATATATATATATATATATCTATATTTATTTTATGAAAATAAATGAATAACGTTATAATTATTGTTTTAATAACTCTGCATACACTTAATTGTTCAATTAAAATCTTTAATTTTTATAAAGCTATTAAATTGTCGTTTAATTTAATGCTCTTTAAAAATGACAATTTGTCAAAGCTGTTGCAAATTTTACTTTAAACAATGGCATAGCTGCATGGGATACATATGTATGCATACATACATATATACATATATACATATACACATGTACATAAGTTTAATTCATTTGGAAATCAGCATACAAGTATATACATCCATATATATATATATATATATAGATATATATGACAACATACGCTCAGAGCCAGCTGAGCACGACGCAGTGGTAAATGCGCTAGTGGGTGGGTGGCTCTTAGCACTCGGCACACAAAAAATAATCAAAAAACAACATTTTTTTGCTACAATTTGACACACAAAGCAGCTGTCTGCACACACACACACACACACACACACACACACATACACACATACACACACTTTATATATCACACGCTGTGTTGCCATAGATACATTTATATATATATATATATATAAACACACACACACACACACACATGTATATATATAAGTATATGTATATACGTAACCCATGGATACATAAGTATCTCCGGCATCGGGCTGAGAGGAATGGCAGTGACAGCGTTCGGGTAGGCAGCGGCTGTTATCTACTGCGCATTGTCTTGGTGTTGTTTGCGTAGTTGTCTGTCTGTCACTGTATGTGTATGTGTATCTGTATGTGTGTGTGTGTGTGTGTGTGTGTGTACAAGAAGATGAAGCAGAACTGAAAGAGAAATAGACAGAGAGCAAGCAGCAGAATACCGAATAACTAGCGCAGACGCTTGTATTCAGGATAGCAGGCGGGCGGTTGGTCGGTCGGTTGGTCGGTCGGTCGGTTGTTCGGTTGGTCGTACGGTCGTTTAGTCGGTCGGTTAGTTGGTCGTTCGGTCGTTCAGTCGGTCGTTCAGTCGTTCAAAGAGCCGAGCCAAGCACACAAATCAACATGACACGACCAACGGCAACAACAACTCAGGGCAGCAGCAGCAGCACCAACAACAACAACAATAACAACAACGGCAACAGAGAAAAAAAAACCGGCACATTCAACTTCAACGCACACAGACACAGACAGCGGCTGACGAAGAGACAAATAGACAGATACACACACATACAGACAAAGGCAAAAGAAAAAGACAGACAGACAAAACGACAGACATTCAGTCAGACTAACAATGAGTGCGACGTGGCTGGCAGCCGAACGTGCAAGCGAGATAGAGATAGAGCACAGTGCTGTGAATGTAAAGGGGAGCGC